>VRYO01002775.1:14208780-14320359 GCA_009812075.1 Sialia sialis | reverse complement strand
TTTTTTTTTTGTTTTGTTTTGGGTTTTTTTGTTGTTTTTTGTTTTGTTTTGTTTTGCAGAGATCCATGTGCAACAAAGTAATGAGTTAGTAACAGAATCGCACCAGTGCCAGGTTTGGTGTCAGGTGCTCAAGTTGCAACAGTTTTCATAGACAAGCCAAGCCTTTAAAGGCAGCCCCAGGCACCCTCCCCGGGCGGCTCTCACTTTCGGGTTGGCATTTCACTGGGATTTGTCCATAGACAAGCTGCACCTGAATATAAGCCGCACTACTGGGGTAGGATGGATTCTTCAATGAAAAAGGTGGTGCGGCTTATAATCGTGAAATTACTGTAATTGCTCCACCTGCCACTTTCCCTTCACTCAACTGAACCACAAAGTACCTCACCCTCGTCTTGCTTCTGATTCTCTCTTCCATTCTGCTGCAGAGGATGAAGTGACCAACTGGTCCTGGCTCACAAAGCAGCAAAGATAAGTGAGGTTTTTTTACAGGGAAAATGAATGTCACAGCTCTTGATTCTTCTGCACTAAAAATGAGTAGCACACTCCTGAACTTTAAACTGAAAGAGGTGCTGCTTTTCCAAATGCACATTTAGGAGTATACTATGAAGAGATGTATAGGGATAAACCAGAAAAAGGCTGACCTTTCAGTGATGTAGATTTAGCTGTATCTCCTATTAATAGGGAACAATACTCATTTACTGCTGTGAAAATACACTCCAGGACCTTTTCAAATATGATGCCTCCTGAAGCCACTTGTTACCATTCATCCCATCTTTCCTTAAATTTTTACAGTATAAAGAACTAAATGCTTCTGCTTCTTTCTGCTGTTGAAGGTATTCTTTCCTCAGGTTTATAATACGAAAGTAGGCAAAGCATGATCAGTAAGAAGAACCAAAGTTATCCTTAGATGGTTTTATACTTTCCCAGTATATATTTCCCTTTCTTTTGTGGTGAGTGCCTTGCCATTTAATATGTCTAAGAGTCACTGACACATTCATGAATGCCCTTCTGGACAGTGAATTAGCAAAGAGCTGCCATGAATACAAGGTGACTGACTAGTAAAGACAGCATCTCACTACTTCTGTAGTTTTAAGCTTTGTGCTTGAGAAATGAAGTCTTCACAGTGCCTTGTAACAGAAAACAGATCAACAAGTATTGTGAATGAATAAAATAAAATTCTTATGACTTGCCATGAAATGTAAGTCTATCTCAAATAGACATGTTTCTACATCAAACAGGACAACTAAATTCAGTTGTACTGTTTCCAGTATAAAAAAAAAAAAAAAAAAAAAAAAGAACCTCAGGCTAGGAACACACTACCAGAGCAACACAGCAACTATCATTAATGAAATAGGAAAAGGTAGAGTGACAGCCAAACTATGTTGTATGACTCAAGCTTTTGTAAAAATTCAAAAGATAGAGGAAATACCCCAAAGCAGAACACTCTCAATAGAACACTGTGGCAATTCAGATTTTCCTCTCAGATGCAGTAATTGCCTGACCCAGATAGATATTTCAAACATAAGATGTATAGTAAAGTAAGCCAAAACTTGTCTCTCTAAAATCAGCTCAGAATGTCCTGGGCCAAGACTTCACAATTTCTGAGTTAGTTTCAGAAAATCCTGCTCCCATAAAGTTAATAAGAAAAGTCAAAAATACATATCTACAAAAAGGCAACTCTTAAAAGAAACATTAAAAATAAAGAGCAATCATGACAGCACTAGAGATTTCTCATTACTTATATCTCTGGAAACAAAAGACAATTCTGTTATAAGAATGTCCCAGATTTGTGGACACATATGAGAAACTGAAGTGACTTATTAAATTGCTTACCACTTGAAAAAGTGCACTGAGAAAAAGCCCGCCAGATAATAAAATCCGGAGCTTTTTCCTAGAGTAAAGGTAAGCAAGATAAGACATACCAGCCCAGCAAGTACACAAACAGAAAGCAGCACTTCACTCTGATCTGCCTGTACCTGGAGCCTTTCTAAAGGCAGCATGCATACATGACAAGGCAGCTCTCAACCCAAACAACTCTAAAAGAAGTGTTTGTGCATGTAAAATGTACAAGAGCAGACCCCAGGGGAAATTAAAAACAGGAAGGACAATTTCAAACATACATTTAAAGGTATGTAGGAAAACAGAAGCTTTTAGAGGGAACATGACTTTTGTTCTGTTCCATATTTAGAAGCTGTTTTTTTTTTTTTAACATTGCTATAGTTATTTAGTATCGTGTAAGTCTGCAGATAATGTTAAGAACTTGCCAACAGCTAAGCAGTCTAATGCAAGGACAAGAATCAAATGTATTTTAATATTTTTCTACCCAGGGTGGAACAAATAATTCAAAACACTGCTTTGCAGTACATAACAGCAAACAGAAAAAAAAAAAAAAAAAAAAAAAAAGACATTGCTGATAACAGGATTAATTTTTAAGTATCACAGGTTGTATTAAAAAAGGGAAGCCAAAAGAAAAAGGCAGTGTAGCTAACACCAAAGATCTTCGGAGAAATCTTACGTTTTAGCATATTTGTACAATTCATTCAAAACTCATTTCTGAAAACTAAGAATCATCATTTCAATTTTCTAAAACTTGGTCTATACCAGGACATTAGGAAACAATTTTATTGCAAAAGTTAACATTAACCAAGAGAGTAAGATAAGTACTGCTTGAGATTCTTAAGTTTATAGCCAGACATAAATGCATTCTGTAAATCATTTTTCCCAGAGAAATGCTAAGCAACATCATGAAACCAGAAAGCATTAAAAGAATCATCAATAACTTTGTTTATAAGGTTACAATATGGAAGTCCATTAAAGCCTTAAATTACCATTGTACATAAAAGTTATTTCTTCTAAGAAATAGAAGTTAAGAAGGTATAAGTACCTATTTTATATCCAGCAATTTCAAACAACTGGAACTAAGAGATCTTTTTACTAAATTTTTTTTTCTCAAATATTAAGAACTATTACATACTTCCAAGGAGTAAGGAGTCAACAAGAAGAGTAAACTGAAAAACTTCAATTCCCTCTTCCCCAAACTAAGGTTCAATACAGTTTAAAAGTGAAAGCTTCCATAGTATCCAACTTTAAACAAAACCTGCTACTCACAGTAATGACCACTGTTTATTGGCTGTATCATCTTACCTGAAAGACAGCATGGGACCGGGAAGAGGAGGCATTCACATCTGTGGGATGCTGAGTTCTATTCTTATTTCCATAGTCCAACATCTGAAGGATTTCCTCAGCTGATTTAGGCTTTAAGAGTAGAGCACAAGACAAATACAGGTTTATTTTCTTTTCCATCAACTATAGGAATACACTGATTCTAAAATACATTTACATTAACATTTGTCTTCAAAAAAACCCCAAACCTTAAAATTTTAGTTACCTAGAAGAGAAATTTCTTGTTTGAAACAGAGGCACTTCAAACACGTATTCTCAGCAAAAAAGCAGTAAAGTATGAAAAGCAAGCACTTAAGTGCAGCAACTTAAATTAGAAAATATTTTTACAATTCTCCATAGTTAGAATCGGCCTCCTTTAAAAGCATCTGGACTTAAAATAGTATATCACTATTTAATGCATTAGTACAAGAAAAATCTTTTCCTCACAAGAGTCAAGGTTTGGGAACAAAGATGTTCAGAGCTAGCCAAACTTAAAATATTGTTTCCTATCCTGGTATGTAACATACAAAAGAAAGCTGCAAGAAAATATGTCCACAGGAATTGATTTTGAGATTGGAAAATTAAGTTCTACCACTGACCTTACAAAAAAACTGCTGTGCAAGTCCAGAAAAGTAATTAAACATGGAACTTTTCAAACATGGTTATTTACAAACGAAAACAACCTTTAGACTTCACAGCAGTGTAGAACACTCCAAGATGGTAATGAAGGCAATGCCAAGATATTTTAGCCAAAAGAGAAAGCTTCCAAAATCTACTGGATGAGCATCAAGCCAGTGGCACCCTTTTGATGACAAGGACTGAATATTTCTATTTTTGCATTCAGTAAGACTAACAGGTTTTTTCCAAATGTGCTTTTAACTAATTAATTAGGTTTGCAAGTAACTGGTGCTTATGGCCAGAAAAAATCCCACCAGGAAATTACCCAATTCCTTACAACTCTCAGAGCAATGGGAACATTTCTCAAATATCTCAAGCACATTTTAAGATTCTATAGATATTTACACACCTGATGCAATGTCAGACCTTGAACTACCACTCCTTGCTGGCCATCTTCACGAACAGCCAGAGGTCCAGATTTGACCAGCAGATCACGTATCTGTTCATTGTAAACCTTTGAAAGGGAATTTAAAAGATTTTATTACAATATCCTCTCAGAGTTGATAGAATAAACAGAAATTACCAGTCTCTTTTAATACTCTTTTAAGACAAAATAGTGAATTCATTATATTTTTTTACATTTTTCCTATACTGAGCTTAAAATATTCAATTCACACGATCTTTTTAGATTTCAGAAGTCAATAATTCTTTATAGTAAATAATCTTCATTCTTTATTGAAAAAAAAAATTACTGTTTTAGAAAAAACAGTCTTGCAACAAGCATGAATCCAAAGCACTTCTTTTCCTCCATTGTACATCACAATCCATACTTCAGTGATATTTCTTAGTTGAAACCTACTTCTGTTAAAGTTATTTAAATATCTTCTTTCTTGGTCTGTGAACGTATATGGCAATGCAAGCTTCCCTCATCTCCTTCTACCCCTCCCAAATACCAACTAAAGTCCTTTAAGACTTTGAGAGAGCTAAATAAAAAGAGAACCATTTCACTAGTACCACTCAGCAGCAGTGCCAAAACCTTTACCTGCAAAAACAAAATATCATTTTGTTGTGCTTTTTCACAGTGCTACTGAGAAAGTCCTAAAATATTACTTTGAAATTATATTTTCTTGCACACATCAACAGATGTTCAGAGGCATGTAATTCATCAGCAAAACACAAATCATGAACATTCAGTTCATATTATAGATATGACATAGATAATATAAACACATTAGAGGGGGTTACTGTAAAACATTTACAGGTGCCTCGGAACACTAAGTTTGCAGAGAACAATACAACGTGTCCTACGAGGACATATTTTGTCAAGCCTCAGAAAGGAGGAAAGCAAAACCAGCTTGCCCTTATTTATAAAATACAACTTATTAAAAGCAATATGCCAAATACAGGAACTCACCTCTAAATAAGAGACAGCAACATCACATGTTTTATCTTCTTTTATTTGATCCATGCGTTTATAAAGTGTCATCATAGTTAAATACATGATTCCAGGATCTTCAGGAGACCCTAACATTGTATGAGTCTTTCCAGCTCCTGTTGCACCATATGCAAGCACTGAATTTTCCCCCCAAAAAAACCAAAGCAAAAATACTTAATTTATTTTTAAGCTAATCAGGAACACAAGTCAAATAAACATTCACAGACCTCTGTTACTCTGCACAACTGTTTCATAAATGGTTCCATTTTCTTACTTAGGCTTTACCTTTCACATCTATAATTAGAGATGCTTCAAAACAACATATTTGAATATCCAGTTCAGAATTCATTCACTGATATGTTACATGAAAATATTATTTACTTACTCCCATAACCCTAAGCCATCAATTTGTGGCTGATAGGCATTTCAATCCCTCAGCACACTCCAGCAACCAATTAAAAACCAAAAAAAACCAAAATCTTAAAGAGCTGACAAAGCAGGTCACCACACACTCAGTGACACAACTGCTTCTGCTGGAATAACTCTAGAGGACTCCCATTAGCACATACATTTCAGATCAAATTCCCAAGTCCACTATAACATTAACACAAATTTATCTTTAAAACAGAGTGGAGCTATCCAAACTTCCTTATGCTAAAAAGTCAGCCTTTTATATCTATGAATTAAACCACTATGTTTTCTTCTTATCTCAGGCTTTTTTAATACCTCTGCAGCCATTGGACAGAATGGTAGAAACTTTGAGAAAAATCACTTTACTTTTTTAATTAAAGAAATAAACAACACAGTTACCTGTACAGTTATATCCATTCAGGAAGCCATCAATTAGATTTTTGGTAGTATGCTCAAAAACTTCCAGCTGAGATGAACTGTCATCAAAAATGGCATCAAACATAAATTTAAGATCTTTCCTTTGTCTTTTGTTAATATCCCTGTGGGTCACTCTCTTCCTGTTAAAGAAGCTAACTTCTTCCTCCTTTGGGTCAAAGACCAACACATGCCGGTCAATAACACGGACAACCCTGCTAAAGGTGCCCTGCTTTTCCTTTTGAGTCTCTGGACGGACACGGACTACCACTTTCACATGGCTACAGACATCTTCTTCCTTAGCAGGAGTCATCCCGTCTGTTCCCCAGCTTCACTTCCAACACTCTTTCAGAGCCAACAGCCAAATCTTTTCTGCAATTGACAAGAAAGATTTTATTTGCAACACAATGCCTTCCGCTCTTTCAAACAGTTCACACATTTATTTAATCAGGCACCTAAGCTGGAGCCACCCATGACTTGTCAATGTACCGCCCCAATAGCGACGAGACTTTGGGAAACAATAACTGGCCTCAAAACATATGACTTAAATCAGCACAGCTTTCAGAAAGCCAACCAGCACTTCCCCAGGAAATTCTTAAGTTTATTTAAGATTTTAAACTTCTAAATGACCTACAGGCTTTCCTTTATAACAGACCAAGCTTTCATATGATACCAAATTTCTGCAGACTACAGCGAGTAATTTTTTCGTTCTTCAGCAGAAGGAGGAGCCGCCTATGTTGCTCTCCCTGGATTATTAATGTAGTCACGTTGCACGTTTAAAAAGATTTAAAGGGGGATTTACGTTAACGTGCCTCGCATGGGATACAGTAACCGATACCAAACAGGAATTTCCTTTAAACAGCCCATTTTGTTAACAGCGGGCTGTTCACCCACCCTTTAAAAGCAGACAGCAACCTACACAGCAAAGGCTCTCAGCGCCGCTTTTGCCGCTCCAGGGCGAGCTCACCCTCTCACAGCCGAGCCGCCTCCCACAGCATGGCTCTCCTAGCACACAGCTCTTCCTCGGGGCACGGCTCCAGGCTCGGCCCTACGGCCAGAGAATTCCCCTCGTATCCGCCATAGAGACGCCTGGCCCGGCACTCACCCTCGGGCCGCGCCCGTCCCCAGTCTCGCCCCCCGGACTCACGCACCGAGCCGTAGCCTCAGCTGTCACCGCACTCGTCCCCCGGACTCACTCACAGGCCGCGGCGGCACCAACCGCCATCCACCGGCCGCCGAATTCAAACACACGCACGCAGCCCTCCTCGCCTGCTCATTGGCTGTCCGCCGTGACGTCAGCAGAGCGCCGGCGCCGGCGGTAAGTGCGTGGGGCCGGGCGCGCGGTGTCGCGTGCGGGGCCCGCGCGGAGCGGGCGGTGGCGGAGCCTGAGGGGAGGCCGCGAGTGGGGGAAGGGATGGGGGACAGGGGACACGCCTGGGGCTGACGGGCGAGCTTTGGCTCCGCGTATCCCACCAGCCCGGCTCGGGCGGGCACAGCCTCTTCCTCTCTCAAGTCGCAGGCCCTGTCGCGGACCGGGGTGTGGGCTGCTGACGCTTCTCCGGTCGCCTCTGATAAAAACTGTTGAGGGGTAGAATTTTTGTCCTTACTGCCTTTACCTTCTGCTTTAAGACAAATGCCGGTCTTGAGACGGCAGCCTGCTGTCGTGCCCGAGTGCCCCTTTAGGATTGCGCTGTTATAAAATACACTTTCCGCTCACTTCTTAAAGATCTCCAGTTGACTAGAGCGAGGGTGGTTGAAAGCAAAGCGTGTCCCTTGTGTTAACCACGCGTCTTGGGCTCGTACCAGTGTGAGTAGGATGATGACACACGCTTGTTACTGGTTTAACCCCAGCCAGCTGCTCCTCTGCCTCACCAGTGGGATTGGGAAAGGGTTAAGAGGTAGACAACTGAGATACAGATAACTTATTGGGTAAATCGAAAGCTGTGCAGACATGCAGAGCAGAACAAGGAATTAGGTCACTACTTCCCACGGGCAGGCAGGAGTTCAGCTATGTCCAGGGAGACCAGGGCCCTATCCCAGGTAATGGTTACTTGGGAAGAAAGATGCCATCACTCCAAACATCGTCTTCCTTCCACTTTCTATATGGAGCATGATGTTATTTGGTCTGGAATATCCCTTTGGGACCCCATTTGGATCTGCCCTAGCTGTCTCCTCCCTACTGTGTTCAGTAAGAATCCAAAACACAGTCCCGTATTAGGCACTGTGAGGAAAATAACTCCACCCCAGAGACAGCACATGATAATCAATATACCATGATCATAAATGTTTTCTGTAGACACACTATGGTTTGTTGCAAAAACCTCATATCTGTGTGTCTATTCAAAGTTAGATATGCACTTTCATATTTAGGGTGGGGCAATTACTGCCCAGCTGAAGGCTGAATTATCAGGAGAGTAACTTTTTCAGCATATTCTTAAGCAGGAAAAATACTGATAGCTTCTGGCAAGGTAAATTCAAGAAAAGGACATAGAAAAGTCTAACAGTGAAAAGTATGTGCTTATTGCTTGAACATGGTGGATTTGTAGATGATCTTGAAAGTTCTGTAAACATTTTGCTGATACAACTTATCTCTAAAGCTGCCCAACTTGGAATGGGTATAGCTTTGCCTATAGCATTTCTGCCTTCTTACTTAAACAAAAACACTCTTTCAAATGCTTGTTTGAAAGTAACCCCCACCAATTACTGCTCTTGTAGGTTGATCAGCTCCAAAATGTTACCTCCAAATCTGTGCCAAGTTTGCAAATGTTTGTTTCTGTGTAACTTGAAACTGAATTCAGTAAACATGGCTGGTTTGGCCAGGAGGATCCATTCTTCATCAGAAAAGCTTTCTGACTCTGAGTCAAAGGAACAAACTGTCCAGAAATGTGAAACTGAAGAGTTGCCTCAAAGTACAGAAAACAATAATTTTGGAAGATTGCACATACCAGTGATGCTGGAGGAGGTTGTTAATTGTTTATCCCCTCAACCAGGTCAGGTAAGTTTAATGATTAATTAACATTTGTGATCCATTAACAGTCCAGCAGAAAAATTTGTGGAATGTAGGAATAGCTTTTGTTTAGATGAATAAAGAGATGCTTTTAAACAATCAGTTGTACCTTTAAATTGTTTTGAAGTTCAAGTTAAATCTCTGTTATCGTAATAAAATTCTGGTGTCTGTGTGCCTGAATCCTCAGGTGGGTGGTATTTATTAAAACTGTCATATTTGACTGTTGTGTTGCTTTTGTGCCTTTCTGAATTGCACTTGTGTATTCTTAAGGTTGTGTTAATTACTCATAGTACTGGGGAGTTCTCATGTGTGGTTATCACATCCTTGAAAAAGATATACAGTGAAATGTTTTTTGTCTGGGTTGTCTTAGTATTAATTTAAAAGGATTTTTCAAATGATGTAAATTCTTAAATAACGTTCACGTTTCAGATATTTTCATCTGTGATTTTAGTGCTTATTTTAGCTTCATACAATCTTACTAATTTAGGCTTATCGATGTGTAGTTTTACTGCAAAGACTAAAACAATGGGTGGAAAAGTAGAAAGGTCAAAGTGTGTGTATGTTTTTATTTTTATTTCAAAACAGCATGATCCAACAGCAGCAAGGTGATATAGCAAGTCTGAGGTGGATTCACTGATCAAAAATTTGCAGTCAAATCTTGTTTTGTTTCATAGTAGCAGTGAAAATGCAGATGGTGTTGGTACACATTAGCATGCACATTGCTCTTGCATGTCTTCTACTGTTGAAGATACCCAATTTAGAGAAATACATAAGGAACTTGGAGTTCAGATTTTATTCTGACGTCAGAACTATGAGGACATTTTCAGACATTAAATGAACATATAAACTGTGGTACACTGTGTGAAATATTTTTTCCAGTTGTGTTAGTTTTTACTTAGATAAGAAGAGCCTGATGATGTCAGTGTTCATTAAACTCGCTTTATTTATGTAGAAAACCTTACTTGGCAACAGAACTTGTAAAAGAAAGTATTGAAGGTTATGAGCTTTGGAAAGTAACTATTACCATCACTGAAGACTCTTTCTAATTTAAATATTTATGAATGTAAAATAGCTTATTGTTGGGGTGGGTTTTTTTCAGGTCTGTGTATAAATGGTTTTCCAGATTCCTAGGCTAGTTGTGAACCACTAATGACTACTATAAAAGAGCCCAGGTGTGTTTACCTCAAAGAGAAGCATTTATAATACTGTTCAGCATGCCTGAAACTGGAAACTGTTCAGCACTTCCATTTTTCTTTTTCTGTATGTATTTGCAGCACTTTTCTGAAGCCTTAAAAAATAAGTAGTGTGCAAAAGGATGCAGTGTGTCAACTGAGTTTTGCTAAGTTTTGTATGTGAAATTTTGAACACAATTTGAGACAGTTTCTCACTAACCTGAGTGGTGGTAATCAGTTTGTATTAACATGGATGGCAGTGTCATATAAATTTACATTTTGAAGATTATAGTCATGACAGGAAGTCTATAAACACTTTATTTTGTGGGCAGGAAGGATAGTGCTCTGATCTTGAATTTAGTTTTTCTGCTTTATTCTCTCCTACGCACATAAAGATTTCTTTTACTCAGCTTTAATAGAGTTATATTATTTGTTATAAAATAGCTGATTTGGTCCTCTATTTCTTCTTATGTCCTAAGACAAGAAGTTACCAATATAAAAAGAATCTAATTAGAAAGATGATGTTCTCCCTATAGTTATGGTCACTGTATGGGATTTTCATTTTACTTATAGAGGTTCTTACGAAAATAAATGTTACTTAAGAGTGAGTCACCACTGAGATAAAGATGTTAGTGCCCTCCCACTGAATATTCTTGTTGACTGTCTCCTTTGGGGAATCTGTTTGCCAGGAGTTAGAGCAATAATACTTCCATTTATCTTTGAATCTTCTGTTATTGCCTTGTTTTGCAAAGTCCCTGTAGTAGTCGTCTCTTTGAAGCAAAGACTACAAATTAGTTTTTACTAATCTACCTTGCTTCTCAATGAAAAGTCTGTTGCAGTGAGTCCAGACATAAGTAATTTCCTCTTTACGTTTACTGTCTTGATCACCCTGCATTTTCATCTTCTCAGTCCAGGAGTGTTGTTTGCAAATATCTCACCAATGTTTTTGCAGTTGTCGGGACAATTCTCTGTTCTCTTAAAGAACTGAACATATTTTGAAGCAATATTTGGACATCCAGAAGCATGTTTCCCCAGTTTTCAACCTACTTTTTCCTAATTTTTTCCTTTGCAATGGTCATTTGTCTTTTAACTAGAGATGTGGATCTTATCCACATACTGTGGCCATAACATTAAGTAAAATAATTTCAATAGCAGTGTGTTCTAGTATGAATGCAAAAGGATGAAATGCTGAAATTTTAACTGTTCTTACGAATATCCTAAAGATTTTTTATTTGTGAAGCTCTAGGAAATGATAGTGTGCTCCAGCATCAGCAAATAATTCTATATATAATATTTAAACTCCAGCTGGAAATAAAACAAATATTGTGCCCTACTCAGATTTTATGGGGAAGCCTGTAGTCTGATGACATTTGTGGTTTTGTATGATTGATTTTATCTATAGTTGAGTATGATCTAGAAGAGACTATAATGGAGATACTATAAGCTCTGCTAGTGTTATTTAGTTTATGATAGTTTTAGAAGCTTTTTTTTTTTTTTTTTTTTTTTTAGTATCTGTAAACTAAATGGTAGGTGGTCAAACTTGAGGTGAGAAATAATGAATGAGACCTTTCAATTTTCTCCCATGTTTAAGTGGTTCATCAGATGCAGTTGATAGTAGGTGATTTTTTTACCTCATTATGTTAATTTGTGTGAAAAAAAGGAAGGCAGTTAATTTTCCCCAAAGACATCTCGTCTGACATCATCTGGAGTTAGCCGGGACTTACTGTGAATATTTCCCTTTTGATTCACCTTAATGTGATTCAGATTCTTATTGCTACTTGGCATTCATTGAAGGAGGTATCCTCTTTGTCTTGGAAATCATGTGTTATGCCTAGTTTCTAGAAAGAGACAAGTATTTCCTGAAAACATGCAGCATTGCTGTGAGCTTTCCTTTTGTTCTTTCAGGTACATACTGCTTTGTTTTCAGAATAGTTACAGTAATTTCACAATTATAAGCCGCACATCCAGGTAGCAGGGTAGACCACGGGATTTGTCCATATATAAGCCGCATCTTTTTTTTTTTTTTTTTTTTTTTTTTTTTCTTTTAAGCTAGAATCCACGTGCAACAAAGTAATGAGTTAGTAACAGAATTGCACCAGCACAGGGGTTTGGTGTCAGGTGCTCAAGTTGCAACAGTTTTCATAGACCAGGGAAGCCTTTAAAGGCAGCCCCAGGTGCCCTCTCTGGCCGGCTCTCACTTCCAGGTTGGCATTTCACTGGGATTTGTCCATAAATAAGCCGCACCTGATGATTAGCCACACTACTGGTGTAGGCTGGATTCGTCAATGAAAAAGTTGCGGCTTATAATCGTGAAATTACTGTACTATTTTCACACATCCAAACATCAAATGATTCTTTTTCAGAAGGCGTGTGAGCATGGACTTCTAAAACAACAGGAAGGAAGTGTAGGACATTGCTGACAGTCAAGACATTGTTTTGTTCTGAGTGGTGTGCTGCTTGAGCTCTGGGGTTCAAGTTTGAAGACAGTAGCTTTTCACCTCCTGGAGATTCTGTTGCTACTGCTGGATGTTGATCTGCAGCATGGTTGTTTCCTTCCTTTTCTGCAGAGTTAATCAAGTAATAGATGACCCTTGAAGGAAGCTAAGGTAGGCTGCTGGAGTGTTAAGGAGTCAGTTCTGAAGTTGTTGTCTTGGTTTCTATGTATTCTTGTCCATACATCAGTATTCTGTTTCTGCCTTGTACCAAGTAGAAATGTTTTAAGGCAAAAATAACCTTTCACTGTATAGCAGCTCCCTGCAGAGGGGACTTCTGTTTTGTGACAAAGGTTTCCAAGTATCGTGGTATATAAATAGTTACATGTCTGTGCTGGTGACCAGGATTCTTATCACAGTACCTCCAAAGCCATCTGCAAATCATTTGTAATTGGAATGACTCAAAATTGAAGTTTTCTGCAAAGTAAAGAGGAATGGAAAAGGGATCTGGAAAAATTAATTCTGTGTTCTCAAGTTGCATGAGTTTTTTTGTAGAATGCAGCCAAAATACCAAATTTGGAAGGGAATATTACTTGATGATGAGATAAGTAACGAAATACTTGTTTTGGAAAAGCACTACACACACATGGATAATAGAAGTTTTTATTGTTTTAGCCTGTTTTTCACTGGACTCTTGAAGTGAATGACATGACATAAAACAATCAATTTGCATAATATTCTTTATTTTAGAAACAACTTTTTTTTTTGTGAGGAGCATGCTGAAAATATCTTTCCTTATGCAAATTTTATGGCAAAATTTGCTCTGTCAGCAGCATAGTGAGCTTTGTAGTGATTGTTGTAAAAAATACAGAAACCTGTGAGAGTCAATAAATTAATATAGAGTAATTCTGAAAATACTCTGGGAATTGCAGAACACAGTTTTTACTGGGGCATATTGAGAGTTGTTTCAGTTGATCATGTTCCTGTGTGTTTTTTCTGCCACTCTTATCTTGCCTGATGTCCTGGCTGCACATACTGTAAATTTACAGAAGAGGCTAGCCAGGCTTCAGATCACAGCTGTGTGTGGACGTGTGTAATAAAATGCATTGAAAGTGTATATATGCAAAGTATATTTATTTTTGGATGTATCTGCTAGGAAACTAGTTAAATGGATTCTCATCAGATAGCACTGTTTAAAATACTTGGCTAAAATCATATGCTTTAAGAGGGATGTTTTTAGTGAAGTTAGCATTTGAAGTTAGTTTGAGAAAATGGAAAACATTTTCAAAACAGTTTTGACTAAGATATGCAAAATATAGTGCTTCAAGTGTTTCTTGTTATTTTAATAATAATATTGTCTGGTTTTGCAATGGTAGTTTACATGCAGATTTGGAAAAGCAGACCCCATTGACTTATGGTCCTTGAGCCTTGATTGCTCTCTGCTGCGACATGCAGTTGAAATAAAATGTTGTAAGGTAGAAGGGGTATTTAACATGTAATGCCAACAAAATGTCATACATGTTTTACAGTTTGTGCATCTGTGTGAGTTCCATCACAAGATGGGAGAGAAAAGAAGGGGACTGAGAAGAAAACAGGATAGGAGGTGATATTCATTAACAGCTTGCCGGTTGAGGAGGCAGAGAAAGTCACACTCTTCAATTGTCTTGTTTTGCTGACTTCTCCAAAAATACAGGGATCTTAAATTCTGTGTTGACAGATGACTTAAAACACGTGTGATTGATTTGAGAGCACTGCATAACTATTCTCTGTTTTGAAGCTGGTACTCTTGAGTGATTTGACTGTAGTACCAGGAAATGAAAAATATCCATGGGTTTGGATCTGAATGATGGCAGGATATGAATTGAGGCATGGTGAAGAAGTCCCTTCAGATTTTACTTTTTTTCTCCTTCAAGAATTAGGTCTTTAGACAGAAAATAACTAGAATACTTGGATGAGAGGAAGGATAAGTTGATGGCTGCTGCTGCGCAGGAAAGAATCTTCAGGTTGGAGTTCTTGCACATCTGCCTGAACACCTCATCTTCCCACCTGCATTATGGCTCTCTGAAGGCATATCAAAATGTTTCCAGCAGCCACAAGTCAAAGACCTCTCACCACCTTTATTCTGCATCTTTCTCTACTGCAGTAGAGGAAGGAAGGCCTGCAGCTGCTGTATCTAAAGAGACCAACAAGGGAACAGGGTCTGCCTACTGAAAACGACTGCAGATGTGCAGATTTCATTTTATGGTGATACTGCGTTAGTTTGCTGTTACCGTTGTAGCACATAACAAATGATAGCGCTTCAGGAGACTATTTAAGATGCTGTGTTATAATAAAGCAAGATTCAGTGCTTTCGGGTGACTCAGCTTGTAATGACGCTGTATATGTTCTCCTTTTCTGTTGTGACAGTATTAGTCTTTGCACCTCTTGGGGAAAACTAATAAAATTCACCAGAAAGTAATCTAAGCCCTTTAAATTTTAACTTGAGTGAGCCTGTGTTCTCAGAAAGGGTGATAATTAATATATGTAGCTACTCATTTCCTCCTCATCTAGTACTGTGTGTCTTTAGTCAGCCTTTTGGCTAAGCTTTCTTATTAAATATTTGAATTTGAGTTTGCAAACAGAAATGCAGACTTTTTTTCTATCACACAAAATATTACTAGCAATTGAAGGTCACAGTTGGAGCATGGCGGATATCTGCAGGTTGTGTTTTCTTATTTTGTGTTTTATACTGATGGGAGTAGTTTTGCGCAGAATTAGTCTAGGTAAAGAGATGATTAAAAGGTTAAGCTATTAAACTTTTTGTTTAAACAGTATCCGAAGTCACGTAAATTTATGTTGGTTTTTATTTTTTAAGATTTTTTTTTCTCAGACTTTCTGAGCATCTTATCTTCATTGCAATGATGTTTGCTGAAGCTCAACATCTTGGGAAAATAATTTTCTAATAATTGTGTTTTAATAAATGACAAATACTTCTATTTTAATAATGTCATTGAAATAAATAAATATTGTTTCAGGCATTACTTAATATCCAGGTATTGCTTAGTATCAGGTATTACTTAATATCCAATTGCTGTAAGAACCTGGCAGCTAAGGCTTATCAAAAACATGTCCATGACTTTTTTGGGGTTGGCTAACCATTAATAATAAAGAACTAGATTTTTACTTGAGCCTTTGTAAAATTTTCATTGCATCTTAAATATCTCCTCAGTTATAATTGAGGAAAGACGCTTCTTCTGAGGTAGCAGAGGAAGTCAGCTTTTTCTTGTTAATTCTGATGATTAGCTGAAGTCATTCAGACACTGAAATTTTAATTTCCTATGGAAATGTTAATAATGGTGTGTTTGAGTCATAATGTCATTAAATCTAATTCCAGACAACATTACTCTTAGGAAAATGAGTGAAATAAATAATGCATATTGATGCAAGGTCTGCCAGTGCTGTCTAAAAGCAGGTGACAAAGGCAGGTGGTGGTGGTTTTTGTTTGCTTCTCTTACCTCTTATGCAAGAGAAAAGGGGGAAGGGGCTCATCTGTGTTGTCCTGCATTGAAAATACAGTAATTTCACGATTATAAGCCACACCTTTTTCGTTGAAGAATCCAGCCTACACCAATAGTGTGGCTAATCATCAGGTGTGGCTTATTTTTGGACAAATCCCAGTGAAATGCCAACCCGGAAGTGAGAGCCGGCGGGGAGGGTGCCTGGGGCTGCCTTTAAAGGCTTGGCTTGTGTATGAAAACTGTTTGCAACTTGAGCACCTGACACCAAACCCCTCGCTGGCGCGATTCTGTTACTAACTCATTACTTTGTTGCACGTGGATTCTAGCTTAAAAAAAAACAAAAAAACAAGTGCGGCTTATATTCAGGTGCAGCTTATATATAGACAAATCCTGTGCTCTACCTGGCTACCCCGACATGCGGCTTATAATCAGGTGTGGTTTATAATTGTGAAATTACTGCACTTGTTCCCAGTAATCTCTCTGGCTATTTCCCTGAGCGATGTGAAGTGCAGTGTTTGGCTGCAGGTTTCACAACAGGCAAAGGATACCGCTTGGCATACATGAGAAGGTCTAGGACATGGCTCCCTTTGCCTCTGCATGTGTAAGGATTAGAGTGGTTTGCCAGTGACTGGACTTTTGCCGGGCTTTTGAGGTGAGCCTACAACTGATGACTGAGCAAGATGTCATCTACTTTAAGAGAAATTGTAGATGTCTTCAGGTGATGTGTTCCAGTATGTTCTGTGGAATCAAGACCACAAATTAATATGTGAGGCTTTTAGAAAATAAGTGAGGAGTGCAAAACAAAGCAAAGCAGAAATAAAATGCCTTTTTATATCTTTTCATACAAAACCTGTTCATTTTTGTTCATATTTGTTTCATGTTTAGCTGTAATCAGAAAATTGAGCCCTTGTGAAGAAAATACATTGGAAATTATTTTGAGGCGTTAAGTGGTTATGATTGATGGGTGCTTCAAAATATGCTCATAGCAATCTTTTTTCTCCCCTGTGTGCAATGATGAAGAGATGGTTGATAGTGTAAGTTACTGAAATTCTTGGATATGCAAACTTAGTGATTATACAGATATTTCAACTGTATACTAGTATAATTTAGTAGCATCCTCAGTGTACCAATGCGGTGAATGTGAAAAATAGGAAATAATGGTTGCATTATGTTAAATTGTTGAATAGACCAATACTGGAAAATCATTTTATATTCTACTTAATACGTGATCTAAGAAGGTTGTTTTCCTACAAAATGCCAACTATTAATTTATATTCTCTTTGTGATGTAAATTGTTAGACTTGGTGTGTAAACAACTTTTTTATCATTTCATACTCTGTCAAGAGTACTTTTGGAAAAAACTAGTCCAGTTATGTTTTACCTATCAGTCCTTATTTTTTAAAATTACAATTGATAACTTTTTACATAAATGAAAGGCATGTACTGTATAGAACTGATGGAGATAATGTTTGCTTACAACCAGAATTCTTCTTTGCTATATACTTAATTTGATTTTTTCATCTTCTTTTTAATAGGTGCCAGAAAAAGACAGGTTTTATAGTGTAATATATTACCATTTGCAAAAATACAGAACTTTGAATTTTTATTTTTTTGTTCAAATTTATTTTCAGGCACATCATGTCATTCATCATACCTTTTAATTCCCTTATAATATTTTCACTGACAAGTTCAGCTCTTGTACACTTGAGAAAGCTTTAGATGGGAATTGCTCCTTTGTAGATCAGTAGCTGCTTATAATTTTCATAGTGGTGCCATCAGTAGCATCTTACTGGTACTGGGTCTATAGATTTGTATAAAGCTTGTTTACCATGCATAGGTTTAAAACATTTGCAAGTTTACTGCAGGGAAACCTGTAATGAGGCTTTGTTCTACAGGGTAACCTTAACTACTTCTTGCCACAGACATTTTTGTTTTCTAGAAGTTCCTTATTTTATTCATTTTTTTTTTTCTCCTCTTTATTGTAAAATAATTTTGTGTTACACGTGGCAGTGTTTTGTTATGCATTGATGTTAAGATGACATCAGAACATACAGACCTAGAGTAAGTAATTTCATTTTTGGAGTTCTCATAGAAATAACGGAATGCAAATGAAAATTGCAACTTTTCAGAATGGGTGCATACCATAACTAGGTGTCTGTGGACTGTGTGATTCTCTGGATTTGTAATATTGTTTTTCCCTTCTGTAAGGCAATGATTTTGAAAAGATGATTAATAATCAAAATGCTCTACTTTAAAAACAGGTATGTCTGATTTACTTTACAGAACTTATTTGGAAAATATTTTGAATTCTTTAAGAGAAAACAAAGGTCATTAAATATAAATGCTAAAGCCCAAATATTGCTTCTTACTAAATTTGAATAAAATAGTATAAAAATGCAAGAATATTTTGGTCTCATTAACCTCTTTTTTCTTAGTTTTAGGATAGTTTTTCTTATTTGCCTGTGAATAGCAGCAAAGTGTATATTTTACTAATGTTTTCTTCTGAGACTGAATGTGTGGAGAAAAACAGTAGAACTCTTCCAGCATTTCTCTAAAAGGACATTTCTCTACTAACAAGTTTTTGTTGCTATCTCACAAATAACTTATGTCTCATGATGGCAATGGTTTTTAACAATCTGGTTTATTTAATATAATTTAAAAAACTCACCTTTTGTCAGACATATAAAACAAGTGTACTGTTTTTTGTCTGTTTAAGGGAATTGAGGACAAATTCTTAGGTTGTTGTGCAAAAATTAAAATAGAAATCTTTCTCTACGTGGTTGATCTATGTGTGCATTAGGTAGGACAGAGTGGTAGGTGCAATAAATAATTTTGAGATAAAGTGGGAGGATACAGGATACCCGTTTTAAGTTGCACCTCGAGTCAACCAAAGTGCTTAGAATGGAAAAATGTAATGAAAATTCATAGATATATGATTTGGACTTGATCATGGGTAGGCAGACTTGGACTTTTGAAATTTAGTCTGAAATCCTTGTTAAATGGTTTTGAGAAGCTGCAGATATTTCAGCTTACCTGAGTTATGTTCATTCAACAAAGGTGGCTTCTAGCAGAGCAGAAGAGGAGAAAGTTTCAAGGAAGCTCTTTTTTTTCCAATTGGAGATTGAAATGCTAACAAGAAGAAAAAAGATCTCTTATTGCTCCAAATCTTCTAATCAATCTTTTTGCTTTAGCAAAAGTAGTTCTAGTTTTAGAATAGTTCTAGAAGCGTGGTCTGATTAAATAGTTTAAATTTTGATAGATGCCATTATCTAAAACCATCAATATTGCTGTTGTGAGTGTGGAAGTGAGAGTATGTAGTGAATATTTTGTTTGAAGAGAAAGGGTTTCTCTCTTCTTTTTAATGAAGAATTTTTTACATGGTTAAAAAATTGTTCAGCAGGATTGAATGCTGACCTCTGCTGGCATTGAATTTATAAGCAAACAGTTATCTAGGGATGATGTTAAAAAGGAAAATTACCTTGGGAGATGATCTGGAGTAAAACTTGCTGGTCTTTGTATAGGGGCTTTGACAAAATGGTGGTTCTGTCCTTTGAGAATCTCCCTCCACTGGCCTGATCAGGTCGATACAGCCAGACAGTGCCAGGGAGATAAAAAAAAAAAAAACAACACCCTAAATATTTTGTTTACAGACATATCTTATGTGCTGTTTACTATTCAAACTCTGCTTTGAATTAAGATTTTTGTCTCTTTAATTATATCCCTATAACCTTTGAATAGTTCACAGATTATCTTTATAGATTAATTAATTCAAATTCATTACACAGAATTTATGTTTACAGCTCTCTTATAAAGTAGCACAATAGTATTGTTTCTACTTCTCAGAATTTAGAGACAGCAATAATGAAATTCTGCTTTGGGTGCCCAAGCAGAAATGCCTCTTTTCCTGTTTTTTTGAAGAGGTTAGCATTTGGGTTTAGAGCTTTGCAGCTCAAAATTGGAGGGAGCAATTCAAGGGACATCCCCTTGCAGCTGCTGAGGTCACAGCGTGTCTGGGAAGCAGTTCTAGAGTTTCTGAGTTTTACAGACAGAAAAATGAGAAACAGTGTGACCTACCTTCTTGGTGTAGTGACCTCCTGAGAATTACAGGAGCTAAGTGGCCAAAGTTCCAGTGTCCATCTGTCAGCTGAGTGCATTTCTCAGTTACTGTGTTGGATATTGCAGTTTCCAGTGTTGCTTCACTTTTGGAAAGAAAACTTGAATGGGAGTGATTGATTTGTTGCCTAGGATTTGCTGGAAGAGCCAAGCTGAACACCAAGCCACTGAAATGTCATGATGGCTCTGAAGGGGACAAGTCCAGAACCCCTGCTCACCCCATATCACCATCTCCCTAAGCTCCCTCCCTGACTTCTGCAAATCAGTTAAACACACTAACATGTCAGAAAACAATGCAGCTTTTTCTTCTGTTTTAGTTTTCTGGGCCGTGTGGCCAAGTTTAATTGGCTTGTGGAAGTACACAGTAAACACCTGTGTTGAGAGAAATTAACTACAAGAGGGAAAACACATCAGAAAATATTGCCTAAATACTCCTACACCTAACACTTACCATCTTGTGCAATTTAGCAGTCTAGTTGATTGCTCTAGTACTAATCTTAGGTAAGTTGTTGCTCTTTGCTGTGAGAAGATGACGTATGCCTGTTCTGACTTACAGCTTTTTCACTTGCTAAAATTTAATGTTAAATACTGAGATTTGTAGGTTCTAGTATTGTTCTGGAGAAGACAAGCTCTTATTAAAAAATATTTGTTAATTCCAACATTCATGCTCATTTTAATCCTCAAGAGCCTTACCTGTTTGTCCCATTTCCTCCAGGTCTAAAATAAAACTCTCAAATTTTTATGTGTTAATGGCTTAACACATTGTGAAGTGCACTGGACATGCTGGTTTCTGGATATACATTCCTGCTTCCTCTTGCTCTTCTGCTTGTTCTACCATGGAACAAGCTTACTGCAAAACTACAGCAATTTCACAATTATAAGCCGGACCTGATTATAAGCCGCACATCCCCGTAGCCGGGCAGACCACGGGATTTGTCCATATATAAGCCACACCCGAATATAAGCCACATTTTTTTTTAAATTTTTTTTTTTTTTTAAAGCAAGGTTCCATGTGTAACAAAGTAACAAATTAGTAACAGATTCACGCCAGCACAGGGGTTTGGTGTCAGGTGCTCAAGTTGCAAAGTTTTCATAGACCAGCGAAGCCTTTAAAGGCAGCCCCAGGCACCCTCCCCGGGCGGCTCTCACTTCCGGGTTGGCATTTCGCTGGGATTTGTCCATAGATAAGCCGCACCTGAATATAAGCCGCACTACTGGTGTAGGCTGGATTCTTCAATGAAAAAGGTGCGGCTTATAATCACGAAATTACTGTACCTGTTTCCTTGTACCTTGTTTTCAGGTGAATAAACTAAACCTGTGAGAACAGGGCCAGTGTTAACTGGAGCTGAAGATGACAGTGAGCAGCCAGCTGTTGTCAGAAACAAGGAGCTGTTTATATCAGCTGCTACACTGAAGGGCTTCTTAACAGGTTGTCTGTCTTCAGTCTGGACACCTCTCATCCCCTCAGCTCTTTGACTGCTTGCACTGTGTTGGTACTTTCAGACCAGAAGCTGAGAACATGAGAACAATTAAACCAGATTTCCTTTTCCAGGATCCTGCACTTCCAGCTTTGGCATCATAGCCTGAGCATTCAGAAGGAGCAACTGGGACAGAAGTCTTAGTTTGAAATCTAACATGTGTTCAGAGGGCCATGAGAATATCAATAGAAGACTCTTTCACCCAGGATTGTCTTTCTGTTGTTTCACTGCAAAACTTGAAAATGCCATTACTGCTTAGTGCAATGGTAGAATTGTTACAATTCAGAAATCCAACCAAAGATTTTTTTTTTCCCCGAAACAGGGAAATGGCTGAAGACATTTTGTCATTCTTTCCTACCCCCTTCCATCAGCTGGTGACTTTCCTTCTGACACAGAAAATATTTCAGCCTTCAATTGCTAAAATCAGCCAGGACTCTTTAAGTGACAGAAAATAGGATTTTAAATTTTTTTACAAATAGTAAATAATTCTACTTGAGCAGCTTGTAAAAAAAAACAAAACAAGACAGATTTAAAATGTGCTGCTTCAGCTTTAAACTGTACAAAGCATTATTTGTATTTTGATTTTTTGAGATGTTTATCTGAAATGGAATTAAAATAGTGCTCCTGAAAGTCTCCCCTTCAAAAAGTTGTGTCAGTATACACTTTTGGCCATCTAAATTGAAAACAAGACTTTTGCTAAGAAGGTCAATGTAACTACTTTCCTTTTGATCTTGCATCCTTGTGGGTGCCTGGGTAGTTCTGTAGGAAAAGTTTCACTGAATGAGTCAGTGCACTGAGTCATAGCATGAAGCCTGTACTGCTGTAGACTAACTAATTGGTAACAGTCTCAAATGTAATTAAAGCACAGTTGTCAGCTCTGTTACTGATTGACATCCCACTGAAGTATTTTGTTTTTAGCAGCTTAGACTAATTGTTCTTTGCTGTTAAAATTTGTGTTTTAAGATGTTTCTGTTGAATAGACCTGCCATTGCCATAATATTTTACTATCCTCTCTGATTTTTATAGTACTCAGATTGAATTTTTTCACTCTGTTAGGTTACATATACAGTAATTATGCTTTTTACCATGCCTGTGCATTTGCAGATGTTTAGAGTCCTTTGAGGACTTCTTAAAGTTTTTGTCATTATGAACTGTCCTATTAGTACTGACTAATGTTTTTTCACTGTTCCTAAACACTTTAAAGCATCATTCAGAGCTTTTAAAAAATAAAACTAATAAGTAGATATATTCTTTGCCTTGTCTTGCAGATTACATTTACACTTTGGCTAGTTTTCACTTCTGATGTTCATCTTGTGGTTTGCCCTGTTTTATAGTAATAAATGGCTTTTCTTTGTCAAAGTGCATTCCCACCATCTCCAGGTAATTAGCAGTGTTTTCCAATATCATTGGAGCCTTTCCTTCTCCTCTTCATCAGTTCCTTTGTGTGTGTGTTTCATACCATCATGCAGCTTGAGGCAAAGGGCTGTATGGGGGACATGGAACAGGACATGTCTTGAAACTGTCTCTTTCATTAAGGAAAATAAAACAATCTTAAAGTATTGGGAGAAAAGCAAGGTTTGATTTTTTTTTCCTTTGGTCATTTGCATTATTAGAGGAAACATACCTTGCTGGATTTGTGCAGGACTCTTGCTTGTTCCTACTGGGAGCAGAGGAGTGAAGATATGACTGAATGGTTGCAACTGAGTTTTTTATTTCTTAAAACTACTGAGACAGTAATTTTGGGCTTTAAGAAAGATCTATGCTACTTCTACATATGATGAATACTGAACCTGAGAATGTGAACAAATGTCTTTTTAGAGATTGGAGGAGGTAGAAGATTGTTTGATTATATATTCTTTTCCTCTTGAACAGTTTTTCATCTCACTGAAGCTCTTTAGATCAAAAGATGCTGCTAAATCACAAGACCATCAGTAATGCAGCACTATTGCAGTACAGAAGTGTACCTGACCAGGTGTCCAGTCTCTGGCAGTGCCCAACAGCAGGTGCTAATGGAAGCCTAAAAGGAGAGGAGGGGAGAGAATTACAGTAATTTCACAATTATAAGCCGCACCTCCCGGTAGCTGGGCAGACCATGGGATTTGTCCATATATAAGCCGCACCTGAATATAAGCCACACTCCCCCCCACCTTTTTTTTTTTTTTTTTTTTTTTTTAACAAGGATCCATGTGCAACAAATTAACGAGTTAATAACAGAATCGCACCAGCAGGGTTTGGTGTCAGGTGCTCAAGTTGCAAACAGGTTTCATAGACCAGCGAAGCCTTTAAAGGCAGCCCCAGGCACCATCCCCGGCCGGCTCCCACTTCCGGGTTGGCATTTCACTGGGATTTGTCCATAGATAAGCCACACCTGATGATTCGCCGCACTACTGGTGTAGGCTGGATTCTTCAATGAAAAAGGTGCGGCTTATAATTGTGAAATTACTGTATTATTTCCTACCCTGTAGAATTACTGCCTGACAGCAGTAATTGAAGAACTTCCTTGCAGGGGGAAAGATGTGGGTTGTATTTGTATAATACCATTGGTATGATATTTTTTTAGAGTTTGATCTCTCTAAAAAATGTTTTGAATACTAGACCTCTCCCCACAACGTTATTCATTGTTTCAATATTTGCATGAAAGGCACTTTTTTATTTGTTCGAACTTGATGCTTGATAATATCATCAAGTTCCCTCAGCTCTTGTATTTTTGAGATAAGTGAATCATACCATCTGCTACAGCTGTATAAAAACAATTTTAATAGTCCTCCACAGAAAACTGCTGGAGCCTTCGGATTTTTTATTGGACCAGAGAGATGTGTCCTAAGGGAATCCTTTTCCACATTTCCTGTTTTCTTTTCCTCATCTAAGCCCAGTTTCATATAAAGCAGCAGTGATGGAAGGTGTTCTGTTCTCTCCTGAAATGATCAGTTGGCTCTGAAATTTGTTCTTTGAATGTGATTTTATTGTTTTTCTGGACTGTAGATTTTCCTCATAGCAACTTTCTCCTAGGAATGCAAGGCTTACTGATGCAGTTCTTTTTCAGCCTCCTTCCTTTCTAAAGGATTTCCTCCTTCATGCATTTTTTCTTTGTTGTCTTTATCTTGGTTTAATCTGGTTTTGCTCCTTTTCTAACAGTTTTTTATGTTTCCCCATATACTCTTATTCTCCATCAAAGTGTTCATTATGTTGGTTTTGGATGTTATCTAAATTTTAAAAACTCAGTTTTTAAGTAGGTTTATGGCTGTAATTCCTTCATGTATGTATTTGGTCTATTTCATCATTTTGTGAAGATGCTTAGATGTTTTGAATATGGCCACCAAAATCTTATTTATCCTAGAGACTAGCAATACAATTAGTTCTTGAAGAGTAAAATGCAGCATATTTCAAAGCATCTTTTTCAATTTAAAAAAGCAGTAAAGATCTAAAGCAAAGCTTTCACTTGCTTTACAGTCACTGAGGAGAATAAAGATCTACTTGGAAGTATTCTGTTTCTAAATAAAATTAGATAAGTTTAGCTGAAATTGAAGATTTTTTTTGTGTGCTCTGTGCAGGAGATTTAAGAAAAGATTTCTGTGGTGGAAACTTTTAGCTTGGATTTTAAACTTACTAATTTGGGAACTGTTGTATTATGGTATGTATAGTAGTACAAGCTACAGCAGTAGTTTTGCTGATAAAGTTGATTACTTTGTAAAATATTAGTCATATAATCCTGGTTATAGAGTAAAAAGTGGTGATACTTTCCTATTTTGTTCTCATTCCATTTCTCACACACCATTACCATATACTTATTTTTGGGTTTTAGCACTTCAAAATTCTTTGGATTAGGTTATTGCTTGGCAGAATCAGTGTACTGGAGTGCTGAAAATTGCTGAAAATGAAGAAACAAGATTCCTCATCTGTTGATGGGATCTTTGTATCTCAGTACAAAAGTCTAAAAAATCTCACCACTAATGAAATTGTAATTTGCTTTAGGTAGAGGAACTTTCCAGGAGTGTTTATATGCATTAATTAATAAACCATGCTTTTTGAATTGTGTGGGACAATGCTTTCTTCATAACAAAAGCAAGTAATTAATGGTGATAATATACTTAGTAGAACACTTCAGTGTTTAAAGGTTGTCTTCTTTGTGCGTTGACATATTGCATGTTATAGCCAATGGTTTTGCCTTGCTGTGGTAGATGGATTGCTTTTACAAATGTTGCACAAAATTTCTAGTGGATTAGTTTGTTCTTCCAGGCAGGAAAGGAAAAAATTATAATCACTAAGTGGAATCAGTAGCACCAATCTTGGAAGTATTTGTTAGTCTTTTATCTGGTGGTAGAGAGAATAATTAGAGACTCAAGACTTCATTTCAGCAAAGGTTATAAAAAAATTCTGTCTTGATGACCTGTCTCTGAGTGGGCATGAATAAGTGCTCAGAACCTGATGGAGCTGGCATTTGGAAAATCCGGAAGATAAATTTTAACACCTACTAGGGCATGAAACAATTAAGGTACTAACTTGAGAATAGGTTCTAAGACTGTAATAGTTAAAATAATTTAACAAATAGTCCAGTAAGTACACTTGGAAACATATTCTTAGTTCTTAGGTCTGTTTTTTATGGTTCTGTAAAGCGTTTTCCTATATAGTTTAGGAATGTCATTATTATTGCTCAGCAAGTAAGGTTGCTAGTTTTCTATTTGAGTAATATATTTAAATGTATACATGCTGAAGGCAAAAAAGTGGAATACGTGGGTCAAGTTATCAAAAACAACAATGACATTATTTTAAGGCAAATATTAAAAGTTGTATAAAACAGTGATTATTACCATAAGCAGTCGATACCCATGCTGGTTTTTTGGGAGCAAGAGCTCCCAGTTGGTAGTTACCATATATCAAGCTAAGTTTAAAAATATTGCCCTGGTTTTGGCCAGAAGAGGGTTAATTTCTGCAGTAGCCAGGAAGAAGCACGATTAGGATATGGGGGTTATTCTATACCATCTCATGTCACTGTTAGTGGGAGGTGGAAGGGACTATCTTCTGGAAGAAGGGGTTCCTTTAGGTTGAGAAAGCATGGTGGAGGGAACTGTCTGGTGCTCTCTGTTATCAGGGATATTTGTCCATGTAAATAATTTCTTTTCTTATACCTTTTGTTATTAATATTGTTGCTGTTAATGCTTGTTTTCTTATATTGTTGCTGTTTCCAGTAAATCGTTCTTTCCTTGACCTGTGATCTTTACCTCTTGTGCCTTCAATTCTCATTTCTTCTTCATGTCTCCTGCCTTCAGTTCTCAATTCCATCCTGCCCTGGCAAGGAGGGAAGGAGAAGAGGGAGTGAGAGAGAATGACGTGAGATTTTGGAGAGTCTTGGTGTGTGTACTGAATATGGGAGTACCATTCCTAAACCACAGCAGCCGTATTTGGTGCGTGGCATAGGTCATGAAGGGCTGAGATAAATGATCTGCCCAGAGTGGGTTGGATCTAAGTTTGATCTAAGTATTTGCTGTATGAGGTCTACTGCCACGGTGTTGCTTGGCCTGTTCTTGTGGCTGTGGCACCTAACTCTGTATGAACTATGTGCCCACCATGGTGCTCTTTTCCAAAGCAGGGAGAGGGATCAGGATTGCTTTGCTGTACTGTAGAATATCAGTTTAGGACATGATGACATCAAGGGCAATGACAGTATTTTGGGATGTGTATGCAGTGCTGCTCTCCTACTGTTACCTTTGTGAGTTCATTAATAATCCTATCACGTCTGTGGAGGGAAAGGGAGGATAATTTTCCCCAGCCTTTAATCCCCTTTTCCTCCTTCAAGCCTGTTACAGCAGCTTTTGAGACTTGAATTGCCTTTGCATGTTAAGGAAAGCATATTCTTGTTCTTAAGTCTTCCAGGTCTCCTCAGTGGGGTCCACACGATGTTTAGAGTCATGAAAGAGATTTCTAGCGAGATCTGACCCAAGAGTGGATAGACATGAGTGGCATGGAATGTGGGAGAAAATGGGTCATCTTTTGAAGGATTATTCTGCTCCAGTGGTTTTGAAGTTCATCTCTGAACAACTACAGGTTCCTGTTAAAGTAATAAAATATATGAAGGAAAAATTCTGTGGGAGTTCCAGAGAGGTGAAAAGCTATGCAAGCTGCTAAGCCCTATCAGACCCTGCCTGATACTAGACAGCATCCTCAGGGAGGAGGAGGAAAGCACAGCAACAGGCACCATGGCCATTCAAATTGCTGCTGGGCCACAGGGACAACCTCTGCCAGTAGCAGCCACACCTATACAAAGAAATCAAAGACCAAATGAGTTTGCCTAGTGGGAGATGAAGAGGAAACAAGGCCCCTGGTAAAGGCAGGGCCAGGTATAATTCTGATTACTATCCCCAGGTGAACTCCAAGTCATGGGAAAAAAATTCAGTTGCCAGTCACATGAGACCCTGGTGACCTGGATGTTCCAGTGCTGGGATATCACAACTCAAAATGTGAAAGTAGATGGCAGCCAAGCAACTGGGGTCCCTGTCCTGGGATGCAGGCAGTGACAAGAGGATTGGGAAGACAACAGAAACTGTCAGCCTCTGGAGGTGACTCCTGTCAAGTGTGAAGGAAAGGCGTCCTCTCAAAAATGGTCGGGTGGTGGAATGCCATGGAGAAAGGTATCCAGTGCCTGAGACAAGTAGCTGTGCTGGAGGTAATCTATAGGGATTCAAATGATGAGCAGTGCCCAGTGGATCCAGATGAGGTTCAGTGCACACAAGCCATGAGGCAGAAGTTTGTGCAGAGCATGCCATTGTTGTTCACCAGCTCACTGGCTCTGATATCAGTGAAAGGAGAACAAACAGTGCTGCCTCTGGAAATATGAAGATAATTTCTGTCCTCCTGCGCCTTGGCTGTGGAAAGACTGTCCAAGCCCATGGACAGATTTTAAGGACTCAAGCACACTAGAGAAGAAATGTCCTATGTCCCACCAATGTAGGCCAGAGTCTCTGCTCTTGGGAGGAGGCACCCCCTGCTTGAGAGAGAGGGTACACACCAAGAGGTAACTGTGGATTTACCTGCCTAAGAAGAAAGGGGTGGAAAACCTGACTCTGCCCTAGCAGCATGGGTACAGGAGTCCAGAGGAGGAACAATCACTGCAGAAAATTCTTCAAGAATAAATGCTGTTGCAGTTTCCATGGGATACATCCTCAGGTCCTCAGAATGAAAGGGCTGATGTCACTTATTCTCTCAAAAGGATGCCCAGTTCATATCTACAAGAAGTGAGCAATGAATACTATGACCACAACTAGAGAGACCCTGCCTCCAGCCAAGTGGGGAAAAGGGAAATCAGATCTGTTGGACTTTGTGGATCCTGTGGTCTGGCAAGTCAGACCCACAAGAGTATAAGGCTTGAATTGACACCTCTGGGAACAATGTCACAAGAAGCCATCAAGATACATATGGGCAAAATCCATCTCTGTTTTTGGGGTGACAGGGGGTTCCCAACAGCTGCCTGTACTGGAAGTTGAAGAGATCCTAATTGGGAATAAATGGCAAAACACTCCATTGTGACTGGCCAGAGGCCCTCTGCATCTTTAGCATAGATTATCTGAGGAGAGGGTATTTCAAGGATCTAGAAGGGCATTACTGGGCTTTTGAGATAGCTGCTGTGTAGACAGAGGAAATCAGACGACTGAATTAACACGTTGCCTGGTCTCTCAGAGAGCCCTTCTGCTGTGGCATTGCTGAGGGTTGAAGAACATTGGCACCTATTGCTACCACATCAGTGAACCATCAACAACACTGCACCAACCTGGACTCTGTAACCCACATCATGAGATTTTTTGTGAACTGGAGAGCCAGGGCAAGACTCACTTATGCTTTAAAAGTCCTGTATTGCCAGTGCCCAGGTCCAGTGGAGGATGGAGACTGACAGGAGACTGTTGTGGCCTGAATGAAGTCACATCATCACTTAGCGCTGCTGTGCTGGACATGCAGGAACTTCAGTACAAACTGGAGTTCAAGGAAGAAAAGTGGTGCCACTGTTGACGCTGCTAATGTGTTTTTCTCCATTCCTCTGGCAGAAGAATGCAGGTCTCAGTTTGCTTTCACCTGGAGGGACGTGCAGTACACCTGGAACCGATTTCCCCAGGTGTGGAAACAAACCGACTTCTGAAAGTTTGGGAGTCTCTGTGATTCCTTTGCAATGCTGATGGTCAGTGTAGTGTTTTTGAAACAAGTTTTATTTGATTCCTTTTGGAAGCAGCCATTAAATCTCATTTCTGGAACTGACTAGATTTTCATAGCTGTGGTTACATTTGAGCAAGTGTTAATGCTGAAAGATCAGAAATACTAAAAATAATATTCCATTTCAGGCAAATTTACTCAATAAATACATTTTGCTGTCTTTTGTTTCTCAGCACATTTGTCTGCTGAAAAGTTATGGTGCAAATATCTGATGCATTCAGTGCTTTCAATATCTGAATTTTATTCATAATTCAGTGGTAATTAGAATTTGTGTGGTGTGGGGTTTTTTTTGGTGATTCTGTGTGTGATGTTTACATTGTGTTTCGAGATGTCCCTTTTTTCTCTGTATTTTCCTAATTTCAAAGGTGTAAAATGCCTATATATTTTTGCCAAAATAGTTAGAGAATTTATTTGTGCCTGTTAGGGACCTACTGGTGTGTTCCACACATGATACTTAATTTTGCAATGCCTGTGTATGTGCTGTCTCTTCATCAAAGTGAGGCTCATTTTCTGTGTTGCTGTAATGTGGACAATTTGAAGTCTTTTTTCTTATGCAAGTTTCAAAATTAGAAAATTTCCTGGGTTTCTTCACCAGAAGCTATATCAAATTGCTTGGATTTTCTAGAGGATCTTAGTAGGTTCATATCCTGCAATGTGACATGCTACCTTTTTTTTTTAGTAGAAATACAGCATCTGCTGGATAGAGTAGGGTGAAATTTTCTCTCTCTTCTGTTTTTGCTGAGCTGTTTTCATGCAGATCCTTGAGAATAAAATTTATGATCACTCATGCTGTCAAAATTTGCAGAGTTTGGGGTGATAAGGGCTATAGATTTTTTGGTAATGGGATGTGACCTCTTAAGAAGAATTGCCAGTAATAATTCCTTGTAGTGTAGATGTGCATGAGACACTTACAAGCTTCCCTCCCATGTTGCATCCTGTAAAGAATGCTGATAGTGAGACTTGATCCAGTTTTCATACCTGATATCCTCTGGTTAGTTTCATTTTAAACCTGAGCAACTGGAACATAGCAACAGGAAACCAGTCCTCTAGTCTTTATGCCAATTTTTGAATTAAATATTATTTAATGTTTTCTGGAGAAAATGTCTATAGAGAAGGCATCATATTAAAATTAACTTTCAAGCTACTTTCTGTTACATTTGTACTTCAGCTTTTTTATTTTAGGAAGCAGAATGGAATTGGAGCCTAGAAAAAACCTTCTCTTTTTGAAGTAGGGTTTTTAATAGAATTTAAGAATCTTACACAGTCATTTTTTCCTAATTCTTGTAAAAGAAAAGGCTGGTTAACAGGGTCAGCTGAAGGTTCAGTAATGTAAGAGTTTGTCAAAATGGACTCAGTGAAGCATACACTTCAGATTCTTCTGAACATAATTCCTTCCCCAGTGATATGTATGTATATAAAAATACATACATCAAACATTATACTACCGGGAAGAGTGAACAACATATACATTATATTTATGGAAAATAAGTTTCATGTGTGAATTGTAGCTCATGACTGCTGTAGTGGCAAACGTGCATTGTGGATTGCTTTTAGGAAAGCTTAAAGTGATCTGAGGCATTAGGATTTGGTTGTCTTTGTTCAGTGAAACTTTATTGAGTTCCAATTTGCCTTTATATTTGTCCAATTGCACTTAGGTGATTTTTGTGATCTCCCCGCCCCTCCTCTCTTTTTTATCAGTAATACTTGACTTTGTCCTTTTTTTACATGAATTTGGGTACAATTTCTGAGCTATTGGTAATTCCAAGTTGTGCTGTTGCCCTTCTCTGCAACTTTGTTGTTGTTTTATTACTGCTGAATAACATCTGCAAGATAGTGAGTTTATCATGGACAGAGTTTACATTAAAGTATATAACTTTTCCAAATAGTGATTTTTAGGATGGTGACATACCTATGGTATTTAGAGTAGGCATTATTATTCTTGAGCGATTCCACTCATTGCAAGAAAATTGAAGACACTTCAGATTGGTCAGCAACACCTCTTATGTGGTGTCATTTGTGTAGGCAGAGTAACGGGATGCATCCACCTGGATAAGGATGTTGTGTGGCTAAATAAAGTGTGTATTCAAAACAGAGAAATGCTCCCATCCTAAAATAAGCTTAATAACATAAATTACATAAGAGTTTATTAGGAAAAGATGTATACCCCTAAGATAAACTTTTAATCCTGTATCCTGTTTGAGCTATTAAATGTCTAACATGGATTAGACCACACTTGGTGGCTCAGATTCTGCTTGTCGAAGAGATGATTTAAAACTATAATTGCTTTTTAATTTTTCTTTTCTTGTGCAACTAACTTTTGGATGAAGATACAGGATAAAGCTACAGTTACAAAACTCACAGACCCATCTAGTTGTGCTTGTTGATTCCAAGACAGCTACGCACTGTAGGTCTGACGATAAACACATTTAATTGCTTTGTGCTGAGGGAGGTGGCTGTTTATCTGTAATTACATGGAATTGTTATCTGTTATCTGTATGGTCTTTCCTGCTCTGTCATATTACAGTAATTTCACAACTATAAGCCACACCTGATTAGAAACTGCACGTCCCAGTAGCAGGGTAGACCACGGGATTTGTCCATATATAAGCCGCACCTGAATATAAGCCACACTTTTTTTTTAAAAAAAGCGAGGATCCATGTGTAACAAAGTAACAAATTAGTAACAGAATTGTGCCAGCGTGAGGTTTGGTGTCAGGTGCTCAAGCTGCAAACAGTTTTCATAGACTAGCGAAGCCTTTAAAGGCAGCCCCAGGCACTCTCCCGGCCGGCTCTCACTTCCAGGTTGGCATTTCACTGGGATTTCTCCATAAATAAGCTGCACCTGAATATGAGCCACACTACTGGGTTAGGCTGGATTCTTCAGTGAAAAAGGTGCAGCTTATAATCATGAAATTACTGTAATTTGATTGATCCTGAGTTAAATAACACGTTTGTTTGGAAAGAACTGCATTGTATGTGTGCACAGATCATAAAGCAAATTAGTTTTGCAAATGGTAATTCCTTTAGTCTCTAATAAAGGATCATGGCATACAAGCATCACTATACAAAACAGAGTAAAACAATTTATTTGCAGGCAATAAATAACGGAACAAGAAGGTTTCTGTATTTATACCCTTTCTTCTTGTAGTAAAAGCTGTCTTATTTTCTGTGTATTTGTAGGGATTTTTAAAACAGTAGGATTTTAAATAGTGGGCCTGTTTGTTGTGTTTTCAAACAGTGCTGTGTTGGAATTGGTTGATTAAACTACTGTCTATATCTAATCTATGTTATTAAGTGAGATGTAGTTGCTCTATGTTTTTTGTTCCAGCGAACTAACAGATGTGCGCCAGACCAGCTCCTCCTTGTGTAAAATGTTGCCACAGGCAGTACTTTGTTGGTAAACAAAGAGCGTTATCAGAAAGTGAAATTTGGTATGTTGCCTCTTTCCAGCTTTTGATTTATGATAGTATCTATACTTTCATGTTGAAATGCAACCAATTAGCTCAACAACTTCAGTGTAAAATGTGATTTATTATGTTCTTAATCCACTTGTTTATTCTTTTTGTAATTAACAGCTGAACATCTTATTTTTTAAAAAAATGAAACCTCCCCTCCAAAAATTTGCATAATTTAGTCATGCCATTGTATTCTGTGATTTCCAACACAGCAGTCTTTATTAAAATACACGGGTGATAGAATTGAGAATGTTTTTGCCTTAAAGTGAAGGTAAAGGGACCCTTATTCAGATGGCAGATTGTGCACGCATGTTCTTTTTCACTGACTTATATCAACATATTAAAGATATTTTATTGCTATAATTGCATGCTGCTAAGTCTCCTTGTACTACTATTGAACTACCTGTACAGTTCCCAAAAGAGGCTGGGAATTCCTGGTGTTCAGTTTTATGCTCTGAAGGACCAAGTAGCTGCTTTCTCTAATCAATAGCTTATATGAAAACTGTATAATTCTACAAGGTTTTTGTGCTCATTATTTTTGTCAGGGGTGAATGTCAATTTTTGTTTTGATTGCTGTATTAATGTAATAAAGAGTATAAAAGTAAATTACAAGTCATGCTGTTCTCACTAGGAGTTTGAACTCATATTTGTGGTAGGAAATTAATCTGGTTTTAATTGCCTGTGAGTCTGAAGTATGTTCCTTTTTGTAAAGCTGATCTCACATAAATATAAATCAGTAACTGCCTGTTCTTTAATTATGTATTAGTGTATTGTATCTGCATAGCAGATGAGAATATGAGCATCTCCAGTTACAGTGTATTGGAGGTCATTAAATCTTCTCTGTTCGATGAAGTTTAGTAGCACTGCATTTCTAAATACTGAAAAATGAACTATGTTGCTGGTTGTTTTAGAGTGTGATTGTGTTTAGCTACAGTTAGAGAGTTAATTTATCAGTAAAGTTACAGGATTTTTTTATACTATGGCAAACAAATGCTGTAAAACATACTATAAAATTGCAAAAAAAATTGAAAGTAATTGTAAATGATTTTGAGATATTTTCATGTAAAAGAAAAAAAAAGAAAGTATTTTAAAATATTTTTGGTATTTAATAAATATGTGGCTGAATTCTGCCATGGTCCAAAAATATTCTTTTAATTTCTTGAAAAGAGGACTAATGTAACCTGCATTTTCAGTAGCAGTGTCTCTTCTTCCCTCACCATTTTATACTTGATCTTGGCAAGGAAAAACATTGTTGTCTTTTCTGAATTCATAGCATGACAAAGACTTCGATTACACGAGAACTTTCTTAAGTAAGGACACTTCTGTTACATACATCACAGAAAACATTATTCTTCATATTGTTTGGTGGCTAACATTTCCAAAAAGATGACAAGTCCCATGTTACTTTGGGTTTCTGCATGTATAATTAAAACATTCACCTTTGCATGGTGAGATTCAGAAGCCTATTTTTAATATGTTCATGTATGAGTTATTAGATAATGCAAATAAGTGGGGAGAGAAGGAGAGAAGAGAATTTGCTGAGTTGGTTACTGAAAAAAACAGTTAATATAATTTATTGCATGAATGATGTTAAAACCTAATTGGAGATTAATCCCAGATGACTAACTTTTGACTTTCTCTTGTAGAAGAATAATGTATTTGAAATTTATTTCAAGATCTGCTGAGAGGTTTTGTTTTTGTTTTTTAATAACAATTAATCAGTAGGGAATGTTAAGTGAAATAATATTACTAAGAGAGAACAAGTTAAAATGTTTGGATGAGTAGATTTTTTTGATGTTGAGGGTTAATTACTCTCAACAGCAACTTTCATTCATAGAATTGGTAACTTCTTGCAACTTATGATCTTGGATTTACACTCAGCCAAAGATGAACAATAAAAATACATAATTTTTCAAGGAGATTTTATTTTTCAGGAGAGGGCCTTGGGTGTTGATTGGTTTTTTTGGTGTGTTTGTGATTTTTTTTTTTAATTGGGTAGGAGTTTTTTATTACTCCGGTTCAAAATAAATTGAGCATATAATTGCATTGTTATTTTCCTATAAATGTACAATTAGAAGAAAGGACTGTTATCAATAAGTATTATTTATAATGTTAAGAATTTTTAGCTGTTGGCAGGAGAATATTTGTGACATTTCTACGCACTGTAGGATTTTAAGCATGCCAGTATGATCAGAGTTGTAAGCTGAGTCCAGCCATGAACTTCAGTTGACAGAAAAAAGACTCCATATGTCTTTCAGACGAAAAGTGATCCTACTTCCATTAGTCTCTTTTAAATAGATTGTTTGTTACCATAATAAGATGTTCCAAAGTCAACACCGACCTTTTGGATTGTTCTGTGTAACTGAGCTGGTGTAAGTGACTTTACCTATGTGTGACTTTGCACTGGCACTACAATTAATAGGTTTGGGGTTTTTGCTGGTTTGCAAATGTTCATTTACATAAGTTTTTTAAGAAGTGCTTTTAATTTTTGTTCTTACATAAATCGTTCAAAATTCCTTTTGTACTACATTCTTTTATTTGCACCCAATGACCATCACGGTTTGTTCAGAAATAATTGTATGCAACTTAAAATGCAAAATGATGCCTGAAAAATTCTGGTAAGGAGATTTGGAGTTATTTCCTTTTCATCCTAGACAAAATCATACTTTAAAAGTGCCTTTAAAATTATTCCACAATTAAAATTTAGGTTCCTGTTGTTTATTTTAATTTTCTGTACTTGTTCAGAACATATGTTAAGAAAAGATAGTCCTAATTTATTTTTTTTTCTGGTATATTTTGTCATGACCAAATTGCTCGATGACACGTGGTTTCAAATGTGAGGAGCTGCAAAACAAAGATTTTCTGCCTATATCTCACTTAATAATTGTAGACTCGTATGTTTGGCTGTACGTTGCAAAAACTGATTGTAAAATTTCTTCATGAAAGCTCACAGTCCATGTAGGAAAGAAGATTAAATGATGAAATGGTGACTGTCTGCTTTATATATATTTAAAATTATTGACAGAATTATATGTAGTGCATATATAGTGGTGTAAGAAATGTTGAATACATGGTGTGGAGGAGAATATTTTTTCTTAAACATAGAAAACTTGACTTTTCAATTACTGTTTTCAGCATCTCTAAACAATACTTTTAACATGTTTGTCATGTCAGAGAACTCCAGGGGATAATCTATACTGACATAATTTGATTCAAAATCAACAGTTTGTGGAAGTCTTGATTGTAGGCTTGAGCTGTGCATGCCTTGGAGGTGACCTGGAGAAAGAGGGTAGGAGAAATGTAGTGTTTATTTTGTTGGTGAACAATTTCAGCAGTAAATGAGGTTTAGATCAGATATTAGGGTGAAAATACAAAAACCTGACACTTTTGCTTGGTTTTAAAATACAGTAATTTCATGGTTATAAGCCACACCTTTTTCATTGAAGAATCCAGCCTACCCCCATAGTGTGGCTAATCATCAGGTGCGGCTTATTTATGGACAAATCCCAGCGAAATGCCAACCCGGAAGTGAGAGCCGGCCGGGAGGGCGCCTGGGGCTGCCTTTAAAGGCTTTGCTGGTCTATGGAAACGGTTGCAACTTGAGCACCTGACACCAAACCCTGCTGACGCTTGTGCGATTCTGTTACTAATTCGTTACTTTGTCGCACATGGAGCCTTGCTTTAAAAAAAAAAAAAAAAAAAAGTGCGGCTTATATTCAGGCGCAGTTTATATATGGACAAATCCTATGGTCTACCCAGCTCCTGGGACGTGAGGCTTATAATCAGGTGTGGTTTATAATTGTGAAATTACTTTGTTACAGAACAGGTTTCAGAGCTCCATGGTACTTGGCTGTCCACGTTCTGCAGCCTGAGTTAATTTTCATTGTATAGCATATGATGCATATATGTACAGTTTAATGCTAGTGAAAAGCGTTAATTTAAGTATTTGGAGATTGTAAATTAATTTGGACAAAATGGTTCTGTTCTATATTTTCTTTGTTGATACAGAAAGTTAGTTGTATCATTACATAGTATTTAATGTTCTTGAACACGATGTTTTTAGTGTTCATTGGTATCCAAATACTGAATGGAACTAAATATATATCTCTAATCTCCTTGTACATTAAAAATAGTATTAAAAAAGAAAATAATAATATGTTTCTTTTCCTGGAATTACCATGTAGTATGTTGCTGCTTGCAACAGGGAAAGTTTTTTTTCTGGAAACATTTTGGTTTCTCTGTCCACTTGGACAATTATCTTAAAATTAAAGTGCTGCAATATCGACATACATTCCTGTTTTTTAAGGCACATAGTGGTGAATTCAAAGCACTTTGATGAAGTAATAAAGAAGTGGAATTAAAGAAAATCCTCAACAATATACAAATCCTTTTACCTTTTGTCTGTATCCCAAAGAATGTCAGAAGAGCTGTTAGAAAGGTCTGAATTAAATGTTAGTAACTTAATTTGGGCAACTATTATGGATTTCAAGCAACAGAACCTTTTTTTCCTGTCCTCTGCCAGATCATTTTAGGATAAAATATATTTTCTCATCCGCTGAAGTTGTAATTGGTATTCAGAAAGCTAGTTGGAATATCATGAGGCCTATCATTTACTGTCATTAATTACTATTACTAGATGGGAAGAAGGAGGCAGCAAATCAGAACAGTTCTAGGTTGATAAGTTAGGGTTTTTAAGCATAAACATTTTCAAATGGTACTTTTTCCTGCTAGTAAGATTTTGTGTATGTGTGTGAATTTATGCATTTCACTAGCTGTGTTCTTACTGATAGTCTGGTGAAGGTAGACCTGGTGATTTTGAGAAGATTGCTTTCTTAAACCAATGTTTGCCACTCTCTCCTACCAGAGGGGGATTTTGGGTATTGTAAGTCCTGCCTGTTGGCTGGAATAGGATTGGAAATCTGTTTGGTGGTAGTGTAAATTCTGTTTCATGTTTAGCTGTATTTAGATGATAGGAAGAAAATAAGCTGAACTTTGGATGTATTTTTGCTTCCCCTTAGAAGGAAAAGTTTATAGATTTCATTTACCCTTCTGATTAATTTTCTCTCTGTGCTTATTGAAACTGTAGGTTGGGTGAGGTTGTTTTTAACAAAGGCCAGCACTGAACATTAACTCTCAATTTTGAGCTCTGCAGAAGAAAAATAAAATACTGAGGAACCGAGAAGAGATTGCCTTTTCTCAAGTGGACTTTAAAATATGTGCCCAAGCAATAGTCTGTGTACTTTGTTCAAGAAACACTGACAACAGTAACTATTTTTAAAATGTCTCTATTCATACCTTTGCAGTGACTAGTTGAGAAAGATATAGAAATAAAAGGATAAAGCAGATCAACTATTTATTGGAGAAAAAAATTCACTGCTAGAAAAAGATTCCTACAGAATTTGTTGTCCCTGGTCCCCACTTCAATTCAGCTTTTTCTACTTATTGTATATTAAACAGTTGAGTGTCTTTAAAATAGTAAGCTGTAGAAAATTCAAGGTATTTCAACAAGAGGTCAGATATATTTAATTGCACTTAGAGTTGATATTTGAAGAGTAAAGCAGAGTGGAAAACAAGTTGTGTTGTGACATTGAACAATTTCTGTTGTGAATAACAAGGAAATTCAGACAGCAAGTTTAGGGAACATGACTCATCATAGAAACACCAGAAGAATGAAGAGGCAAAAAGCATCTTGCAATGTGTTGATTATTTTGTTTATATTACTTTTCTGTTCTCAGGATTTTTTTTCCACAAGAAGATGGAGTAGATACAAATAAAATAAGAATAAATACTTTGATACAGACCAACAGTGCCTGGCAATGCATTAATAAATATTTATTGTTAGCCTTGACAAACATCCTAGTATTTTGACCTTCTTTGCATTTTCAAGCAAAACCTAGCTCATTTCAAGGATGAAAAATCTATTATTGTGAAAAATGCTGGCTTGTCAACCCACTGATAAAGATGAGTAAAACCAGAGAGAAGCACTGTGATCTAGCTTTGATTGGCTTGTAATAGAGTAGTTGTTGGTGGCTTTAATATTGCAGAAATACTACAGAACCCATTTCTCTCATCATGTAACCATTGCTCCCATCACATAACCATTCATTTTTGTGAACTTGCTTTTGTTAGACTATTCAGTATAATAATACTCCAAGGAAAAATATTGTTACTTTGACATTTGCATGGCTGTCAATTGAATGGAAAAAATCTCCATTTTATTTTTCTTTTCTCAGGCAGCAGTTTCCAGGTGTTTCCTTTTCTTCTAGGCAACATAGCTTGGATGCTGGGTAGCTGTTCTTCCCTTTTTCTTTGTAGTATGTTTTAAATAAATCAGTATTCTTTTTTTTTCCCTCCCACAAGCCTGTAAAAAGTGGAAAGAGTACCATTTTAAAAATTATGCAAATTTCTTGAAAATATTCTAATTTCATAATTGATAGAACTGAAAGTGTATTAATTTCATACATTTCATTCTTTGTAAGTCTTTTTTTTTTTTTTTCTTCTGGAAAATGAAACATGAATGGTGAGGTACTGGGGTTGTGTTCTTGGCTGTTGCAGCAGGGTTTGCAGATATATTTCCTTTCTCCTACAGGAAAGTTCTGTGATTCTAGTTTATAATTTGTGAAGTCCAGTTTTGGGTGGAATGGCCTCCATTAGGCATGTATCACTGTTAAAATGTTATATGTAGTATTGATATGGTACTGGCAAAGTGTGTAATTTTTGCAAGTTAAGTTTTCTTCTGCTCATATTTTAAACTTGGCATTCATATTGTTTTCTATCCTTCTGCCCATGTTTTAAAGTTTTCATTTATATTATCTTCTATTCTGAAAGCAGCAGTACTTGTTTTTTTCCCCCTCAAGAAGTATGTCTTTCCCATTAGGTAAAAGAACTGATTAGGTAGGATTATTTTCCCCTTTTTTTTGGCTATTAAGTACGTTTTGAGTAACATTTTCCTCTGAAAACTACATCTGGACTGATTTTGATACATAATACTGCAAATGGCAAAATTTAATGAGTTTTACATTATATAAAGTTCATGCACTATAATTTGCATAGTTTTAGTTTCTTTCCATGACATGATAGCTCTCTTCATTACCTTTTAAGTTTGATGATTCTTCTGAGCATTAAATTTGGGAGGAGTACTCCCAAGGAGTACTGCAAAACTACTACTTCTACTCACTGTATTTGAATTACAGCCATTCAATGAAATGTTTCTTTAGGCAACAAGGGGGCAAATGCCAACAACAGGATAACGAGAGTATCAGAGGGGAATAATTATGCAGTTGTCTCTTCTGTGGCTGTATATTAAATCATTGAAGGAAGTGCAAAACAGGACTGGAGGAAGGAGCGGCATTTTCCCAGGAAGGTTGTTTTGAGGCTGATTTTTATTTATTTTATTTTTAATCCGAGAACTTGGAGGTAAGATGGTTTAGGTGATCACACTTGCTGAAGGCACTATCCTAGTTTGGAGGACAGATGTCTAATAAGAAAGGCAAGAACCTCTCTTTGAAATGGAGAAAGTAAACACCCTCCCTCCAAATTATTATAATTTTAAAATTAAGGGGCTCTCAGGATAAGATATAGGAATTAGGAATAATTACTAGAGAAATTAGAATAGAAATACAGTACTATAAAGAGCAAACCCCAAAACCTGACAAAAGTCAGAATACAACCTGACACCTTGTCAGGCAGGGTGATGATAGCAGTCCAATTCAATGGTGGCTGTAGTCCTTATGCAGTGATAGATGTGGTTCAGTTGAAGCAGTGGTTCTGTAGAAGGTGCAGTTTCTCTCCAAAGATCCAGTGATGTTGTGGAAAAGTCTGGTTCTCCTCTGGAGTCCAGGGGAACAAGGGTGGCCTTAGTGTCCCAAAACCCCTGATTTTATCCTGGTGAGAAATGTTGGGCTTTTCCCCCTGGCTGGGGCAACTTCCAATGGGATGAAGTAATTTTATCAGTTCTACAGTGGGACTCAATGGGCCATTAGCAGAAGATACCACCCTAGAGGAAGGATGGGTTGTAAAAGATAAAGAACACTGCCCCACCTGGTTTCAATGGATGGCCCATTAGCAGAATATGCCCAAGGAGATCAGGATCACTGCCCCCACCCTCAACAGATGGTGAAGAATAAATACCTTTTATCACATCCTGTACTGTAACCCAAGACAGGCATGCAAGATGGTTGTTGTCAATATAGATTTCAATTTTTTTTTAATAGAAGAGTGGATAGGGGATTGAATAAATAATTATGCAGTGCAAGATAATTTTTTTGGGAAGTAACAGTCTTTCACTTTTTAGAACAAATTAATTTTCTGTTTTGGAAAAAGCCATGGCAAATACCTTATGTGTGCTAGCTTATCAGAACCTATTAATGGTATTTTGGTATTGTGTAAGTGTGAACAAGGTGAGACACTGCACAAAAGGTAAATGGCAGGAGTTTGTCACATGGTCGGCAATGGAAAAGAGAGGGACTGCTCATGAAGTATTGATACCCAGGATAGAAGATTGTTTGGCATGAGACTTCATGTCCTGTATTCTAACTCAGTATGTCTTAGATATTTTGTACAATTTGCCAAAGTCTTTGGGACATGTTGTCCAATATATTGAAGTCCTCTTTCAGACAAAGTCAGGGTTCTGAGAGGAGGAAGAAACATTTTTTGAAAGAACATCTGATGGAGTGCTTGAAATAATTAAGGTTAGTAGGGGAAAATAAAGTTGTACATATAAAGGATCAAATTACTTTTAAAAGGGTATAAAGTTCTTGCCTTTAAAAAAGAAAGAGAAGAGTGGAGAATACTGGAACAGTGAGTTTTTAAAAATAAGTATTATGCTGTTTCAGTTTATGTGTCGTGTTTGAGTTTCAATTTTGATTAAGTTCTGCAATCTCATTTTGTTACACAGCAAAGGAAAAATATTCACAAAGGCTATTAAGTGTTGTGGACTAAACTTTATTACACGTGGAACATAACCAGTAGAGGAATTACATATCAGTCATAGTGAAATGAAATGCTGAAATGGTATTTACTATGAGAACTTTTCAGTAAAAGGTCTTGTGTACAAAAATGGTGAACTCAAACTCTTTGTATCTATGTAACTATACTAGAGCTAGTTGTAAAATGAAAACTGAAATTTTTGTTTTTTGCTATCTGTATGTAATGAAAGAGCCAAATGGTTTCTAAAATGTGCAGTACAAACTGATTATAAAATTCCCAACGGGACTCTGATGGGACTACCATAACTTAACAATGGAATTGTGAGTCACTGCAGGAGAAATTAATGTAATAATATTTGCCAGTATTTATAGGACCAGGAGGATAAAGTGTCATTTAATTTTATTTGATTACAAACTACTAGGCGAGAGAGAAAGAGGAAGAAAAAAATGATGCATCTTTTATTTCAGGCATGAAAGATGGATAGTATATATAAGAAACATATTATGAAGCAGGATATTACAGTGATTAATTTCAAATCTGATAAATGCTCCATAATGGTCATGTTAATATCATAATCATTCTATTTGATAACTTAACGTGATAGATAATTTTTTTTAGGTTCTAGATGCAAAGTATAGCTTTTGGGTGGAACATTTAGATTATGAGGAATTGAATGTGGATTGAATCAGAGCTGTATCCTCCTGTATCTAGTGACCTCAGGTTAAAGATCATGTCTTAAAAGTTTGGTTGGTTTGTGTTGGTTCTTCCAGAAAGGGCAGTGGAATTCAGTAAATGGGTGTTCATTCACAGAGGGTGCTTGCATGGATTCTTAACTAAAGCTTTTCAATACTGTCATAATATTGAGTTTGCCACTATGGCAGAGTACAATGATCCATATCCTTTCTCTTCTCTGCATTGCTAGTACAGTAATTTTACGATTATAAGCCACACCTTTTTCATTGAAGAATCCAGCCTACCCCAGTAGTGCGGGTAATCATCAGGTGCGGCTTATTTATGGACAAATCCCAACAAAATGACAACCCGGAAGTGAGAGCCGGTCGGGGAAGGCGGCTGGGGGCTGCCTTTAAAGGCTTTGCTGGTCTATGAAAACTGTTGCAACTTGAGCACCTGATACCAAACCCCGCACTGGCACTATTCTGTTATTAATTCATTACTTTGTTACACATGGATCCTCGCTTTTAAAAAAAAACCCGCGGCTTATATTCAGGTGGGGCTTATATGTGGACAAATCCCATGCTCTACCTGGCTACCGGGAGTTGCGGCTTATAATCAGGTGCGGCTTATAATTACAAAATTACTGTATTTGGTTTTGGTGCATTTTCAAGATCTTCTGTATGGTTCATTAATAAGCAGCAGGTATAAAGGGCTTAAAGTTTATCAAATTTAAAATTAATAAAAGCAGAAGCAGATACCTGTGAGGAAAGGTAAGACTGTTAAAGAAAATATTAGTATTCTTGAATATAAATATTCTTGAAAATTCATCTGGAACTAAAAAACTTAGTGTTACATATTGCTTTAAAAAGCAGAATTGTCTGGAGATTTGGCCAAAAAGGTACCTAAGTTATCTTTTCATATTCAAACATTCATATTCAAACATGACGAAACAAAGGACTTTGTACCATGGAAGTGTTGGTGAAAGAAGGATCCAATCTGTTCAATACTTTCTAGAGGTGACCAAAGAAGAATTAGATGTTTAGAAGACAAACAGACATGCAAGAAATAAACAATCAGTTAAGCACACTACTCAGGAAAAACTGTTTTCTGGAAACTCATGGTACTTGTGAATTTAAGTGGAATAAAATTACAGTATTTTCACAATTATAAGCTGCACCCGAATATAAGCTGCACTTTTTTTTTGTTTGTTTGTTTTAAAGCGAGGATCCATGTGCGACAAAGTAACAAGTTAGTAACAGAATCGCACAAGCGTCAGCAGGGTTTGGTGTCAGGTGCTCAACTTGCAAACAGTTTTCATAGACCAGCAAAGCCTTTAAAGGCAGCCCCAGGCACCCTCCCTGGCCAGCTCTCACTTCTGGGTTGGCATTTCACTGGGATTTGTCCATAAATAAGCCACACCTGATGATTAGCCACACTACTGGGTTAGGCTGGATTCTTCAATGAAAAAGGTGCGGCTTATAATCATGACATTACTGAACTATTCCTAAGTATTTTATTTCAAAGATAGAAGTAGCTCTTCTGACACTTCCTCTACCTTCCATGACTCTTCCTGCCAACACTACACATCTGTTTTAGGAAAGAAAATAGTGATGTTTTTGAAAATTTCTGTCTTAGTTTTCTAACTGTGACAATGAATAAGAGCATTTGTTTTTTTAAATGAAGCTAAACAACCAAACTCAACCATGAAGGCGTGACTCATGATACTTAAACTTTTTTTTTTTCCAAGAGGAATTATGATGCAATTTAGATTGGTTCTGATTGTAATGTGTTGCTGCAGAATAAGTGCAATCCTAAATGACACTTGGGACTCCTGTGATTAAAATTTTTGAGTGGATTTCTGAGTGGGTTAATCTTATGCAGGGAAAAAAAAAAAAAGGGTTTTAAAGGTTTTAATTTTCTGTTGCTCCTCCACATATTTCTAAAGGGATTTTTCAAAATGGATTTCCCTACAGATCTAGAATATAAAAGTTAGAGGTCTGTTTATTGCTTATGTACATTACTTCTGGTAAGGATTAAGTGGAAATAACTTGAGTGGAAATCAAAGCGTAACAGATATACCCTGGAAATTTTTTTAAAGTAATTTAAGAAGATTAGTATATTTTCTAGAATTTGTGTTCATCTTTGCAATTTTCTAAGCTAAATACAGAGTTAAAAATCACATTTTTATTAATAATTTTCATTGAAAGGAGATAATAAAAAAAGTTTTTAATTATTTTGATATCCCACTCAATGGCCTGTATTGGAGTTTTGTGAGTGTAGTAACATTAATGCAAAGAAAACCCAAACTGATTGGAATCTTTGTCATAAGAGAGCTTCTCTGAATCTTAGTGGCATGGGAGAACTTACAGAGAACACACTTGGAATTTTTAGCATATGCAAGTATATTTCAAATCTAGTTAAATTCTTATGTTCAGGTGTGTTAAAGCAACAGTCACATTTTTTTAACTGTTTCAATTGTGTGTTTATAAATTGGTTTCAATGAGTATACTATTGTTTTTTTTAAGGTGGAAGATAAATCAGAATGCTTAAGTAGATGGTGGGAGCATTTATATAGTATGGGTGGTATGTCCTCTGTAACATAGTTTTGTCTTATAGATACTGCTTGCAAAAAGATTCTGGATAAGTGCTTTATTTTTTATATGAGTGATTCAATTAATATTGCGTGATCACCCAACTAAATTTTGTTTCCTTCATTAACTCTATAAAAAATTGTTGGAAACTTTTGCTTCTAGAGCATAAGCTTAGGAAACATGATAGTATAGCACAAAGAAACAGTGTTAAATAATGCAGCCACAGTAAATAATTTAGCCGCAGTGGAGTTATATTATTAGTCTCATAAGTATTTTTTAATTTTCTTTTTTTTTAATTTTTTTTTTTTTTTGTGTTTAAGTCTTTATGTTTTCTCAAAATTGTTTCTGGAAAAATGTTTGGGTGTTCATGGCCTTTGAATTTCTGTTCTTATCCAATGAAATTTGTGGTTGAATCTTATCTCTTTCAAAAGTTAAATTGAAAAATTTCACTTACAAGTTGGTTACCCTTATCGTGACATAAGTTTAGTTCATATTAATTTCTATTTAATATAATTGTAGATGATAAGTAGTCTTCAAAACCTGTTTCACATAAAAATAATCTGAAAAGTGGGGAAAAAAACCCCGTGCAGATATTAATATTGGAGTATATGGAGAATTTGTTCCTCAAGTTTAGCTTGAGTTTCCCCCAGCCAACAGAAGTGAGCTCAATCAACTGAGAAAAAAGACTTATGGGAATACCAAGGTGCAGAGTAAGTCATATTTGTACTTTGGTTTAGATACATTGTCATAAAAGCAATAAAAATCCTTTTCTTTCTGTGCTCCAGTGTGCTTTCCCTAGACTATAGAAATATAGATTGTTACTTAGTAATTTGAAAAGAAAATATTTCCTAAGTGGAATTGCAGTCATACAAACACTGCATTTCTAAATGAAAAGCCAGTTATTTCTGTCAACAAAAATAGTTCCTGACTTTTAGTCAGTCAAGTACCAGTGTTGTTAGGCCAGAGGAGGAAAGGGCATAGGGCAGCTTCTAGAAACACTACTGCTCTTTCATAGGTAAAAGAAGACTTAACATAACATTAATTTCTACTAATTTTCTCCCCTTAGTGGGCTCATATAGCCCAACTTGCCCTGGTTCAAGGTGGCTGGCTGTGTCCCAAGTCACTGTTTCTTTGGAAGGTCTCAAGAGCAAAGCCTCTGGGTCAGCCTGTTGGACGCTGACTATAGAAACCTCTCTAGAATGAATCTACAGAAACTGCAGAGCTATCAGGAGAGCAGTGTTCAACTTTCCAGAGTCTTATTCAGCTGCCTCTCTTCTTCTTCCTTCCTTTCTCAACTGAAACCAATTGGAACCTCCTTAGCAGTTCTTTAGTCTCCTGCCTTTGCAGGCAAACTGTTTGCTCCAGACATTATCCTCCTGGGAGTCAGCAGCCTTTTCCAGTCACTTTATCTCAATATGAAGTTTGATGTCACAATTGCCCTTCCAAAGCATGAGATAGAAGGTGGTTTTCTTTGTTTTGTTTTTGTGTTGTTTGGTTTGGTGCTTTTATTTATTTGTTTGTGGGTGGTTTTGTTGTTTTGTTCATTTATTTATTTATTTTTCTTGTAGGATGGTGGGGTTTTTTTATAAAATATTGCAATTCTGCACAAAATACAAAAACATTTCCAAAAAGGCGATGGTATATTTTCCTCTAATACAAGAGGGAGATTATCAAAATACAGTAATTTCATGATTATAAGCCGCACCCTTTTCATTGAAGAATCCAGCCTACCCCAGTAATGCGGCTAATCATCAGGTGTGGCTTATTTATGGACAAATCCCAGCAAAATGCCAACCCAGAAGTGAGAGCTGGCCGGGGAAGGCGGCTGGGGCTGCCTTTAAAGGCTTGGCTGGTCTATGAAAACGGTTGCAACTTGAGCACCTGACATCAAACCCCGCGCTGGCGCGATTCTGTTACTAACTTGTCACTTTGTCGCACATGGATCCTCGCTTAAAAAAAAAAAAAGGCGGCTTATAATCGTGTGTGGCTTATATATGGACAAATCCTGTGCTCTACCCAGCTATCGGGACGTGTGGCTTATAATCAGGTGCGGCTTATAATTGTGAAATTACTGTAAGTTTTAAGCCGACTATCAGTTTATCACTGCTGTAAGGTAAAAGGTGTTTGTGTTTTCACTCCAAGCTCTTCCTTGATATGACGTTTGGAGCTGGAGGTCACACAACAGCACTCCTGGAGAAAGCCAGCGGCATCACTGTGTATGCACTCGACAGGGATCCCACAGCTTACAGAATAGCCCAGCAGCTTTCAGAAACCTACCCGTAAGTTGTCTCCTTCTGTCTTATATGTGGTTGAGATAAGGCTGACACTTTGGTATTTTATATGTAATTTAATATATTTTTATAATTTTTAATATCTTATTACAGAATAGCATTCAGTGCTGTGCATACCCTGTTAAATAGGAGATCTGATTCAATTTGTTTATGAAGCATGCAGCTTCTTCTTAGGTTTTTGGAGTTAAATGTGTGTTTTGTAGTTTTAATTTTAAGCATGCATAAAGTAGCTAATTTCATATTTAGAAATAGATTAAAAAAAGATCCATGTGTTCTGCTTGCCTTGAGATGATTCTGATTGCAAAGTGGTACAAAAGCATATCTTTGTGGTACGTATTTCACAAAAAATATGGAATAATATGTTTTAAAATACTAAGTAATTTAAATATGGATTATGAATATTTTAATTTAAAAAAACCTCAAAATAATTGTAATTTGGTATTAGGTTTGCTAAGTATTTTGCCACTGGCTTAAGAAGCTACTGAACAATTTAATAAGCTATGATTTCTGTATATGGCTCATGCTTCAATTTTCTTTTTAAATAAGAGTGCTGAATATGCTAAATGAACATTTGCTAAGTGCAAGCTTTTACCTCTTTTTTAGTTATACAAAGTTCTTGTTCCTTTATTTAATTCAAGAATGAACCCAGTCAGAACATCAGTGCATTTGTGCAAAAGTGTGTAATATATAGAGTTGAATATGGGATTTTCAGAAAGTCAAATTTTCAGATAATGACCAAGAATAAAACTATGTAGATACAAAATTAATTAATATATACTAATCAAGATTTAAGAAATTTAGGTGTTCAACTGTCAGGTTGAAAACATTATTTCAAAACAGCTTTAACATGAAGAAAAATATTTCCAATAAGAAATCTGGAGAGACAGATAAAAAAACGCCTGGTTGTCCAGTCATGTTTTCCCACATGAAAAGAAGTTCTGAGGCAGCAGTAATATTTAATCAATGCAGAAAATGTTCCTCAAGTTTTCTAAGATAAAAAGCTAAACTGTGCATTCCTTTCTTCAAGTGTGTTTGACAGAGACCCAGTGGGAGAAGTGCAAGCATGAGTCAGGACACCATAGCTAAGTTTCTGGCTATTCTACTCTGTAAGACCACTTTCACATATTTCACTAAATTTTCAGTTCTTTTTGGGCTGAAGTGCCATGCAATGTGTACTTAGAAATTTGTGTAATCTATCCACTGTTATTTCTCCAGAGAATTCTTTTTGACAGAATCCTGTGGAGAATATTGTCAAGGAAAGTCCATTTTCTTTAAAACTCAGCCTGCAAACATGTTCTGCCAAATGTCATGGGAGTTGTAAGGTCTTCTGCTCTTTGTGTCATAGAAAGAAATCAGTCTTTTAAAAAAGTTCACACAACGTGAAAAAACAATGAACACTCCTCTGACTCAATATAAGTTTATCTGAAAGTATCCTATGCAAACCTGGATGTGAGAAGTTTATTTTCCAGATAGATAAAGAGATTTTTTAAGTGTTGGGTGCTCCTCTGCCAAAAATTGACATCAGTAATTTTCTGCTTGTTAGAAAAGATGAACTTTGTGTAGCAGTTTATGTAGCTTATTATATTTTAATAGGCAAACGAGGTCTCCTAGTTCTCATTTTTGATGGTGGTGTCTACCTTTATGGATGCAAGTTGTCCTTAGAATGAAGTGGATTCTTAAATAATAAAGTGTTGGTGAAAAGCCTTAATCATTGAAGGATGACTGCATGTCACCTGGGTATGTATTGTAGGATACAGAGCCATATTCTTATTTGCTCTGGTGTTTTCCCTCATTTTCTGTCTTTCCTATTAGAAAGAATAGGTGAGTCCTTTTTCACAAGGTAAATATTATATTTTCTTATAATATTTTGTGTTAAAATTTATGGCAAAAGAATATTATGTGTGTGCTAATTATTAATCTGCTTTCCTTGGAAAGGCAGTTGCATAAACCATTGTCAAATTAAAAGGAGAAAGGAGGTATAAGGATGTAATTTATAAACAGGTAAAACTAGTGTTTTCTTATAAATCAGTTGAGTTTATTTATTTCTGAGATATGGAACTTTTATAAATGGATTTTTTTCAGTATTCATCAAAAGATAATTGGTCTAACATTATGGTATTTCATTATCTATTTACTGCACTGTGTTAGAAATAAACCTTGTATCAGTTCAATTCAAATCTGTGTGGGCATCAAAAGCTCAGGGAATTAATCCAGTTGACATCTATACCTGGTCAGGTCAATTCTCAGATTAAATATTTTCCTGGCTCACCAGGGAGCCACAGAAATAATTGTGCCATCTTAAAAATGGCAATAGCAGCATGCAGTTGCATCTAAGAGAAATGGGGGGTTGTGCCTTCTGTAAGAACCATGGTCTTAGATGTACCTCACTGAATAACTGCAACACAGAAGTACAAAGATCTTCCACTTTTTTCTGTTCTAGGCTTTTTTCCACCGCTTCTGTTTAGCATTGCTGTTTAGAGAGAGGTTGTTTGACTTGCTGAAATGCTTCATTTGCTTTGGAGGTGACAGCACAAAGTTGGGGAAGAGGCTGTTGTGTAACTATAACCGGTAAAATCTCATTCCCACTGTCTGAAACTGAATGCAATGGGCAGACTGAAAGTCATACTTCAACTGAATTTTCTGTTGCCATTTTTTTCCTGCTTAAACCAGAATAATGCATATATTAATTGTTGTTGCTTATCCTGGTTAGATGACAATAGTTCCAATTCTTCACCATGTACCTTTCTTTGTTGATGTTATCTTTTTGGATTTCAGTAAAATTTTTGATACTGTCTCTCACTGTGTTCTGGACATAGTGCCCATTCCTCAGCTGGATAAACACATCATCATGCAGTGGGTGAGCAACTGACTTGCAGGTTGGGCACAAAGAGCTGTATTGAATGGGGTGACATCAGGCTGGTGAATGTCAATAAGCCCTTGGTAAAGGGTTTGGATACAGGACTTGACAAAATGGGAAGAAGCTGCTGATTCTCGAAATCAGGACAGATTAGAGGGCTGGGCAATCACTAGTCGTATGAAGTTTAACAAGGGTAGTGTGAGGGACTAAAATGTTAGTGGTGATTGAGTTAAACAGTCAGCCATTTGTGGAGGCAGTAGGTGCTTTGCTGATGATGTGCATGGCAACAGACAAGATGCAGAGGGCATGAGCACTAGAGGATGACCATGGCAAACCCACCTTTTTTTATCAAGAATCTGAGTTGTGAGTCTGATGAGGGAAGAGGGCAATAAGAAGTAGATCCTGCAAGGCCAAATAGTGCTTTTTTATCATGGCAATGTCCACCCTTACACAGATAGTCTTTACATCGGCTAATGGACATAAAATTGCAACAATTGAGTCTTGGTGGTATATCCAAGAAGTAGTGATATTTTTCTTTCTTTCTTTCCCAAGACACTTACACATTTCTAAGTGTTATTTTTATGCTTTTATATTGTTGTATATAATACTAACCAAAAGGGCTACATACTTCCTTTTGACTGAAGCCAAATTCTTATAAAATACAGTATATGTATGTGTATATGTGTATTTATATGAACACTGGTCATAATCATTCACTCTACTCCATCCCAAAGGATTGCAGAATCACAGAATTAAATAGGAAATTAGTCTTGGAAAAGGTCTTTTCCAATCTAGTGGGGAGCAAGAGGCTGGAGAGCAGCACTGCAGAAAGGGACCTAGGGGCTCTGCTCATAGGTACGTTGAAGACTTGTTGAAGATGGCAAGCTCAAAACCTGTATACCCTCATGATCAAGAAATCAAGCAAAGTGGGCAGAAGAGCTGCATGGATGAGCAGGGAGTTGTAAATCTACTACACAGGAGGACTATAGGAACATTATTAGGGTATGCATAAATGAGACAATGAAGGCCAAGGCCCAGCTGGAATTGAATCTGGCAAGGGATATAAAGGGCAACAAGAAGTAATTTTACAAGCACATCAGCAGGAAAATGGAAATTAGGGAAAAGGGGATGCCACTGCTGAATCAGATGGATGTAACAAGACAGAGAAAAGGCAGAAGTACTGAATGTCTTTTGTGCCTTAGTTTTTACTGCTGAGAATGTCCCTCAGGAGTCCCAAACCTCAGAGGTAAGAGAGGAAGGCTGGAGAAGGGAAAACTTCCCCTTAGTCATAGGTGTTTGGGTTAGAGACAAGTTAGACTAACTTAACACTCATAAATCCATGGGATGCACCCATGGGTGCTGAGGGAGCTTGCAGATATTGTTGCTCTGCTACTCTTCATCATCTTTGAACATGGAAGAAAAGGGAGACATGCCTGATGAAGGGAGGAAGGGCAATGTTACTCCCAGATTCCAAAAGGGTAAAAAGGAGAATTTGGGAAACTCTCTGGAAGGATGATCTGATCATTTGTGAGGCCATCACAGAGCATGCAGAAGAAGTTCATCAGGATTAGTAAGTGTGGATTCAGCAGGGGGTAGTCATACTTGACCAATCTGAGAGCCTTTTGTGATGGCATGACAGATTGGGTCAGTGAGGGGAGAGCAGTGATGTTTTCTGCCTCGACTTCAGCAAGGCTTTTGGCACTCTGCCATGAGATCCTCATAGGTAAGCTCAGGAAATCGGGTTAGAGGAAAGTCCAGTGAGGCAGATCCAGACCTGGCTGAAGGGCAGAGCTCAGAGGGTCACGATCAGTGGAGCAGAATCCAGCTGGAGGCCTGCGCTCAGCAGCGTTCCCCAGGGATCAGTTCTCGGGCCAGTCAGCCTATTTATCAATGGCCTGGATGAAGGGATGGAATGCACCTTAAGCAAGTTTGCTACAAAACTGGGGGAGTGGCTGAGAAACCTGAAGGCTCTGCTCCATTTTGTAGGCTGGAGAGTTGGGCAGGGAGAAGCCTAATGAAGCAAGTGTAGGAGTCTGGAGCATCTGTTATGAGGAAAGACACTGAGAGCTGGACCTGTTAAGTCTAGGGAAGACTGAGAGGTGACCTCATCAATGCATATAAACATGCAGGTGTGAAGAGAGTGCTGCCAGATCTTTCAGCGGTGCCCAGTGACCAGACAAGGAGGAAAGGCCATAAACTAAACCACAGAAAGTTCCACCTCAACATGAGGAGGAAATTCTTTATGTTAAGGGTGGCAGAGCACTGCAGTAGGCTGTCCAGGGGAGTTATGGAGTGACCCTCTGGAGACATCCAAAATATGCATGAACGAGCTCCTGTGACACCTACTTCAGGTGACCCTCTCTTGGCAGGGCTGTTAGACTGGATGATCTCCAGAGGTCCCTCCAGCCCTAACAATTCTGTGAAATATGCCCAAAGTTATTGTGGCAAGAGGAGATGAACGTGGCTAAATTAAGGGATTTTTTTATATTCAGAACTTATAAATTAAATCCTCCATGTATTTAACTGAAAGATAGCTGGAGTAATAAGTCTTTGGAGGAGAAAATAGAGGAAAATACATTTGAGTTTGTATTTTAAATGTGCCTCTAGTTTTTGGTAGCAATTTTGTGAGAACTTAAATCTGAAGAGGGTAGAGTTCCAGCTGCAGCTCTCACATTCATTTGCTGTCTCTGTTTATTATTTTTATTTTTAAAAATATGTAGTGCTGCTTTAATAAGGAGAAAATGGGTCAGGGTCTGTTAGATATTCAGTGTGTGGGTGGGAATCCTTTGGCGTGCTTTCTGGGGAAGCCACTAACTTGGGAATTGCTGCTGAGAATCCAGGAGAACAAGATAAAATTCAGTCAGCAGCAATATATATTACAAGTAAACCCTTTCACGCCTACAGAAAGGAAGAGGCTAGAGAGGTGGCTGAAATCTGGCAATTAACCAATATAATGGAAAACTTTTAAGTATGAGAAACTCATGCAAAGCCAATGTAGAGGAAAAAATATATGCTTTGTAGTTGTCTGAGCAGAGTAAGAAATTGTGCCCCAAAACTATGGATAAATAATACAGAATTCCTCATACAATTGAAATACCATTTTAATATAGTTTTAAAGTGATTTTGAGGTGTGAGAGTGCTTGTGGATTTTGCTTTCAGAGTTACACAAAGTTTACAGAAAAAAATGTGATAGATCAGCTGTGCATTGTATACTCTTATAAACTCCCAAAATAGATTTTTTTCCCCAGTTCTAGAAAAAACAGAGCTTTTTTTTTTTTTTCAATGTTGATAAGATGTTTTTATGTGCTTGTGAATTATAGCTGAGTGTTATATATTGGTGCTTTTCTTGCTATGTATTATTTAAAAAAAATATTTTAACTGTAGTACATAAGAAATACTATTAACATGCAGTCAAGGTATATTCATTATAATTGTGCCTTGACTATATATGAGTATACTTATTTAGTTACTATAGGATTATTTCTTTCTAAAGAATTCTCCATGTATGTCAACATCTGTCTGTCTCTCAAATGCAGGCAAAAAAGATAAGTGAGTTAGCTTAAATATGAAGTGGAAAAATTCAATTAAGAGTAGCAAAAAGACGCTCAAATGCCATTAATATTAAAATATTACTTTACTGACATTTATTTTTTTTCCCGAAGGATTTGAATAGGAAAGCCAAACATTATTCTGTATCAAAACATAAAATTCAAATTTGCCCTGACACAGAAAACACATACAAGGCAACTTGTTCTGTTCACTTTTTACATTGTTGGATATCTTGTCCCTTTAGTCCTTTCTTAAAATCTTGTCAAGGGAAAGGCTATGCATGTAATTTACCTGGACTTTAGTAAAAACCTTGACACTGTACCCACAGAATTCTCCTGGAGAAATTCGCTGCTCTTGGCTTGCACAGGTATACTCTTGGCTGGGTAAAAACTGGCTGGATCAAGAGAGTGGTGGTGACTGAAGTGAGATTAGCAGGTGCCTGGTTATGAGTGGTGTGCCCCAGGGCTCAGTATTTGGGCCTTTGATGATCTGGACAAAGGGGTTGAGGGCACTCTCAGTTAATTAGCAGACAGCACCAAGATGGGTGGGAGTGTTGATTTGCTGGAGGATGGGAAGAGTCTACAGAAGGGTTTGGGCAGAGTGGATTGCTGAGCCAAGGGCAGTTGTATGAAGGTCAACAGGATTAATTACAGTAATTTCACTCCTATAAGGCACCCCCTTTTGACTAAAATTTTGATCGGAACCCAGAAGTGCGCCTTATAGTCCGGTGCGCTTTATATGTGGACAAAGTTTGGAAGTTTGCCAGCCCAGAAGTGGAAGCCGCAGCAGCCACACAGGGAGAGCCAGTCACTGCGTCAGCCACGTGGGGAGAGCTGGCAGCGGATCCTCGCTGCAAAAAAAAGATGTGCCTTATAGTCCAGTGCGCCTTATATATGGACAAAGTTCGGGAAATTGCCGACAACTCGGATGTGCGCCTTATAATCCGGTGCGCCTTATAGTCTTGAAATTACTGTACTTGGGTCACAACCACTCTCTGCGGTGATGCAGACTGGGGACAGAGTGAAAAGCTTCCCTGCAGAAAAGGAACTGGGGGTGCAAGGTCAACAGCAGTTGAACATGAACCCAGCACATGAACATGTGCCCAGATGGCCAAGGCATCCTGGCTTCTATCAGAAATTGTGTCCAGCAGAACCAGGGAAATGATTTCCCCTATGTATTTGGCACTGATAAATCTGCACCTCAGGTCAGTTTTGGGCCCTTCACTACAAGAATGACATTGTGGTGATGAATCATGTCCAGAGAAGGGAATAGAGCTGGGGAAGCATCTAGAGAGAGTCCCATGAGGAGATGGGAGTGTTCAGCCTGGAGAAAAGGAGACTCAGAGAGAACCTTCTTGCTTTCTACTCTGAAAGGAGGTTGTAGACAGGTAAGTGCCGGTCTGTTTTCCCAGGTAATAATAATACAACAAGTGGAAACAGCCTCAAATTGCATCAGGAGAGGTTTAGATTAGAAACTAGAAAAAATTTTCTCAGGGAAAGGGTTGCCAAGCAGTGAAATGGGCTGCCCAAGGAGGTGGTGGACTCATCATGCCTGGAGGAATTTAAAGGCTATGTAGATTTGCACATAGTCACATGGTTTACTGGTGGACTTGACAGTGCTGAGCTAATGATTGGAGTCCATCCTAGAGGTTTTTTCCAACCCAAATGATTCTGTGGTTTGAGTCTCAGGCTTCTCTTATGTATATATATAGCATAGCATATTAATGTATATATATAGTATAATTATATATACAGCACATAGCATATATGTATGCATATATATATATATATATATAGCATATATACAGCATAATTACAGAACTTTCACTACAACATTACATCATTTGAAACTGTAATTAAATAATTTGTATGTGCACTTCTTAATTTTCATTTCATTGCAGATGTAATGGATTTTGATTGATGGTGTGGGCTGCAAAATCTTTACCTGTCTACTTACCTTTGTCTACTAAATTCAAGTTCAGAAAGTGTTTCTACCACTTCGTGTTGGGATGACTACACACCATTTCCTGTGTTAGTTGAGTTTACATTTCATATACTGGTTACATAATAGCCAAGTCCTCATTAGCACTTACAAGAACTTAAAGGGTGCAGTTGCCTGTCTTAAACACTGTCAAAGCCACAGATGGAACTTGCCATAAAGAAAGCCACCATACTAGGAAGTTGAGATAAGCACAGAAGGGAGGAATTTGTCACAGGAAGATGCTAATTCCAGACCTGGCAGAGGTGGGATTTGGTTAGCACATCCTGGTTAGTGCATCCAGACAAAAATTCCCACTGACAATGCATTCCCAAAAATTCAACCAACACACATTTGAATTGCAGTAACAATACAAGTCTTATAGGTGGATCCATGGTGATTCTTCCTTCCTAGCTTTATCATTTTACATTCTTTTATTACCATAGATAATAATAGCCAAAATACATACCTTCTTTCCATTGCAACCAGATTTTTCTAAAATAAACTCTGCATCTATTCATCCATCCATCCAACCATCTGTCTCTAAACATCACTCAGTGTCATTTCCCTCTCATCCACCCCAGACTATCTTTTAACAAGATCCTTAATTACCCCATCTCAATGGTGGCTTGTAACAGTGCTGTTTACATCTAGAGGTAGGAAAGTGTCTTTCAAGACACTGTGCCAGAATACTGCCCTTTATATACACAATAGTGTTAGTTTCAAGGCAGGTAGTTATACTGTCATTCCAGCAAAGCTTTCCTGTAGTAGTAAAAACATTTGGAAAAAGATTAAATACTGATCAGTTCTTCAAGATTCATTGTATTTACAATATTCTATTAATCTTTTTAATGATTTAAATATTTTAACTATCATTAAATATATAACTATCATTAATTTTTAAAAAATTTAATGTCATAAAACTGGGGTTTTGTTTTCATACATAACATCCCGTAGGCCAGTGCTAGATTTAATATAATTTACAGTCAAATGAGTCAGGACATCCCTTTTACAAGTTACTGGTTTAGGCAAACAAAGTGATATAATTTTTATCCGAGTGCTCTTGAATAAGCTGCTTAATCATATTTAGTAGGAAAATCTTAGAAGAGATATGTTTTACATTAAGTGAAGTTTAGAGTTTTGTGGATAACTGATGTTTATCAGTTTTGAATTTAGTTTTGGTTTAGGCAGTTTCTCTTGCAATATATCCTGGTTCCAGCCTGGATGGTTAACTTTTGCAGAAGCCAGGAGGGGCATGGCCAGGACCTGGATGTCATTCTTCTACATCACCTGTCCTGGTTTGAAAGACAGGTGTCTGCTAAGAAAGGCAGGAGCCTCTCTTTGAAATGGAGAATGTAAACCCCCTCCCCCCAAATTATTATAATTTTGAAATTGAGGCGCTCTTAGGCCAAGATGTGGAATAACAGTTCATTACTAGGAAAATTAAGATATAAATACAGATATAAAACCCCCAAAACACTGACAGAGTCAGAATACAACCTGACACCCAGTCAGGGTGTTGGTAGCAGTCAGATTAAATGGTGGTTGCAGTCCTCCTGGAGTGACAGATGTGCTTCAGTGGAAGCAGTGGTCCTGTAGAAGGTGCAGTTTTCCTCCAAAGGTCCAGTGGTGATGTGGAAAGGTCCAATTTTCCTCTGGATTTCAATGGAAAAAGGCTGCTTTGGTGTTCCAGATCTCAGTTTTCATTTAGGCAGGAAATGCTTGGCTCCTCCCCCTAGGTGGAGCATCTCCCAATGGGATGATGTAATTTTAACAGTAATTTACTGATAAGTCAAGACTTAATGGGCCATTAACAGAAGATAGCTCCCTGGAGGAAAGATGAGTTGTGAAAAGATAAAGAACACTGCCCCACCTGGTTTCAGTGCATGGACCATTAGCAGAATATCTCCCACAGAGATAAGGACCACTGCCCCACCTGGTCTCAACAGATGGTGATAGAATAGATACAGCAATTTCATACTCATAAGCTGCACCTGGTTTTAAGCTGCACTTCCACGTAGCTGGAAAGACCAGGGAATTTTTCCATAAATAAGCCGCACCGGGTGATAAACTGCACTTTTTTTTTTTTAAATGCGAGGATCCATGTGTAACAAAGTAAAGAGTTAGTAACAGAATTACATGATCGAAGGGTTTGCTCTCAGGTGCTCAATTTGCAAACAGTTTTCACAGACTGGCAAAACCTTTAAACACAGTCCCAGACACCCTCCCTGTGCCACAAACCCCAGCGCTCCTGCCCCTGGCGCTGGCTGCCGTGGCTCCCTGCCTTCCTGGCAGCGGCAGCAGCTCCCTGCGCCGCTCAAAGGTGGAGACTCGCCCCCTCGTCACGCAAAGCTGACAGTGGCTCACTGCCTTGCCGCGCAAAGCCATCGGCGGCTCCCCGCCCAGCCAGCTCGCACTTCCGGGTTGGCATTTCTTCGGAATTTGTCTATAAATAAGCCGCACCTGGTGATTAGCTACACTTTGGGATCAGCTCAATTCTTCAGTGAAATAGGTGTGGCTTATCAGTGTGAAATTACCGTACCTTTGGTCACATTCAGTATTGCAACCTTAGACACCACCCCACATCATGGGCATGGGGTGGGGAGGGAAGGGGTCTCCTCCAGTTGTGCTGGGCACGGATGAGTGGTTGGGAGTTCCACGTGATGAGCACTTGAGTGCAAATCGTTCACGTCTTTTGTACACTCTGTTACTTATTGTTGGTTTTCTTATTTCGTTTGCTGTTTCCATTAAATTGTTCTTATCTCAATCTATGATCTTTATCTTTTGTGCCTCCAGTTCTCCTTTCCATCCCACTGCAGGGGGAGGGGGTGGCAGAAGGGGAAGTAAGCAAGCAGTGCATGGTTTTGAACACTAAACTGGGGAGTATCATTCCCAAATTGTGACCCAGTATCAAAAACATTCTCATAGGAAGAGATCTTAGGATGGCATCTAGTCCAGTCTCATTCATCAGACATATCAGGCAGTCAGCATGATCCATCTACTCTTGGATATGAATTATCTTAGACAACTTTAGACATCCTTAGACAATGGAAGTATAGGTTAAGCAGTTAATTCCTTTCAGGCCACAGAAGCTGTATCTTTTAGACCACAGATATAGATCAAGAAACAAATAAACACTCAGTAGGATGTCAGTTTTCTTCCATCACAGTTTTTCATCGGTGTTTCTAGGAATACTCTAAAGTGCTAACTCTTAAAGAATGAGAAGACCATCAATTAAGTTGATAGAGAGGGGTAAGAAGCTTCTGAAATAATTTCAAACAAATGTAAACCCCTCTGTGTATTGGTTGAGGAGATGGAGCTGAATGTGGGTGATTTGAATTCCTTTTTAATACAAATGTCCAGATCCTTAATTTATTTTTAAGGACCTGTTAGCTCAACTTAATGGAATGCAATATCAAGTGTTACTTTAATAAGTAGTAGTTTCAGACATGTTCATTATATTCTTATTCTTTTTTAAATTAATCTATATCAGCGTGGTATAAAAGCGCTCGTAATACCTTTACTGTTAGAGCTTTTAAATGAAGAGTATTTCTAAGAGCAGTTCTTTGAAGCTTAATTTGGGTTGCAGATTTTTTTCTAAAAGAAGAACTACTCATCAAGTAAATAATTATCATACTGAAATAATCTTTGAACTTTTTTGATAAAGGAGACATCAGCTTTTTCTTTCAGCCAATTTTCCTTCTTCATGGTTTTCATGAGAAAGTTTCTTACAGGTGTTTAGATGACTTAAGGACTTTTATATTGCTTTTGTAACCATCTCATTACTAAAATGCATGTAAATGAGTGTAGAATTTAAATTCTAATTATTAACGTTTTGTAGTGTATGTTTCAAAAATATTTAAAAATATATTTTATAAATGGAGCATATTTTCTGCAGATGAACACTTGAGTTCTGGGTATATTTTCATCACAGTAACAAGAGTTTGTGGTTTGATTTTTATAAAAATAATCATTGTTTCATAAAGGACACTGATGCAATTCTGCTTTCATATTTTCTAAAATACAGCTTTTCATAATAGCGGAACTCCTTCTGATGGGGAGGAGGAGGGGAAGATAATTTCTAATCAGAAGGTTTTTGTACCTAGTAGCTGGTTGTCTACAGATCTTTCTGTCTTGATAAGAAGATAGTATTTTCATATTCCTTAGCAAGTTAGTACCATGCTGTATATTTAGCTCATTTTTGTTCCCATTTAAAATAGGAGGCATTAAGGCACTCTGCAGAAATCAAGAGGATATAAAGTGTGTTAAAATACTCCTTCTTGTATCAAACAATACAGATGAAAGTTTATTTCCTCAGTAAATAGATGATAATTGCTGAGGATGGAAGACACCAGTGGTGTCCTGTGAAGATGGAAATTATATGAATGTGTAGACAAAAAGATGCTTGTCACTTAGTAAGAGAAGGTCAAGACTTGTTGGTATTTAAGATAAACATGTAATTGACTAAGTGGCTAAATTAAACAAACAAAAAATAAAGGATTATAGTCTCTGATTCATAATTTTATTTCTTCTACTTTGATAAAAAGAAAATTAGTAACTAAATGAAAATATTTGTAAACACATTTTTGTATCAGAACTGAGCTTCATACTTAACTATGAAATATAACAACGTGCCGAGAAATTCAGATTGCTTTTCTGATTGAGTCATTGGGCTTCAGATACTATTATTCTTAGCTGCATTAGGATTATGCATATAGGTGACATAGACCATAAAAATGAATTACTTTGACTACATGATTCTATTTTTTTCTTGTCATGATAATAAACATAATTTGCATTTTAATTTGATTTTAGTCTTTGTGACTCAGCTGTGCCAAGTATTGTACAGAATATTGAAAGGACTGAAAGTAAAATCAGGCAGTTAATTGCTGCTTTGTATTTGGATGCCTGAAAAATACATCAACTTAGATTGATCAAGAAGCAGAGATATGGATAGAGAGATTTCAGAGGATTTCTGTGTAAAATCTCAGTGGAGAAAACATGTTATTTTGAATGGAAGTTACCTGTGGCCCTGTCACCACGGAATGGTGCAAATGTTTGACTACTAAGGGGTCTTGACACACACAGATTTGTACAGAAATATTACAAATGTCATATCTCAACAGCGCAAACAATCTATATTATTGATACTGTTTATATTGTCAGTCTTACTGTGGTCATGACATGGTCATGGTCATTAGAGGCTGATGCAATTTAAATATTTAAATATAAATTAGAAAACCAGGAACAAATTCTTTCTGATAATGACATCCAGATTGGCAGTTCATCTTCAAGAAGATGTCTGCCACCTGCCTGGCTGTGAAAGGAAAGAGGAAGATAAGGAGCACTCCTTTCCCCCAGGTCTTCTTTGGGAAAGCACCTTTTTTTTTTTCCCTTTTCCCGAAAACTAGCATCTTTGCTCCTCAAAAACACTAGGAAGTATTTTTGCAAAGCTTAGAGACCAGCTGCTATAACCCCCAAGTTTTCTGTGTCATGGCAGCTTTAATCCACTGCTGCATTTTTGCTGCTCATCCTTTTGGATGACAGGTACTGCATTATCTTATCTTCTATCAGTTTAAGGTACAGTAATTTCACAATTATAAGCCACACCTGATTATCAGCCGCACATCCCGGTAGCCGGGTGGACCACAGGATTTGTCCATATATATGCTGCACCCGAATATAAGCTGCTTTTTTTAATTTTTTTTTTTTAAGCGAGGATCCATGTGCAACAAAACAACGAATTAGTAACAGAATCATGCCAGTGCGGGGTTTGGTGTCAGGTGCTCAAGTTGCAAACAGTTTTCATAGACCAGCCAAGCCTTTAAAGGCAGCCCCAGGCACCCTCCCTGGCCGGCTCTCACTTCTGGGTTGGCATTTCACTGGGATTTGTCCATAGATAAGCCGCACCTGATGATTAGCTGCACTACTGGTGTAGGCTGGATTCTTCAATGAAAAAGGTGCGGCTTATAATCGGGAAATTACTGTAATAGCTTATCATTACCTCCTTCATGCCTACCAACTCTTCCTAATGAACAGAGTGATTAGCAGCAAAAGACTAGGCAAAAAATTTCATTCACTTGATTATTAGAATGAGTTTCGGTTCCTTGCAAGACAGTCTAGACTAAGGTTGGAGTGATGTGTGACATCCAGCATTTGAGTGGATTCAACCCATCCTACAGTCTGCCTTTAAGTGGATGTTAGCACCTAGTAAGTGCAATATTAAGATAGGACCTTCTGACATTTAGTAGTGTTTAAGCCAAAAACTGATAATGAATAAAATTATGCAAGTACATTTTCATATTCTAAAAATAAAAAACTAAAATTATTTTCTGTAAAGATTAGGAAAAATTATGTGTAACAACAGAATTGAATGTGCAGTTTATTATTTTCCCAACTAGGTGGACCAAAAATATATGCTCATTTTGAATCATCAGTACTGTCACTTCGTAAACTTTATGCTGCAACAAAGCTCATTTCAGTTAGAGTAAACTGACCATCTTGGATGCTGCTTCCAGAGTATAAAGGGCAACTTTATTTCCAACTAACAAAATTTAGATATTTAAAGTGAAATTTTCTTATGCAGAAATTTATGTCCTTAAGGTTAATCTATTGTATGCATCAATACCAGCAACTAAGGAAAGGCTGAATACAAAGGTAAATGCTAGTGTGCTATTCTTTATCATGGTAATGAGGGGAAGCCCCACAAATAGGTTTACTTTTACCCTATAATTAAGGTAGGATTTTTGTATTGTGGTATATGACTTCTGTAGTTCAAATGATCTTATTTCTGCCTTTATGGAAAGCATACTGTGCAATGAAAAAAAATAGATTTCCCAAAATAAAACGTGTAATTAAAATACTTCTATTTTTTGCTTTAAAAATAACCCCTTATAGGCATTCAAATAGATTATCAATGATATTAGATAAAATGGCTGGTAATGATGAGAAGATGCATGATCAGTCATAAAACCAGACTTTGAGCTGTTTGTAATATTTGCTGTATAGAACAAAGTAGATGAGACTCTCAGGTCATTCTTGTGATAGCAAATTTCACAGAATAGGAAAAGTTGGAAGGCACTACATCTGCCAACCTCTCTCCTCAGTCAGGGTCATTCCAGAGCGCATTGCACAGGACAGTGTCCAGATGGTTCTCAAATATCTTCAGTGGGGAGACTCCACACCCTCTCTGGACAATCTGTTCCATGGAACCTGCACAGGGAAGTTCTTACTCGTGCCCTGGTGGAACTTGCTGTACATCAATTTCTGCCATGGCTTTGTGGCTGTTGTCTGACATCACCGAGCAGAGCCTGACTCCATCCTCTGACACCTTCAAACACAGACGGACATTGACAGGGTTCCCTCTCAGTCTCTGCTGGAGCTGAGCAGGCCCAGCTTCCTCAGTCCATCCTGCTGCTCCAGTTCCTTCATCATCTTTGTTATTGTGCACTGGATCTGCTCTGGGAGCTCCTCATCCCTCTTGTACCAGGGAGCCCAGAGCTAGGTACAGCACTCCAGATGTGCCTCAGCAGGACTGAGTAGAGGGTCAGGATCACCAACCTCGACCTGCTGGCAATGGTCTCCTCAAAGCACCACAGGATACCATTGGACTTCTTGTTCACAGGGCACACTGCTGGCTCATGGAGGATTTGTCATCCACCAGGACCCCCAGTTCCTTTTCCACAAAGCTGCTTTCCAGCAGGTCAGTCCTCAGCGTGCACTGGTATGAATAACTCCTGGTACATGGAGTTATTCCTCCCCAGGTGCAGGACCCTGCATTTCCCTTTGAATTTGAGACAGCTCTTCTGTGTCCATCTCTCCAACCTGTCAGGGTGCCTCTGAAGGGATCCACAGCACTCTGGGCTACTGGCCATTTCTCTCATCTTTGTGCCACCAGCACCAAACTGAGGGAGCATCTGGCCCTTTGTCCAAGTCCCTGATGAGTCAGTCAAACACAGGACCAGTGTTGAACCTTGGAGAACAGCACCAGTGGCAGGCCTCCAACTAGACCCTGTGCCACTGATTAGAGTTCCCTGGGATCTGCTGTTCAGCCATTTCTCAATCCATTGAAATGTCTGCTTGTCCAGTCCACGCTCCCGAGTTTGCCTATGAGGATATTGTGAGAGAGTCTTGAAAGCTTTGCTCAAGTCCAGCTAGACAGTATCTACTGCTTATTTCCATCTTGCTCTTCCCAGGTATTTGGACTACTATGGGTTTATCAGTAATTTAACAGAATAGAGCAGTAGATGTGAGAGGCACTAGTTTTCTTGGTCTCATTTGTTTCTGTTTTGCATGGTCGCCTACTTGATGGACAGGGCACCAAAACTATGTCTGAAGGAAACTTTGAATTCTGTTTCCTTGGATATTTTACAGATAAAAAGGGACTGGGAAAGAAATCTCTGTAGGTTTTTGATGTTAACTTGATGTCTTTTTTCATAGCTCTTTGGTTGAGATACCAGTTTATTATAAATTCAGATCTATTGTAGCAAGAATTATGAATTTAAAATGTTACTGAATTTTAAAACTTTAAAATTCGTTACTGCTTTTGTGTAATGACTTCATGGCTCAAAACAAGAACTGAATCTCATTGTATAATCAGGGGAATTTCTTGCTTTCAAAGGAATATGTTTCCATTTTTAATTATCATAATTAATAAAATATTAAACATTGAAAAATACAAGTGTGCAGAACTAAAAATGTCTTATTCTTCCCTGTCTCTAATCATCGCTACAGGAAGGAATGTCAGTATTTGGGTTCTAATCTGGAAGCTTCTTAATGATTTGGTGTTGCACATTTAATAGAAATAGATAAATATATAATAAAATTATGGTACATAAAAATGTTTATGCATTAATTCTGCAGTCAGATATGCAGTGTAAACCCTCTGATTACTGAATCTTGCTTTTGAGTTTTCAGCTCAAATTTGGATCTCCCTGGGAAGGTTGGACAGGTTTTTGTCTCTGGAAGGAAGCTCTCTTCTCCTGATAGACTTTCAGGTGCAAGTAGCACATTGATTCATTGCACCAATAGCCCTTGAATCCAGCTTTTTACCCCTACATTATTTTTGGCTGTAATGTTGCCTGCCAAGGTAACAGAGGAGAAAAGCCAAAAGTTTTATTAAAATGAAATTGAATATACTGTTTACCTGTTATCTGTGGAGCCAGAGACTTTATCTTAGAAATAAATGAGGTTAATCCAGGAGTGCTCTACCTTAAATAAATCTGTGTTGTCTGTTTTCATGTTGCTCTTCAAGTGCTGGGTAATAGTTTTCATGTGGACTTTATGTGTAAATTCCATAATCATGAAGGAAGGTCTCCTAGCCTGTAGTTCTCTGGAAAATCCTTCTTGACATTTTTTTGAAGTTCTCATGGCACTGACTTTGTCACAGTCATCAGGGAGCTGCCTTAAAGCTGACAGAAGAGCTTCCTGATAACATCAACCAGTTCTCTTGACACATTCTGGTAGTATCTGTGTACGTGTCCAACTGCTCCACATGGCCATCTCACTTTGTCCTTCCATGGTGTTACCACATTCCCCTCCTAGTCTGTGAGAGTGGGCACTTAGGACACATTTTGCCACTAAATACTTAGGCAAAGCCTTAAATTACCCTAGCCTTTTTAGTGACATTTATTACTGGGTCACCTGTGCCATTCTTCAGTCTTCCATGTCTTCACGACATATCCTTTTCTATTTTTTCCTTCAGACAGATTTAGGTATTCTTAATTCCAGCCAAGTGCAATACAGCTCAGGATTTCTTTGGTAGTTTGTCCTCCTTCTTCCTCTTGGCCCTCTTCTCTTTGACAGTCAGTATTTCTCTCTTTAGCCAAGTTGGCATCTTGCTGTGGCTCCTGTGGCTTTTTGTTTTCAAAAGGGTATGGATTGCCTTGCACTTTGCAGGAATTGTTCATGCCATTTCAGAGTTCCTTCTCATGTCAGGAGAGCCTCTTGTTTACTTATTACCTAAAGAGGCTGAGGTCTCCACAATCCTGTGATTTCTAGTTTGTTTTCTCCTTCACTACCATCACCATCATCAGCAATTTTGCCTAAAGACTTTGATTGCAGAGTGACATTGTGTAGCTTAGATCTGGGATCAATGGTCAAAAGTATTATTAGACACTTGTATTATTTCCATGAACATAATCTGTTAATGCCCCCTTCACTCTTATTCCTCCAAAATCTGAGGCTGTGTAAGGAGCTGTGACACCTGAGGTCAAATATTAATGGAATATTTGTTTGTTATACAAGGAGGTTTTTACCAATTCCTTATCTTTGCTGCTGTGGGTATTTTATAGTTTTCTACAAGTATTCCCTCTGGTCCTATATTAAACTGGCCTAGAACTTTCTCACTATGTAAACATACAGCCTTAATCCAGTTTTCATGTACAGTAATTTCGTGACTATAAGGCACTCTCTTTTAACTAAAATTTTGATCGAAACCCGGAAGTGCGCCTTATAATCCGGTGCGCCTTATATATGGACAAAGTTCGGAAATTTGCCAACCCAGAAGCGCGAGCCAAGCTGTGGCAGCCGCGAGAGCTGCAGCAGCCATGGCAGCCGTGCCAGCCAGCACCGGGGGCGGGCGGGAGTGCCAGGGCCCGTGGCATGGGGAGGACACCTGGGGCTGCATTTAAAGGCTTCGCCGATCTGTGAAAAACGTTTGCGAATTGAGCACCTGCCACTAAGCGCTGCAATTGCACAATTCTGTTATTAATCCGTTACTTTGTTGCACGCAGATCCTCGCTGTAAAAAATAAAAGTGTGCGCCTTATAGTCAGGTGCACCTTATATATGGACACAGTTTGGAAATTTGCCGGCAACCTGGAAGTGCGCCTTATAAACCGGTTCACCTTATAGTTGTGAAATTACTGTACTTCTGTATTTTGGGTTTTTTTGTGGTTTTTTTGTTTGTTTGTTTTGTGGGGTTTTGTTTTGTTTTGTTTTGTGGGGTTTTGTTTTGTTTTTACGTACTGGAAAGGTTACTGATTCTCTCTCAGAAGGCAGTTAAAATCATAGAACCGTTTATGTAACAAAAATAATCATTTACGTTGCAAAAGATTTCTAAGATCATTGATTCCAAGCATTTAATCAAACACTGCCAAGTTCACCACTAAACCATATTTTCAAGTGCCACATTCGCAAGTCTTTTAAATACCTCCAGGCATGGTGACTCAGTCACCTCCCTGCGTAGTCTGTTCCACTGCTTGACAAAACTTTTGGTGAAGAAAATATTCTTAATATCCAATAAAAAGCATCCTTGACATAACTTGAGATAATTCCCTTTCATCCTGTCGCTTGTTGCTTAGAAGAAGCAACCAGCCCCAACTTTCCTACAGCCTCCTCTCAGGCAGTTGCCGGGAGTGATAAGTTCTGTGCTCCATGGCCTTCACCAGCATCACTGTGGAATGCAGGTTTTGTTAATAAATGCATAGGAAAGACCATTTCTGATTAATTTAATGAAGTGTTCAATTCCATTTTTAAATTATAAAATGAATATTGGATACTCGTAGTATTGAAAAGTTTCAATTGCTTTTGAGAAATAGTAGTTGTAATTTATTTGTTTGTCTTTGAAAGATACTGCAGAGGAGAAATGTAACTTGCATAACACATCAATTACTAAAATGATCTCTTGTGATTAATTTAAGTCAGTTTTGTCACTGTCAACTTTGTTTAAACTCATCAGAGAGCACTGTACTTATTAGTAATGAAGTTGGACTTAAATTCTATTTATTTAAAAAACATTGGTTGTATTGAGAACATAAATGCTGGCAAACCCTTTAATAATTATGACTGACCTGGAGCTGTTAAAATATGCCCTTTAAAGAAAACAAACCCCAACAAAGCAATGAAAAGCAAAACCTGTACTGTTAATAATGAGCAACTTTATGATAAGTTGAAAGTCATTTTTTTCAAGCAACAGATTATAAGACTTTTTTCTATGAATCATTGGAGGATTTTTTGGAAGGTTCCTGTGTGAAAGCAAAGCAGGGAGTGAATGGCATCTTAGAACTTTGTTTCTTTACTACCAGTGATAATATTTGGAAAAAAAGAGTTGTGGTTGAAGGTTCAGAGCTTCGTAGCAAGCATTGCTGGATTGGGAAGTGAAGCCCCTCTCTAAAAGTAGCATCTGGTCTTGCTATGTGCTCTTACCTAAGCCAAGAAGGGATTTGATATTTGCATTTGACTTTATTCTTGATTTAAATGATTTAAAGACAAAAGGGAATTATAATTTACTGGTTTAACTCATACCCCAGGTCAACAAGGTTCATCTGCAATGCTCAACTCAGTCACAACTTGTTGTAAGTTTAACATATATCTAAAACATTTTCATCTTTGAATCTTTTAATCTTGAATGACAATTTCAATAGAAGTTGGTAAGAAAACTAGAAGCTTTAACTAGAACCACAATGTTCTTATTGTTTTGGCTTTCTGACGTCTTTCTGCCCTATAATCAACTTTAGAAGGTACTGCAGGTGGTTTGGAGGTTCAGTGAGTTAATAATTAATAAGGATTTACGTGGCCTTTGTGTCACTTTTTATTTCCAAATCGTTTGTTAACAAATCACCTAAGGGCTTAAAATTGACCAGGACAATAAGCAGCAGGAGCCTGTAGTGCAGTTGATGCTGATGAACAAAGAAAATAAATTATAGAAGTGAAAATAAGTATTATTGGTTGCACTTAATGCTATAAAAAATGGTTTTCTGGTAAGGAATACAAAGAACCAATTCAAATAAAGATTGTTTTTATTGTAGTTTTACGTGGAACTTAAACCTTCCTCTTTCTATTTAGTGAAATGATTATTCAATTTATCAAATGTTATTGCATTGCTTTTGCTCAAGAATATTCACTCAATAGTGTCAATATTATGTAATTTTGGGGTGTTGGGGTCTTTTGTTTTTGTTTTTTGTGGTTTTGTTTGGTTTGTTTGTTTGTTTCTGGGGTTTTTTTGGGGTTTTTTTTGTTTGTTTTGGCTTTGGGGTTTTTTTGGTGGGGTTTTTTTTTTTCCCCTCTTATTCCTAAGTCACTCTGGAGATTGCCATTACAAGGGAGGCACTTGTCTTCAAATATTTCAGGACTAGAAGAGCTTGTCCATTCCTAAGACATATTGAAGGTTTCTGACTAAAGGGTAGAGTTTCTTCTGGGCTCTCTCTCTCTTTCTTTTGTGGTCCTTTCAAATAAGAGTAAATCTTTAGTAAACATTTAAGTAATGAGAGCTAGTGCTTTCAAAAGAGGCAAAGCTTTGTTGAATATGAAACAAGAGGATTTTTTTTTTCTTTTTGCCATAGTCCCCTCCAGGACACTTGACTGCATTCACTTATATGTGAATTGACTTATCTGTGAATCTTGTTTGGTTTTTTTTGAACAAGACTTGAGAGAAAATTTCCTTTCTCACTCTAAAATCTCACTCATCATATATATCCTGATACTTACATAATTTGATAACAAATATGGATTGTCACTTGGCGCCACAGTTTACCCCTGTTCTTTTAAAGGCTCTTATAATTCTTAAATCTTTTGTGCTCAAAGTTTAGGCAGTGTAGGTAACTTGTAGGTCCATCAGCATCCTTTTATAAGGGTGGGATTTCATGTATGTGATCTCTGATCTGCAGTGCTGGAAGCTCTTTGATTTTCCTTTGGTTTGGAAGCTCTGTGTAATGGTATAAATGTTATAATATTCTTGAAATAAACACTGGAGAGCCTACAGGTCAAAATGACAGTTATCCCTATTCCTACACTACACTGAAGTTAATGTGGTTTCTTCCAACTTCTTTCTAGCCTTCTGTGTTACCTTAAGAGTATTGTCCTTTCCCTTCCCTGTGAACACAGCCATATTTGCACATCTAAAACTTTATTTTTGTAGAGAAAGGATTATAGGATTACTTAGGTTAGAAAAGACCTCTGACTGTTAACCCAGCACTGCCAGGTCCACCATGTTCCTAAATTCAAGTGTGGAGCATTATCTATTCAAGCAAGTTGCTAAATTCAAATATTCAGCTCCATACATGCACCATAATTTTGTCCATCCTCTGGGTGGCTGAATCACTGAACCATTGAACTATTAGTTATACAAGCACAGCCCAAGGTTTCATCTTTTACAGAATGAAAGGGTATTTTGTTTAATCACTGCACTACAGAAGGAAACGAAAGACAAAGCTTCTTGCAGCTTAATGAATTTTTTCAAGTGGGACTCAGAGATGTGTTGCAAGGCAGATTTTTACAACTTGAATTTTACTATACTATCTTTTGGGTAAAGATACTATAAATATTTTTAAAATATCACTTCTACTCAAAATTGCTTACTCTGGTTTTGGCCATATGCTTTGAAAAACAAAAGAAAAATTATATCTGCCTTGTTTTGCCCTTTCAAATCTAAGTAAAAGGATACTATGAGGTAGAAAATACTATTTTCATACCCTCTGTCACCTTTGTTAACATTTTATTAGACATAAATCATGTAGTTTCAGGCTGCATAGTGGCAGTATGGTTCACTGTGTGTTCTATTTTTATAACTTTATTTAAAACTGACATGTAACTTGCTGTACCTGAAACCCCAAGTGAGCCAGTTATTGGAGTGTAACAAAGTTTTGACGTCAGAACTGCTATTTATTCCACTGGCAACCATTAGCAATGCATTACCCTTTGGCACTCGTGTTTTCAGAAACATGGTTAAATTTTTATGACTGGATCTAGCCAATTAGGATTCTTTCTCAAGATAGAAATGAGGAAGAGATCTTTTTTATAACTTACTAAATGTAGCTTTCCAGAAACAACATAATAAAAAGATAAATTATTGCACTCAGAGTTCCCAAAACAATTCTACTGAGCCACACCTCGGCTTGCCTGCTTGCTGTACACGTGTATTTGAGAGGCAGGGGTTAAGCTAGGCTGCCTTGTCAAATGCATGAGTCTTTATTAGAATTTAATGTAATTACAGCTGAGTCATCCTCTCAGGTCAGTCTGGGAGCTTCAGGAGGAATTTAGAGGGGGCAGTGACTTAAGGGAGAGGGAATTGGGGAGATATAGGAGGTGTGGAGGAAAATCAGGTGGAGGGGGTGGGCTTGTCAAAAACAAATGGAGAGCAGGTTCAGTAGAGGTTTCTGATGCTGCCTTTTTTCCTCAAAAAGCTAAACTTAAGCAACACTTAAGAGTGCATATTTGTACACACCACATACAAAGTGGGATGGAGCAGCTGCATGAGAGGATGCTGTAGTATGTGATTCCTGGTTGTTGATTCACTGTCTGTATTCTGGCAATAAGAAATGCCAGTATCTACAAACAGACCCTACAACAGATATGTTTTCCTTCTGTGTAATTTTCAGTGATCTTCTCCTGAGGGCTTGGTAATGTGCATTGTGTATTCAGGCATGAATTTAGAGTTACCTGTCAACTGAAGTTACAAAGCGCTTGTTTGTACATGTTCCTTTACTAGTGCACTGTGGATTTGTTTTGAAGGGAATGCTCTTTTATATAAGGTTATTATTCCATTCCTGCACTTTATTAATGATTTTTTGTTCTTTATATTGATAGTGAAAATATTGCTAGCTTTTGTCATAGGTTGTTTCCTACAAAAAATGCTTCTCTTTAAGGCTCTGATCTTTATTATAATAGGGCAATTTTAATATGTTGCATAAAAGGTTGTGGCTGCAATCTAAATTTGGCAGCTACATCCTAGTTTTCCAAGTAAATAGAAGCTGCTTGATCTTAAAGTAACAGCTATCTGCATTTACATGTAATTTAGTTATAATATGATTTCCAATAATTTTTTGGGCAGCCATGAGAGGGCAACTTTTTGGATATTCTGTTTCTAGTTCCTGTATTTGACATGTAGAACCTTTGACATCCATCACTGCTATCTCCTGTAATTTGGATATTTGTTCTAGGTGCAGCACATCAGAAGCTCTGCTGTCTTTTACCAACCTGTTTCAGGGTCCTTACCAAGTTAATGGAGACAAACATTTTCTTTTGCAGAGTAGTGACTAGGAAATTGTTGAAGCATGCCAGGTAGAAAAAGGTAGTTGTGAGGCCTGAGAAAGAAGGGGTTGTTTGAATGGAAAGACTGCCTAGGAGGTGGCAGAATTTGGATACCACTGAAACAAAAAGGAGAAAAGCTATGCTTGATTCTAGAAGAGAAGAAGAATTGTAGGAAGCATTTCCAGTTACTTTGGGAAAAACAGGAAGGCAGTTAGGGAAGGAGCAAGGATTTAATTGCCTAGTAATTTTATGAAGGAGACATTAAATCTTCCAGAAAGTGAGTGGCCTTGCTGGTTACTCCTGTGTGCATCTGTTTTGCATCTGTCTGAATCTCCACTCAGAGCTGTGTAGTCATTGCCATGGGATGGGAAAGTTTGTCATATCAAAAAACTCAGTTGTCTTTCTGAATGATTCTTCAAATAAGTTTTCGGGTGGAGAGACCACTTGTTTATGCTTTTGAGTTTCATGAAGGAGATCATGAGCAGCCTTTGCTTCTTGGAATATACACCTTTTGAAGCTCTTAGCTAGTTGCTTATGGTGCCTTACTGGGAATGTGAATACAAGACTGCTTCTGAAAGATGAAAAACTCCTTTAAATCTCAGATTTAAAAACTGCACTGTAATGTTAATACAGCTTTTAAATTGCAATGAAATGTTTTAGCTGCATTTTCCTGAGTGCTTGCAGATATTCGGAACAGTAATTTTTGGATATCTGAATAGTGATTGTAGACTTCCACCTGTTACTACACTTGCAAAAATTGAAAAAAAGATCTGTTGGAGAGTGTTTTGTAAAAATGGAAATTAGAGTAATGGTTTGTAGAGTTCTGAAGAAACTATTCAAAGTGAATTCATATTTAGACTGTCACAACCTGTGAAAATCTAAATAGATACCATGTGGATATCCCTAACATGAAAATTTTTAAAACTCATGAGCTAAGGTTCTTGTATATTCTAATACTGGCAATAGTTGTACAGTTTCACTTTAGTTTTCATACCTGGGTTTTTTTTCAGCATTCCTTCATTGCTTCCATCCTCCCCCCACTTCCCACCTCCAAACAGGTACTTTTTCACAAATGTTTTTTAGATTAATCTTCTTGAGACTATTAATCTCCTTCAATACACTATAAAAGAATATAAGAATATATCTGAAATTCAGACACCCTGTATTCTCATTGTCACAGGAATTAACAAAGTATGTAACAGAAGAGCAATATGTGACAGTGATAGTATACAAATTAAATTCAAATGGATTGTATTTTCTTAACATTTGCCATTTTCTGAGAAATTAGATTAAACTAGACATGCAAGATTCATGGGTGATCATTTTAAGTCCAGTTCATGAGGTATTGTAGTGGAAAGCTTTTTGGGGAAAACTGAATCATACCTACAAGTCAGTGTTTCAGCCCTCCAACTTCAATTGTTGGTTGGTAAAACTTAAGTTTTAATGAGCTAAGGATGTTGATTTTCATTTGTCCAGAGCTGTAAAATTTCAGTGATTTAATATCATTTATGTGGGATTTATTTGTAATGAGCATGAATATATTCAATTTGATCACTGTCAGTATCAATAGTGGAGAAGAAGCCTGACTCATAACTATTTGTGTTATACACAAATTAGATATATTAACAACAAATAAGCATCCTAAGTAAAGACAAAATTTCTCACCTCTAGGAAGTAGGAACAGTTTTCTATGCAATGCTTTCTGAGGTAAATACTTCTTCATTGTTCACAAACCGTGGAAATTATTATGTTGCAAGAATACCAATGGGATTGCCTTGATAGTTGTAAAAAAGCAGTGGGGAAGAATATGGAGAAGAGCAGGAAATGAATGAACATGTGGAAAACAGGGAAAACACAGCAATTGCAGGGTACAAAGCAAGTCTAGAGAACAAGAGCTGTGTGTAAATTGTGATGAGAAAAATCGAGCCTCAGAAAAATTCCAAAAAGACAAGTGGTTTGAATAATTAATAATTGAAGGGAATATTATGAGACAGAGATAAAATGAATGGAAGAGATGCAAATATGGAATGTGACAGGCAAAATACAAAGAACAGATATTAAGTATCAGTTGACCATTCAACAGCAGCAGTTAAAATTTATGGGCAAATCAGGGATAGTCAAAAAGGAGCTTTATATGAACTTCAGGGATATGTAGTTCAAGGTGGATGTATTGAGTGAAATATGGGTCTTGTTTTTTTGTACGGAGGGGGAAAAAATGAAAATTGTGCATGGCTGTTGCATTTCAGCCTGGCTTCATCTACTCTGCAAAAGCATATATGGCAGAAAGGTTTTTGTATATCCAAAATCTGTGTAGTTAATGCAGAATACCACTTTGCAATAGGCTGCAAGAGCCAGCATTATGATCTCTACTTTTCAGAGATCCTGTTTGGGATAGTGTTGACTGCAAGGAAAAGCGCAGGAAGACTATTCTGCCTGTATTTCTACTACAAATAAATAAAATACTGGTAAATACCCTTGATGCAGTTACAAGAGTATCAGAGAAGAAAGAACAGAATGATTTAAACTAAAATTTGATCAGTCACTTTTCCAAACGCGTGAAATCAGATGTTACCAACTTGAAATTTAACTGCAGATTTCCTGATCAAACTTGGAAATGAAGCAACTTCAACCCTGAATAATTTCCAAAAGAAAATTCAAATAAAATAAATCATGGATGTTAGAAACAAGGAGTTTAAGCACTGTCAATAAATTGTAAAATTGAAACAAAACCTAATGTACTTTTGCAATTACTAAACACTGTTTGCCTTTCCTCTTCCTAGGAGCTTTCCATAATAACAGGAATTGCATAAATAATATGTCTGGGTGATTTCTTGTTGTTTATACATAAAGGTATTTTCCCAGTGTCTAGCTCAGAGCTCCTTTTCTGCCACTTGGGTCAAGTATTCCTTGACTTGCTGTGGTTTGGCACGCAGAATGGCTGAATACTGATACCTTTTTAATAACTTCTTACAGAGATAACCATCAGATCCCCTCCAGCCTTCTTATTCACAAAGAAAAACAAAACAAAGCACAACTTACAGTGTTTCCATATGACTCATGTTTCCTACCCGCTTTTTTGTTGGTCTCTGGATCTCTTTCAGCTTATTGACAACTTGTTTTAAAGCAAAAAACAAAATCTGGCACAGCACTTCAGGTGATAGGTGATACCTGATAAGTTCTGTGACACATTGAATACTTGACTCCTAATTTTGATTATCAGACTTTTGCTAATTACACTGGGAAAGTGTATGCATTTTTTCCTAGTGGATGCATCTAGAAAGAAGCTATGCCAGACCCTTAATGTGAAGAATGTGATTCTACTGTTTTCCTCATTTCAAACAGACCCTGATGTTTGCCAGAGTGATCTGCATATTTTGAGAAGACCCCAATGTGGTTTTGACATGATTTAAGCCTTTGCCTGAATTGTTTGGCTCAGCTCTTTCCTTGTAAGATGTGTGATGCAAAACAGTTATAATGGAGTGGGCATGCCTCTTATCCCCCCATCTGGTAGTATCAGGACTCTGATAATCTTTTTGGCAGTGTCTTCCATAAGGTGTGAATCTATGTATCAGATAATTCACTCATTTTATGGCCAAAAGGACTGCTTTACGTGGAGAAGTCAGCACAAATGCATGAATGTTGAGCCATCAGACTCACAGTGGAAGGTTTCTGGATGATAGTTTCTGGACTCTTTTTTAAGACAGAAAACTCTGGGATCACTTGAGGATTACTTTTGTAAATCAAATTGAGCTATACACTTTGTAACAAATCTAATAACCATACTGTGAATATAACACAAAAGTCATTGGTATTGCAGGTGGTGTGTGGGGATGAAATTTACTGCACCAAGTTCATGGCAGTGCATTGCAGAATGGAACCAAAGGTTTGCTTGTACTGACATGAATGACTTCCAGTGGATGGTTCTATTGAATTCTGTTTGGTTTTATTTGATATTTTGTTATTGGAAACATAGTGTCTTTTAAAATTCTTTTAAAGAAGTTTTTCAAATGGAGTTATAGTTACTCTCATAGTATGCCACCTTAGGGAAGAGATACTCTAGGTAAGGCGTTATACTGCTGAAATGAAATTGTAAGTTGTTTCTTTAGTATCTCTCATGGGTCATTTGAAATGAATTGTAGGAACACCAGTGGAGCTATCTACACTATTGTCAAGAATTTCATGGATTACCCCTGGTTTTGCATTGGAAGGATACATTTATTCCAAATAAAAGGTTATTTTTTTCACTTGAAGTGCTGGTATTGGTATTTATAATGATTTCAGTAGTTCAGCTTGTGAATGGGGACACAAATGTATTTGTGTAGTTACAAAAATGAGACTTCCTTTCAATGAGAGTTATTCTACTCAATAATGTTTTTTTTTTATTAAAAAGTGTTGTAGTAAATGGAGAGCAATGAAATTCAATTTACTGGCACTTCTAAAGGAGCCATAATAGAACTGAAAAATCAGCTATTTTGAGAATGTGCAAAAATACTGAGATGTAAACCAGCTTGTGCTTAGAGCTTGATTCTTAAATTTTTCATGTCCTCAGGTAATGATGAGCAATTATTTTATATCCTGCCAAGAATCCAACATCAAAAACTCCTAAGTCATAAATGAGTAGCCTGATATGGAAAAGGAGTCTGCTTGTAGTAAATATGTAAATGATTCAGGAGTAACTGTTAGGCTATCTATGTGACAAAATACAACTAAGAATGAATCTTCCAGGGGTATGTCAAACTGCTCTTGTTTTATAATTTGATTAAATACACAGTTGCTATATCTTAATTTCAAGTTTAATTTCAGTAATTCTAGGAAAAAAATTTAAAACAGGATTAGTGATCTGTAGTATTTTAGAAGGCTTAAGTAATAGAAAGCCATTTGCCAAATTTATGAACAATTTGCACTAAAGCTCTTCACCTGCCTGAAGGGCTGCCACAGAGCTGGAGTCTTCTGGAGTTTCAGAGACACGAGTTAAAAGGCAGGAAATTCCAATCAGATGTTACAGTGAAAAAATGGTCATAAGGATTGTAGTAGTGGAAGAGGTTTCCTGGAGAGCATGTGGAATATCTTTGGATGTGTTGAAGGCTCAACTGGACCTGGCTTTGAGGAACCTATCTAATTAGGTCTGCACTGAGCTTAGGACTAGAAGATCTCTTGAGGTCTCTTTTGCAGTTCTGTGATTCATAAGTAAAAAGATGGCACTTAAAAAAAGAAATTCTCTAAATCAGTCTGAGCATTTGTGGATCAAATGGACTCTTGCCTAATTCCGATTTTGGAAAACTTCAGTTTATACAGATGCTGAAGTAGACTGTAGTTGTTTTCTGAAGGCTGCAAAGATCAGGTTGTGTATTTTCTAGCACCTGGAAGGGTATTTATCTTGATGTAAAAATTACCTGTAATTATTTTACTTATAAGGTCTTAATCTTTAATAAATTCAGTAACATATTAGAAAATACAGTAATTTCACGATTCTAAGCCAAACCTTTTCCATTGAAGAATCCAGCCTACCCCAGTAGTGCGGCTAATCATCAGGTGCAGCTTATTTATGGACAAATTCTAGCAAAATGCCAACCTGGAAGTGAGAGCTGGCCGGGAAGGGCGCCTGGGGCTGCTCACTTCACTGGTCTATGAAAACTGTTGCAACTTGAGCACCTGACACCAAACCCCGCACTGGCTGCTAATTTGTTACTTTGTCACACATGGATCCTCGCTTAAAAAAAAAAAAAAAAAGTGCGGCTTATATTCAGGTGCGGTGCTTATATGGAAAAATCCCGTGGTCTACCCGGAAGTGCGGTTTATAATCAGGTGCGGCTTATAATTGTGAAATTACTGTACTTGTCTAATTGAGAAATCAGCTACTGTACAAAACAGATGGAAAACTGTTCATAAACATAGAGAAATACAGCCTACAATATTCCAAGCCGTGGAGCAGAAAGTTAAAATGTTCCCATTCTTATTTATTCTAGTTGGATAGAGTTATACTTAAAAATAGCACTAAAGTAAGTTGGGTTTTATTTGGGGGTTTCATTAATGACTTTAGACTATTTTATTGCACCCTATGGAAAAGCAGACACATGAACACATGAACAACAGAACTTTTCCTTCAATAATGATCAAAAGTTGTTGATCTTGGGGTCCTATTTATCTTTTTTTGGCAGCAAAGGACTCAGAAGATCCTTTCTCATCTTCTGAATTAAGAAAAAAAATGCTAACAAATTTTTTATCTGAGAGAGGTGTATTTTTTGAGTTTTCTGTCAGAAAATAGCATTTTTCAGTCACTATCAATGTTTTATTTGGTTAAAAGTTCCAAAGTAACTGTTTTTGGAAAAATTAGAGAAAGAAGCCTTGTCAATGCCAATGTTGTGTTTATGCATTCAGTTTAGGGATTTCTAAAAATAAAATGAATCGTTTATACCTAAGGGGTAAGTTATTCTTAGGCTGGAGTATGTTTATACACATGTAAAATGTGTAATGTGTATATGTCTTGATAAGTTTACATAAACATTTTCAGGGTGAACTTTTCAATGGAGAATTACAATAGCTGTTCAAATATAAACATGCTGTAAGAGACTTCTACATCACTGAATCTAATTGCATGGTATTATAAGCCAGTGCATAATTTAATCTCCTTCACTGTGCTCTATTTTAAAAGTAATTAGGAGTTCTATATGCAGTGCTCCAGCTATTCCAGAGTCTAATTTTTCATTACATGAAACTTTTAAAAAATTTCCAGTTAAAGCAGTTACCTAATTTAATTTTAATTGAAGAAAATTAACTAATAGTTTATTAATATCTCTTAGCTATTTTCTCTCCTTGGCATTTAAAATACTCCTTTTTGTATGCAAAACAAGTCTGGGATTTTTTTAATCCTCTCATCTCATAATCTCTCACTTCTACTCATCCTATTCTAGCTCCTCTGTGCCAGTTCCACTTTGAATTGTTCTCTTTTAGACAAGGCTCTCACAGTGACATACCACACTCTGGATGAAGTCTTACCATTAATACTTTTCTATTCCAATTAAGACTTCTGACTTGCATATCTTTATGGTTATGTCCAGATGATGAGTTTCATGGTCATTCAAGGATTTTCTTCAGGCCCTTTAGTACATATTTTAATACATGTTGCTTTGAACTCATCACATTTCTCTTTGGTAGTTTTCTAGGAACTTTGCCATCCTTTACTGGTGTGCATGCAAATTTAGCTAGACTGACATTGTCCCTTCTAGGTTAAAAACTTGCTACAAATTTTTTTTGTGTTTGTGGATTTGTAAGGATGATATCTCATTATACTTTAGATGGAGTTATGCAACAGCTTCTGTTCTCATTGTCTGCCACATTTGTATATTTACATATTGCTTCTTCTGTATGGTATCTTTTTAAGTGTTGATTAGATACCTACTTCGTTAACTTTCATATTTGGTAAAGCTGACTCAGCTTTTTTTTTTTTACCTCAGGATGTTGTCTTGTCTTACAAATGGGGTGCTTTTCTGTTCTTTTTTTTGTTTTTTCAGTTTATCTCAATTGAAAATATTTTCCCAGTAGAGAGAAACAGAGCACTAATTTAAAATTGTATGCGTACTTTCAGGAGCAAACATTCAAATGAAAGTTCTCTTCTCCAAATACTTACAACTTCACACTTTATGTTGTAATCTGCAGTGGCAAGTAATTAGACTGCATGTAGTCTCTGTGCATAAAAAATAACATTGTTGAGACCAGGGTATTTCAGTTAAAAAAAGGAAAATTATTTCTGATATTTACTTAAAATATAATTTGTACAATTTCTGGATGTTCATTTTATAGGCGGCAAGGTCATTTGAATGCAGCATTTCATGACTTCTATGAAGTAAAAATGTCAGTGCAGGAAACACTGGATGTCAAGATGTCACTGGTGAAATGCATTTAAATTTCTCAGCTCTTATTACAAGATACTTAATAAATGAAGTTACAAAATTAAAATTTGATATAGAATTGTCTGTACAATTCTATGTGGATGCTAGCTGGTGGTGTCTAAAGAGCAGCCAGATGTTCATGGTTCCTGAACAAACTAGATTTATTTCTGAAATCGACATTTTTAAACTAGAAAATACTGTCAAGGTCACCGGGAAAGTGAATTGCTGCCTACTTGTGTTTTAAGACAGCATTTTAAATCAAAAGCATTCTTAGAGTAGGTAGTGTTGCATTCTATTGTGTAACCTTGGTAGTTTTCCAAAATGTAATGGTTACTATTGTAACTAAGGTTATCTTAAGGAATATACCTAACTATGCATATGCAGTATTTGGAAATCATTACTATCTTGAAGTTTTGATTTGATGAACTAGTAAAACACTACCTTTAAAGTATACATATACATGTTATATTCTTTAGTAGGATTAAGCACATTACTTTCATTCCAAGATCAAATTGAAATGTTCTGAGTGACAAATACCGATTTAATTTTGATTTTAAGTGTTTCATAATTTGGAACAAATTTTTGGAGTTTGTAAATGTAGAAGTTACAAGTACAATTTAACAAGTTGTGATGAGAGTGAGTAGTAGAAGCAAAGCAATCTTCTGGTATAGATTTTCTGCCTGGTTTTAGGGGTCACTCTAGTCTTATTTCAAAGCTATGAGCTTACCAGTGCAGTACCACAAGGTTATATGGGTAGAGTATGCAACTTTGTTATTCATAAATTATCAAAATAAGACAGTAAATTGGTGCCATGATTGCTGTTAATTTTTGGTTAAGCAATGTTACTTAATACTGCAAAAATGAAGCTTATCCTGGAGAACTGCAGAACCTTCCAAGGCAGCAGGTGAAAAGACATGTACAGTAATTTCACAACTAAAAGGCGCACCGGACTATAAGGCGCGCTTTTTTTTTTTTGCAGCGAGGATCCGTGCGCAACAAGTAACGAATTAGTAACGGAATCACGCGATCACGGGGTTTACTGGCAGGTGCTCAATTTGCAAACATTTTTCACAGATTGGCGCAGCCTTTAAACACAGCCCCAGGCGCCCTCCCCGTGCACGGGCCCTGGCATTCCTGCCCGACCCTGGCGCCGGCTGGCATGGCTCTCGTGGCTACCGCAGCTCACACTTCTGGATTGGCAAATTTCCGAACCTTGTCCATACATAAGGTGTACTGAATTCTAAGGCGCACTTCCAGGTTTCGATCAAAATTTTAGTCAAAAGGGTGCACCTTATAGTCATGAAATTACTGTAGTTAAAACACATTAAGTTATGTAGGGTGTGAGCTGACCAGTCACTAGTGAAACACTGGGCTTGTTCTTGGAAGCTTAATGCGTGGTGTTCACTGATAGTTAGAAAAGCATGCTAAAAACTACTGGGAAAGAAATGGAGAAGAAAATACCGAATATTAACCTGTCTTTTAAACCCATTACATGATTTAATTTTTGATTTTATGCAGAGTTCATGTTCCCATTTCTTGAAAAGGGTAAGACCTGGTATGAGCGAAGGTACAGAAGAGCAAACTCTAACTTGTAGTTGAGTGATGCCCCTATTTCACATCTGTCCTTATTTGCATTCCTCTTGTCTTTTGCTTCTCTTATTTCTCCTTCCCACAATTAGAAGCATATAGCTGGGAGATGTGATGCTGTCCAAATGATAGGCAGAGAGTTTAATGCACGAAATGAGGGTCAATTTAAATTGTAGACATGTTCTTCTATGACATAGCTTAGAAAAGAATGATGGGAAGGAAGGAAAAGTTACTTGTTTAATTCATAATAAATTCTTGATGCTAGATGTATTTATCCTCAGTATTCTAAGGTTTAACTCTTGTTTCAAACAAGGAAATAGTTTTTCAAAGAAAGAATACTTAATTACTGATTTAAATGAGACAGAAACATATTCAGAAATCGAAATGTAGTGGGAGAAAGCAAGTACTAGAGAAATACACTTTTTTTTGGTTCATTTAACAAATGAGACAAAGGAGAGGCAAGTTCTTGTCTTTTAAACTTTAATATTTTTTATATGGTATTTTGGTCATTTTGCATACCTGATCACAATTAATCCGTAATTGATCAGTAAAGCTGATGGAATGGTAAGTCTGTTTTTGTGCCTTGTCTCCAGTCTGCAACACTCAATACAATTTCAGATTCCTGAGACTGTGTGCTAACACTGGAAAAAAAGTGATCTGCTCCTTTTCTGCATGCTGACAAAAGTACTTTATACAATGATTGATACTAAAGATTTTAGTATTCTTATATTCATGGACTGAAACATGTTCATATGCAGCTTTTATGCTCCTGGTGTTAATTTGTACTTTTCAAGGTGCTGCTGTATAACCAGAACTTTTTTTCTGTATTTTACTGGCTTTTTGAGAACTGCTCTAAACAGAACTTTTCTTCCTTCTATGGCTACCAGCAGCATTTCTTTTGAGTTCAATAAAGTACCATTGTGTCTTTAATGAAACTGTGAATTTATATGCAAGTTGTTGTGGACTGGAGAGGCAGTTTTTATCAAGCTATCTTTTAGGATGCTAGTAGAAAAAGAATAAGGATATAATTATTAAGATTTATCAACTCTCAGAAAACTTGCTTTGCTGGGCTTTCTTACAGTGAAAAAATGGTAATGATACATGTACCCAGCTGTTCTTGATTTTGTCCCCTGATCCTCGTGTCCTAGGCTGTCCTATCTATTGCTAAACTGATATACAACTCCAAATAAAATCCCCAGATGGGGCAGTGTAAAGTCAGAGAAACTATGACTTTTCTGAGGGTGGTATCTTACCCTCTGAACTGTTATGTCTTATGAGTGACAAGCAAATCATTCTGACAACTTGGTTTTCTTTGCACATCCGAATGTTGACAGCATATTACGTATTCTACGTATATTATGTAATAAAGGTGTCACACATAATGATGTTACATATTTTATAGCAAAGGCTTTAATGGCTAGATGCAATTGCATAAAAATTGCTCTTACTATGCAGTAAAACTTTGTGTTATGTATGAGATGAAAATATTTTTTCAAATTTTGGTGAGACGTGTTATTTTGAAATTTGCCTTGGTCACTAGTCTTATTCGGCTCGTCTTTTGTTTTCCCAGAAAAAGGAAAAGAGTTGCCTCCTTAATGTGCAATGTAGCAGGAAACATTTAGGAACTTAAATTTTCATATTTGTTTAAATAAGATTGAGTATACCTGCTATGGAAGATGTTTAATCAATGGAAACTGTCTTTGATATTTGTGCTTTTGGTTTAAAAATTGCATCTTTTCCTTTAGCTGAAGTAGTGTCTTCTACAGTAGTTTTTGCTGAACTTGTGTTAGTGGAAAGAATAGTGGAGTGCATACTTCATATAGAAATAAAAATGAACACTTAAATAGTGAGCAATCTGAGCAGGTATGCTTGAGAGGGTGTTAGAAACAGTTTTGGGGTGTGATGTCAATGACAGAGGAGGAGTAAAGGATTGCATCATTTTACAGAATGTGGCAGAATAAGGAAAAGAGGGAGTTTTCCTGGAAGCTAGAGGAGAACAACTGAAGCATGAAATAATAGTTTTGATAGTTTCATGAGGGTTTGTATAAGAGGGATATGCAGTTGATGAGAAGAGGCAGAGAAAGGCTCTCTTGGGATAGCATTTCTGGCAGTGTAAGATCTTCAGTGTTCTCCAAGTCAATGCAAAAAGGGGAGTTTGTTGGGGTTTTTTAGGTGTGATGTCTTCAGGTTATATGAAGAGAAGTAGTTGACTTTTCGAATGTATGCATACCTTTTAAATGTTTTCTGCTCTTAAGTGGGAATACATAGTAAGTAAGAGTTCACCAATTTAAAAATACTTAAAATGACATTTCAATGATCCTTACACAGAGTACAGTTAATATTGTAGCCCTCAAATTTGGATATCTTAAATTTCTATGGAAATCGCTTTTTTTGTATGCTTTCTCCAGTTTTCAGGTCTTTGTTAATCAGTGGCTCAGGTTTGAGTTTTTAATTTTGTTGCACAAAACCTAGCTAGACTGAGTTGTTAGTCCTCAAGTAGCTGCAGGGCTTTTTATAATAAATCTATAATTTATTTTTTTATAAAACTAGAAATGTAATGATACGGTTTGTAAGGTGGTTGATGTCACAATTTTTGGTTTTACTGTTTTTTCTTGGTGTCATGGGTTAACCCTTGCCAGATGCCAGGCACCCACAAAAGCCATTCACTCACTTCTCTTTGCAGCTGGACAGAGAGAAAATTTAACAAAGGGTTCGTGGATTGAGATAAGATCCAGGAGAAATCACTCATCAAATACCATCAAAGGCAAAACAGGCTCAACAGAGTTATAACGTAAATTCATTACTAACAAAATAAGAACAGGATAGTGAGAAATAAAATAAGCCTGTAAAGCCACCTTCCCTCCACCCCTCTCTTTCCCAGCTCTACCTCTTACCCCAGCAGTGCAGGGAGACAGGGAATGGGGGTTATGGCCAGTTCATCACCTGTGGGTTCTCTCACTGCTCAAGGAGAGGAGTTGTTCCCATGCTGCATCATGGCATCCCACCAATGGGAGACAGTTCTCCACAAACTTCTCTGATAGGAATCTGACAAACAACAGCTCTCTGCAAATTGCTGCAACATGAACTCCACCCACGGGCACACAGCCCTCCCAAAATTGCTGTGCTCTGGGTCATTCTTCCAAGGGGTGCAGTCCTCCAAGGATGGCTGCTCCAGCCTGGAAGCAGGGCCCCCTCTCTCCATGGGTCTCTCACTGGATCACAGCCTCCTCCAGGCACCCATCTGCTCTGGCATGGGCACCTCACCCATGGGCTGTGGGTGGATCTCTGCATCCCCTTGGGTCCCCATGGGCTGTGGGTGGATTTCTGCATCCCCCATGGATCCATGGGCTGCAGGGGCACAGCTGCTTCACCATGGTCTTCATCACTGCCTGCAGAGGTGTCTTGTTGGGTTGCAGTGCAAGATGTAATCAGGGATGTCTATTCTGTCACCATCTGTTGAGGGTGGAGGCAGGGATCCTGATCTCTGTGGGAGATGTTCTGCTAATGGGCCACCCACTGAAACCAGGTGGGGCATTGTTTATCTTTTCAAAACCCACCCTTCTGCCAGGGAGTTCTCTTCTGCTCATGGCCCATTGAGTCCCACTGTGGGATTGATAAAATTACTTCATCCCATTGGAAGTTGCTCCAGCCGGGGGGGAAGAGCCCAACATGTCTTACCAAGATAAAACCAAAAAATTTAGGACACTAAGTTAGCCCTTTCCCCACTGGACTCCAGAGACAAACCTTCTCCACATCATCACTAAACCTCCATAAAGAAACTGCACCCTTCTACAAAACCACTGCTTCAACTAAACCACATCTGTCACTGCCAAAGGACTGTAGCTAACATTTAATGGGACTGCTGCCAACACCCTGACTGACTGACAGGGTGTCAGGTTGTATTCTGACTTTGTCAGAGTTTGGAGTTTGTTTCTTTGTAGTACTGTGTTTCTATTTTAATTTTCCTAGTAAAAACCTGTTATTCCTAATTCCGATATCTTTACCTAAAAGCCCCTTAATTTCAAAGTTATAATAATTTAAAGGGAGAGAGTTTACATTCTCCATTTCAAAGAAAGGCTTCTGCCTTTCTTAGCAAACATCTATGCTCCAAACCAGGACAAGAGGAATCTCAGCTCCAGAGCCTGGAGAACCTCCTTCTTCCCTTCCCTCTTTGGTGACCTTGGTGTTTCCATGTTGTTTCCATGTTCTCACCTCCTCCTCTTCTCTGGCTGGAATTAAAACTACACCACAACCTTTGTTTTGATTTCTTCTTAAATATGTTATAAGAGAAGTATTAGCATCATCCCCAATTGGCCCTGCTTTGTCCATCTTCAGAGCCATCAGGGATTGGCTCTTTCAGACATGGTGGAAGCTTCCAGCAGCTCCTCACAGAAACCACTTCTGTGAGCCCCCTCTGCTGCCAATCACCAGGCCATGCAAAACCAGTACACTTGGCAAACATGAAAACCATGTCAAATTTCCATTTGACAAAGGTAATGTAAAAACTTCTGCAGAATATTCAGATACATTTTTTGAGAGGAGTGTTAGACTGAGGCGTAGTAGCACAACAATTTCCAGGTAGGATACTGAAAGTTCCAGGGATTTATGGCTAGAATACTTCATAGTTTGCTTCTAGGTATGCCTGAAGCAGTGCAGCCATGAGTGAAAATTGCAGCTCTCTGACAGCTGTGAGTGACCTCAGTGAGGTGAGTTAGTGTCAAACCAGGTCTGTACCAATATCCTCATTACAGCTGGTGCTACTTGGCACCCCTGATGGCAGTCCCAGTGGAGTTACTGAATCAAAGCACCAGGTTGGTCTCCTTGTTTGATGTGCAGTGCCAAGAGTTAGCTGAAAAACTTTGTTTTCTGTTCTTCTGAAGAACCATTTATTCTGGTTGAGTAAAATGTGGTTTTCGCTGCTGACAAGGGATCACCATGTATTTATACATAGAATTTTTAAGTGGAGCAATAGTGAAACGTCAAGACCAAGTATTATTATGTATACATGAAAAAATGCTGAAGCACCATCAAAGCATCATTGTACATCTCTGCGAAATTACTTGAATGATTGATGATCATGTCAATGTCTGTGACAATTGAGAGAAATTAGATGAGAGAAAAGATTCTATTTATTTTGTTGAAGCTGTGTTAATGCTTTACTTTTTTTTCCTATATGGATCCCTCTCAGCTGAGTACAAGAAAAAAAATATTTTTATAGAGCATTGCAGAATAACAGAGATTAACTGAAACCTGCAGAGCCTGAAATACTTCAGGAGACATTGAACTCTTTCTAACTCTGCTTTTTCATGTATTTAAGAGCGGATCAAGGCCTGTCTAGCAGAATTACTATGCTATGTGTCATAATATAATAAAATACTGTGTTATGACCTGAACAAAGGACCTGAACCCAAGGCTCTGTATTATTTTCCAACTATGTTATTTCCCAAGAATTCTGCAAGCTTTTGAAGTTGTTGCACAAGAAAATCTATAAAGGCCCACAACCTTAGTTGCTGTAAATAACTTTTTATTCTTTTTAAAATAGGCTAGATTTTCTATATTCCCAGTGTTCATTTTAAATCATATATGTTTTTCTTGTAGAATGTCAAGATTACTAAAGAGGGAATTAACATGTTGAATATTTTGAGAAGTTAGATTGTTTGTCTGTAGCAGTTGGGAATTCATAAAAAAATTACCATGTTATTACCCAATACACACCCCCCCAAATGAGAGCTACTATGATAGGTATTTTCTGCTTTTTCACATCCTCAAACCATAGTCCCTGAAATTGTCTTAGCTTTCTATGTGGTGTCCTCAAGTCATTAAATATTAAACCCTACAAGTCTTGTTTCTCGATTTATAAGAGAGGAGCTAAAAGCTCTTCATAGTTTTTTATGTTTCTAAAATATTCTGAACATATAAAGTGCTGTTCAAGTACTAGTTTTAAATATTTTCACTTAAGCAAGGCAACTTGGTTTAGTCAGATTTTAACCTTCTAAGATTGCCTGAAATGATTACAATACTCTCTGTGTGACTCTGTAGTCTTAGCAGCTTTGGAAGGTTTCACCAAGACCTGATGAAAATCCTCATTAACTCTTGCTATGTAATGTTTTGATATGCTTTCTCATTTCAGGATTCTTAGAACTATAAGCTTGGCTCTTTTTCTTGGTGTTTACAGATGTTCCCTGGTTTACCTTTCCTGATTTTTCCACTAAGCACTCTTTTTGCAATATATTAAGAGGGAGAAGATGATAGATTTTCATACTAAATAAGTATGGTCACGGAACATAAATCCTCTATTGACCAGAGAAAACACTGGAAGACTGAAAAAGAAAGTGGAAAGAGATCTGCATACCTGGTAGAGCAGAACTCATGTGACTGTGAAAAATAAAATTTTTTTACATTTTTTAACGTAAGCTGTTCCTATGTAACAACTTATTATTTATTATTTATTTGAATTTTTTTCTGGAAAGTAGATTTACAGATCATGTAAATAAAAACTTGAAGTCAAAAGAAAGTTGAGGATAAATTAAGAATATTTTGAGAAACCCTGTGTGTAACAGTCAGTTTTTATTTGAATATAGGCATAAAGAATGGTAGACTAGGGAAGAGTCTTCTTTATCTTCTAATAAATATTCTGAATTCTTGGTAAAATATTTTATTTTAAATAAATGTGTCATGCTTATAATCTAATAGATTAGTCCTTGTCATCACTATCATCATTGCTACTATCCTATCAAAAGAAGAGTTGATATTTGTATTTTCTTTCATAAGGCAATAAATCTTTCATCGCTGTGTACTTGGTTTTATTAATTCAAGTGTGTGAGATAGCCAAGATGCTAAAAATTGTGTCTTTTCCACAGAGAAACAGGAATTCAGGGAACTGGCCTGAACATTGTAATATAGTCATTACAGCCTCATAAAAAGCATCTGGTTTTAGTGAGAATTTTTATTCAAGATGCCTATATCCACCATTGGTACACACAAGCCAGTGCATAACAAACACATTATATACAGAAGCTATAATTTCACAGAGCTGAAAGACTGACATCAAATGTCATCCTAATAATTTTTCATTCTTTTTTTTTTATTTGCAAATTCCAGAATGTTTCCAGCTGAAGCATCTCTCTACCAAAGAATGAATTTCTACTTAGTGAAAATTTACTCATTTTTTAAATTAACCTTTTCTAATCAGAGAAGTTTGGCAGATCACAAATCAAAAGCTGTCACAAGCATCTTAGCTATTCACATATTTATGACTTGTTTAAAGAAATATAAGAAAATTTATATCAAGAAATAAATATTGTTCAGAGTAATTTTTTTAATTGATTAGTAGAGCACTGCTTCAGAGCCACTGACATGGATTGCTGTCTGCTGGGGAACTGGACAATGGCAATTTATAATTTTATCCAGGTCTCGTTTATTTTCATCTCCCACATGTGGAATTTTAAAGTTCATTTATTTGCATGAGTCATGAAGGTATGAAACACTGCCCAGTGGAAAAAAGTGGTACATGTTTTCAAGAAAATTCCTCTCATTATATTGAGGAAGGAACACAATCTCTAAACTATATAACAATATAGCTTAAATTGGTTAAAGTATCTTAAGTGGATCATTGTGCTTTTCAGGAACTGTCAGTTCTTATGCTGAATAGTTGTATTCAGTTATGGGCTGGACAGAAATTAATTTAAAATTCTGTGTGCAGAATTTCCTCATGGAAATTTTTCATTCACACGCTTTCCCAGGTTTTGTGCTGTTTAGTAGGTGGATTTGTTCTGCTCTAATGAGGAGAACATTGTGTAGCTAAATGCTCTTCCATGTGGTTGGATTCATAAGCATCTTCCTTTTAATGGAAGCTTTTTCTCTCCACATGGAGGCAGTGGCTTCCTGGAATGGGCAGAAATACATTCTGTTTTGCAGGCACGGCTTAAAAATGCAGCAATATGCTGATTAATCTTTTTAAGTCTGTAAAATTCATTGAGATTTTGAGAGATAGCTAAATTGTGTAATTGTATGTCACCTTATATATAGGCAAAACCCAAAAGTTTGGGATTAGATACCCAAGAAAGCATCAGAAATCTCAGAGATCATAGGATCATCGGATAGCCTGAGTTGGAACAGACCCGTCAGGATCACTGAATCCAACTCCTGGCAGGACATCCAAGAATTCCATCCTGTGCCTGAGAGCATTGTCCAAACACTTGATCTCTGTGATGCTGAGCTCTGTGTGATTGGACACTAGAACCTGTGGAGAAGATGGGTTATCTTCTCCCTTGCCATTCCTCTTTTCCTTGTCAGTATGGGAATATTAAGAAACAACCTCTTTAAGAAAGAGCAATAAGCACAAAATTGCGTGTTGAACTACTCACTCCAGTGATCAGGTGCCTAAATCCAAAATACACTGAGTGTTTTACCTGCTTATGATTCAGTGCACCTCATTCTCCCAGTTATTTTTAAAATTACAAATGCCACCAAAAACGTGTTTGGTCCCATGGCAGGAAATTGAAATTCTTTTCCTGGTGAGTAAATATTAATCACAAGGTTGTTCACTCCTGTTCTATTTTGTCTGCTTCTCTAGGTCCAAGATCTGTTCTTTCTTTTCTGCACCTAGGCCTTGCTTGAGTAAAGGCCCTGCTAAGGAGGGCAGGTACCTCAGTAGTCAGGACATTCCTGCTGAAGGTGTCCTTTATACTGAAAAAAAGAAATTTTTTTGGTCAGTTTTTCATTTCTTTACGATTGAGCAGGAAGGGAGTAAAGAGTTAAAGTAGAAGTAGTCACTGAGGGGTGGTTTGGACCAGTTTTCAATGTTGACATATGAAAAAAGATAAACTATTACTTTGGGAATAGCCCTATTGCTTCTGAGACAAGTTGAGTGCTATTATCTAATTCCTGCTATACAAGGGGGAGAGATGGCATTGTTATAATTAAACTTGAGGCTATTTATTTGTTACTTTCTTACAGGAAACAGATTCAACCTCTTCTAGGACAGTTTAGCCAGTCAGAGGCTTTGTTAATGTCATCTGGGGTTGAGCCAGGGACTCTGGATGGTGTTCTCCTGGATGCTGGCTGTTCTTCCATGCAATTTGATACACCCGAAAGAGGTTTTTCCCTGCAGAAGGATGGACCTTTGGACATGAGGATGGATAGTGACAGGTACATTATAACAGAGTATTTCTTCTTGAATGTCAAAAACTGTCTGCTCAGCAACCCCTGGGCATTTGCTTTCCTCTTAAAATGAAGAATTCTCGTCATCAAACAATGACATCTAATTTTGCATGAGTATCCTGACTTTATTTTGCTGAAAAAGTTGGGGTTTTTTTCTGTCTCAGTGCTCAGCCCTGGTTATTGTCTTTGCCTTCTTTGAAATAGGAGGAAGGTTCCAGTGATGAGTAATTTAACCAGTAATGTTTTATTAAATGTACCTTTCAACATTTTTGCAGTGTATGGTATACAGTCACAGGAACATCTCTCTTTCAGAGGCCTAATATTTCCACAGTTTCTCTGCTGTGCTTAATCTGCAGGCTCAATAACTTCTTGCTGCAGTCCCTTTCCTTTTCTGCCAGGCTTGCTATTTGTGGAAACTTCACTTGAGCAGGTTCAGTTGCTCCCTCAGGAAAGGAGCAGCATCTTTCTTCTGTGCTATAACCATCTAATCCGGCTGCTCTTCTGTAAAAGGAACATAATAAAATAAAAATAAATAAATAAAATCCTATCCCTTATATCTGCTAGTTTAATCTGCAGATAGCTACATTGCTTCTAACATGCTGCTATGATGCATTCTTCCATGTCCATTTGCCATTATATTTGTTGTAAGTTTTACTTGGCAAAACTATAAACTTCCTGTCTCTTTGTGTAGGAGGCACACCAGGCTTACTTAATTGTCAAATTTATGGTTATTGAGTAAATAGCCTGTATTTAAATTTGGATTGGTGTTTAGTACTTTCAAGAAAAATCAGTTGTGGACTGGTAATTTCCACTTACGCAGCGTTTTTTATCTTCAGACAACCTGATGTATTTCTGCAGCATTTTTGTTTTTGCATAAGCAACCAATGATTTTTCTTTTATGGATGATGGCCATAATTGCATGGTGCATTACATGACACAGAATGACAATAATTGTCTCAGTGTTTTGATGAACATGGAGCTTTAAGAAATGCCATTTGTTTTTTCACTGCTCACAAGAGCCAATGGGAAGCCTCAATACAAAAGCCAATGGGAAACCTCAATTTCTAAGGAATTAGCTTGCCATATTAATGTTAAGTTTTAACACAGCAAATTTCATGATACTTGCTTTTTCTGGTTTTGTGCAAAATGCTCCCATGATTCTCCTGGGATTCATATTTCAAGAATCTGAACTCTAGGTTTAAATATAAGTCTGATGCATCATGAGAAAACAAACACAGAACACAAGCATAAGAACAAAGGATACCTGAGGCATAACAAAAGCCTTACACTCCTTACACTATGGTTGTTGCTATGATACTACTTCCTCTAAGTTTTGTTATCTTTTGTAAGATACTGCAGGGGAGTAAAAAATGCCTGAAAGAAAAGAGAAATTAGAAGAAAATTTATTAAGTAGTTTGTATGTTTTCTCTGATTAGTAAACCCATAGGTGATGTTCATAAAAGACCTTGAACTATTTCAGTAGTGAAGTGACAGAGATACAGATTTATAGATTGAAGGCTTTCACTGCTTAAATTGTAGTAAGTCCTGTAATTTATATGACTATGTCTTTTCTGTTATCTCAGGAGAGTATTTATATATATATATATATTCTTTTAGTAAAAAACAATGTTTAATTATCTTCATTAGCAATTGTTTTCATAACAGGAGATATGAAAGAAAAGATCCTTAAAATCAGTTCTGGCTAGAAAACAACATATGATGCAAGGTGGCTAAAATGAACCCAGAAGAGGCAAGTTTATATTCTAAAGCTGGCTAAGTAGAAAGGTCACACATAATTTCCATCCTAGCACGATACTGGAATATATTTATCCTTGTCACCCTATTAAGCATAGATGATGATAATACTTGGAAGTTAAAACTGTTCTAATTGAAGTTGAGGAGCAAACTCCATTTAGACCAGCAAGAAAAAGGCTTTAAAAGGTGCAAGCTGTTTTCACAGAGTTGCCATCTCCTATTTGAAAACCTCAAAGGCACTTGTGTGCAGTGTGTGTGTGTTTGACTTTATGTCTCAACGCTATGAAGCTTCACCTCTTGTCAATGAAAAGCTGACGTCAGTGAACTAATTGGCTCTTGTCGTGCGTAGGTACCCTGACATGCCCACTGCTGCTGATGTTGTGAATGCTTTAGATCAACAGGCGCTTGCGTCCATCCTGAGAACATACGGGGAGGAGAGGCACGCTAAGAAAATCGCTGCAGCCATCGTTCAGGCACGCAGCATATACCCCATCACCAGGACTCAGCAGCTTGCAAGCATTGTTGCAGGTACCCTCATTAATTCTTCACAGTGGCTGCTGAAGGAGGAAAAAAAAAAATTAATCCCCAAAGTCCCAGAGGGATCTATTTGTACTTGAAATCGTGCAGGATCTAATCCTGCCTGTTCTGCTCTGATGTCAGCTCTCTTTCTCTTTTTTTTTTAAGCTCCCATTTTTTTGTATTGTAGTTTGACAATTAGTTTAATAATAGATTTAACATGAAGTGATTTATCATTTTGTCAGCCAAGTTGAACCACAGAATGACAGCAGCCTTGGGTATTCTTTATCCTGGCTATTGATCCTGACTGCTTTCAAAAATCAGATATGTCATATCTGTCTTAGTTTAAAATTTCTGTATTTTAATATTTTAAGGGGAGGTACCATGGCAGGTTCCAATTATGAATAAAATCAGGTAATTTCTGTATTTTTGAAGAATCAGGAAGCACAAAGCAATACATGGCTTGCTTCACCTTGTGCGTGGCAACTAGATCAGCCTGAAGAGACTATTGAAACACTTCATCTTCCTTGCTCCTCACTGTAAACAGCTTGAAGAACATGCAGTTAGGCAGGAACTGTGCTGACATCAAGAACCTTTACACATTTGTGTTCCTAAGTAAAAATTTTCAAGAACAAATATAAGACACGAATCCTGTTCATTAACATAATATGTAGCATCAGGATGTTTTTATTTTCTTAACCAAATGATGAAAATCACTACATCTTGTCATGAATAAGTCTAAACTGCTGACTTTGAATATAGACCTCTAAAATTCTAATCCAAATGTTACATTTGCTAAAGAACAGTATAAAATATTTTATCAGTACCCTGAAAAGTTTAAATATTGAAACATTTATGGTATTCTTAAAAATTTGTATTACTTGAACTTGAAGTCTAAAGCACTTAAATTTAATGACAGAAAAATTAAAAGGTTTGGATTTGTACCAGTACTTTAGCAAAATGCCCAGTCAACCAAGGCCCAGAGTTTAGCTGATAGGATAACAAGACCTGAAGAGGCACTGCTTGCTGTTGTAAGCCCCTGCTGCAAATACTGTGAATATAAGCAATCTTAAAAAAAAAATAAAATCAAAGAGATAAAACACTATATGACTTTTATAAGCCTTACATTCTTAATATCATCATTAGCAATATTCTGAAATAATAATTTTGGGCTTTGTCATATATATCTCATGCTTTTTGAAAAGTGTTGTATAAAGAATATGAAGCAACCATATCACTGTGTTAAGGATAGGTTATAGACAAGCAACTCAGTAATACTGAAATAATTTTGTGCCACAGCTTAAACTAAGGAAATGAAAAACCTAGACACCAATTGAAGTTTTTTTCATTTTTAATGGACTGCATGTGAGTCATTTGTTAATGGTCAGTTTCTGTGACGATGAGAAGGATTTTTTTGTTCTCACTTTAAATTCTCTGCTATATTTGAAGAGCTTCTTGATCCACGAGTCAGGTATGCATCAGGTAGTGTACATGCCAAAACAATGATTCCAGCACACATCTGCCAAGACAATAAATATATATTTTTTTTGTGTGCTATTTTTGGAGCACACAAGTAGTTATAACAATTTTCGAGCTGTTACACTGATCCCTGTTTGCATAAAACTTCTTCCAATTTTAATTTGATTCATGCAGTAAGGAAGCACTATGGTGGATAGTATCAGTTTTTGAACTGATTAAGAAAACCTTAAGGAAATTTTTCATAATTGTGATATGCTTTGATTCATTTATCATCTATCATTAATATATATTCTTACATGAAATTATATTGATGAATTTATTGGGATAAGCCATAGCTAAAAAAAGCCAGAGACTATAGCTACAGGAACGTCTTGATGGCACAGCCCAAAATAACACTGACTAATTCAGGACTTTACTGGAGTAAGATTTATGACCTATATTGGTTAAATATAATTTCTTTTAAAAAATAAAATATTAATTAGAATAAGAAAATCTTGCATTTTAGATTTTGCAGATTCTTTGCAAGCATGATTATCTTCCAGAACAGGATCATTATTTCTGCCTAGTGTAGGAACCAGAACATAAGCAAAACAATCTAGCCAATGAAGCTGGGTGTCAGTATATGAGAATTTGTGCAGTGTCCATATTTCTTTCTCCTCTTATTGATTGCTATGGCTTCAGATTTTCTACAGCTCCCAAGTTTTATCTTAAGGTCCAGCTGATAATCAAAATCACAGTGAATCTAGATTTGGACTAACCTGAACTTGGGAAATTTAGTTTCTTTTTATAGTATGCTAGACTTCTGGTCTTTCCTACCACCCCCCAAAAGGTTAGAACATGTATTGCAGTTCCTAATGGATTGGGAGGTAAAAGTGAAGGATGTAGTTTAAAAAAACCCCAAGGAAACAAAATAGCATTAGAAAATGTGTCGTTCTCTTTGTGTTTATAAATATTATCTGAAAGGCTTCTGATATGTTTAAATAAGATCTCTCTGAGCTGTGGAATCTGCAGTAGGAAGAGGTTTTGGTTCAGTCTTGGGAACAGCGTCTCTTCCCAAAGCACAGCCGAACTCTTCTCATGGTTTATAATTTTCACAGAGCTATTTGCATCATTGAATGCTCTGTAAATACTAAAAATCAGTAGTTCTCAGCTGAAGGGTTGTGAATAGATGTGTGAAAGTTGATTAAGAAGCACTTCCTGATGTCTTTTGTTGTACCTCATTGAGTTGTTTGGAAACAATAGGTCTAACTGCATGTGCAGGAAAACTCATTAAAAATGGTGAAATTTTTAGAACGTTACTTTCACATGCTTTTCCTGTACAACTAATGGTTTCTTTTCAGGAGACGATATACCTTTTTAGCTATCATTTTTTTTCAAAATTTATATTTTCTGAGCATTATTTGGATACATAATCTATTAAAAGACAATTTTGAGATCCTGCAATCATTTGGCCTTAACTTGAAAGGAGTTGATGATGACCTGTTAAAGAAATTTTAAAAGTTTAAAAAGATCTCTAATTGGTACAGTCAATTTCATTCAGACTGGTTCACTTTTAGAGACTTTAATTATCAGTTTGGAATTTGTAATATTGCCTGAATTTCAGATGGGTGAGAATTAACACTGTACTGAGGGAGCCTAGACAAAAGGACATTAGTTGCGTCACAGAAACTTATTAAATGCAGTGCTAATTCAACAGACGAATTCCTGCAAACAGGTGCAGGATCTGAATTAATTTTTAAACTCTCTCACTCTCTTACACTCTGGGGACTTTAATAGCTCATATTGACAGGCACAGAACATTGCTAATTGCATTCACAAGTGTTTAAAATTTCAATACATTTCAACATGGGAACCTATTAGATGGTTTCAAAGTGTAAGTATCATCAGAGCATCCTAAAACTAAAAATGGTTATTTCTCTCACTGGGATTTCAAGCCATTACTCTAGCCAGAATTATGGTGTTTTTATGAATGAAATTCATTTTGCAAGCTTCCCATACAGATTTTTTTGAAAAAATGTTTTTGTACATTGAACAGCCAGTTACAGGAAGGATTTTCTTCAAGTGTCTTGGTAACTGGAGGGACCTGGGTGAGAAGTGATGTGCCTGAGCAGAAAACACAAACAAATTTTTATTTAACTAAACTAGAGGAGTAAGAGTGATAGCAGAATTTTTCACCCATGGAACGTAGATCAGAATCTATACCCTCTACTAAAAAGCTGAAGGCCAGTGTGACAGAAATAGCTACCAGAGATTATGTTTGTTAGTTCATCCCAGTCTTTGACAATAGACCACTAAGTCTTTGAACTCTTGAACAGTTTGATTTTTTTTTTTTGGTCTGGGAGGCTTTGGTAGCATAAAATGCAAAGTGGCTGCATTTATTTACCAATTTCCTGAATATTAGTATTCTGTGCTTTATTATAGGACCTGCAGTGCTCTTTGTGCATGTTCAACTGAGGCATGTAAGGTTGTATTTTACTTACAGAATATATCTAGGCTTTAATTAATTTTTCTTCAGTGTGTGATAAATTATTCATAGTAATAAATTAATGTCACAGTTAATTGTCATAGAAGGTTATTGTAGGAATAAACTGCACTCAACAGCCATGGCAGGATAAGTGGAAGAACTTTCCAAAGACCTGTGTCCTAGCTGTGCTAATAGCCTCAGTGTCATTGTTCTTTTATTTATCTATTTAATATTGCAATTGAAAAATATCAGTGTTCATGATCAATGAAAATTTGCCCAGATGTCAGCAAACTATGTCCATTTACATTTTGAAATTGAATTTAGATTCACAGAATGGTTTGGGTTGGAAGGGACCTTAAAGACCATCTAGTTCCAATTACCCTGGTGTGGGACAAGGACAAACCAGACCAACTTGCTCAAAGCCTCATCCAGCCTGGCCTTGAACATTTGCAGGAATGAGGAACCTAGCTTCTCTGAGCAACCTGATCCAGTGCCTCACCTCCCTCAAAGGGAAGAATTTCTTTTCACCTCTAATCTAATTCATTCAAGAGTTCCAAGCAGTCTGCTAGTGTTTGTAGTTTCTTGGGATGCCTTATGTTCTGTGATATTTTGTTCTCTTTTTAATTGAGGTCTCACATCAAAATGAACTTTGTGACTTCCACAATGAAAGTATAGATTCTTTTTGTGATTCATAATAAATATAGAAGGTTATATTCTCAAGGACAGAAATTATATTAACTAGCTAGCGTAACTTTTTCTAGAATTTGTACATGATGGAGGAACCTAGCTCCTGCAGGCTAGATCTTTGTGAGACAGCTTCAAGCCACAAATTCTCATGCAGTTGTTTGTTGGGAGAAGTCAATCCTATTGCCAAATTCAATCTTGAAGGATTCAGACATCTGAATGTGTGCATCTAATAAAAAATATTTAATCTGGTGATTTTTAGGTCTGTCAAACCTTGACATATTCTGCTATGTAGACATGTGAAAGCACAACAGTATCAGCTGCATTTTCTAAATTTCTCAAGGTATTTTTGTGAACATTTGAAGAAATACAGGTGTAGTGCTCAACAATTGCTTTCCCAAACACAGATAACTCTTTTAAACTTCAGGTAATTAATTGAAAGATAGTTGTTACCAGGTAACATTGTCTTCAGTTATCTCCACCTGTGAAGAAATGCAGTTATCTGAAACACAACAGGTAAAATTGTGTCCATTGTACATTGATTCTTTTCTTTAAAGGATAACATAACCACAAATGTCAAACTGACATTGATTACACTGAGCTGTAAGGTGAGACTTATCTATCCTATCTTTTTTCCCTTGATCTTGTTTTCAGACATTATTTTTTAGTTCAAATTTGTGATGCTTTTGGAGAATGAACGTCTATAAAAGATTCCAGGGGAAAAAACCCCAACACTTAACTACAAACCATCTTAGTTTAATATGTTTTACATTCAGAGATGTGAATTCAAAACATAAAATAAAGATATATTACAATGAAGGAAGCTCACTACTCAAGGTTCAGTTTTGAATAGGTTTTCCTTTAAAGTACAGTAATTTCACAATTATAAGCCGCACCTGATTATAAGCTGCACATCCAAGTAGCCCACAGGATTTGTCCATATATAAGCCGCACCCGAATATAAGTTGCATTTTATTTTTTTTTAGCAAGGCTCCATGTGCGACAAAGTAATGAGTTAGTAACAGAATCGCGCCAATGCGGGGTTTGGTGTCAGGTGCTCAAGTTGCAACAGTTTTCATAGACCAGCGAAGCCTTTAAAGGCAGCCCCAGGTGCCCTCCTCGGCCGGCTCTCACTTCCGGGTTGGCATTTCGCTGGGATTTGTCCATAAATAAGCTGCACCTAAATATAAGCCGCACTACTGGGGTAGGCTGGATTCTTCAATGAAAAAGATGTGGCTTATAATCATGAAATTACTGTAATTTGCACGAGTGGATGTCAAGATGTAGAAATATGAAGTTATTAACATGCATCTTTTTAAAATGTATAACAGGTGCTTTTCCAGCATCAGCTCTCTATGCACGAAAGGATTTGCTTCAGAGACCTGCACACGTTGCTACTAAAACTTTCCAAGGCCTGCGAATATTTGTAAATGATGAGCTGCATGAACTCTTCATAGGACTGAAGACAGCTGAGAAGTTTCTAAAACCTGGAGGTCGCCTTGTAGCCCTCTCCTTTCATTCACTAGAGGATCGTATCATCAAACGTTTTCTTCATGGAATTGACATGACAGAAAAGTACAATCTTGGCTCAAAGCAGAAGATAAGACAGGCTCGGAGAAATTCCTCCAAAGAAGATCCACAAGAATCTCCCTATGGAAAATCCAACTCAAAGTGGATTTTTATACAGAGAAAAGTTCTCACACCCCAGGCCAAGGATATTCAAACCAACCCAAGAGGAAGGTCAGCCAAGCTAAGAGCTGCTATTAAACTCTAAACTGAAATATATGATTACATGATTTTATAATTTCCTTAAGTTCTATTTTTCAGAATGCTAACTGGACAATAGTATCAAACTGTAAAAATAAAATGAAGTATTTTAGAAAACATTTCTTTCTTACCTTTGTGCTTCCTTTTGATAAGGAAGTAGTATAGAGCATGAAAATGCAAAATAAATGCTTCTAAGTGGGTGGCACTAATTATACAAAAAAGACATCTTTTTTTACAAAGAGCATCAAACACCAAGTTTATAAAAATTGCAGGTTTGATGTAGATGTAGTATTCCCTTTAGATTAACTTCAAGATCCTGGCATTAACAGTTTAAATTCAGTAGCTAGTTGAGACATATTTTTATGGGGGTGGATTTCACACACCTAACTCTGATGTCTGGTTTAGTCTAGAGTAAGTTTAAACTAACCTAAGAATTCTTGGTGTGTATGTCTCTGTATCCCAGCTAACTTGTTGCATGAATACCTATGGGACAAGAGCTAATTCTTAAATAAAGTGACATCTATCCAGGAATTTTTAAATGGACTATTACCTTTTTTAAAATAAATATTTACATCTGAGCGATAACCTGTTTGTTTAATGATTAATAATTGGAAATAATAAGTGGATCTTGGGGGGTAAAAAAGTGTTCTTAAAAAAGCAACCATAATTTCTCTGCATAGATCCACTACAACTTTTAGGTATTGATAAAATTATTATTAACCCATCAAAAAAGCAATATTCTGGGTCTTAGGAAGTATTCTGCTTTGCTGGTGATTGTTTATTAAGAGGTAGATATTCAATTATTGTAGGAAAGGCCCACTCTTAGCTCTTAACACTCTTAGCTTTCTGTTTGGGTGTTGTATATACTAGGCTGTAGAAGATGTAATAGAATTGCTTTTTCAGTTACCATGAATTAAATTTAGTTTGGGGTTTATATTTTATCTTAAAAGACCACTGGCTTTCTAGTTTTATATGCTACAAATGAATGGAAAATAGTATAAGTTTTAACTTCTTTGACCTCTGACTCATCTCTTCAGGAAGAAGTCTTAATTTAGATAATCAAATTGGTACCAGGATTTCATTTGTGATGTCTGAAACTTGGCTGGTAGAATAAAAAAAAAATGCAATTTCTGACTCAGTGAAATGACTACTACACTGGTTTCTGAACTGACTGGATCATTCTGAATTCTTGATTTTCATCAAGCATTTTCTTTGTGTTGATTTAAATGGTTACTTCATGGTAGTTTTTTGAGTCATGTTGATATTTAAGTTCACTGTCGAATATACAATATAGTATTTAGTAATATATAACATAAAATATGAAATACAGTGAAATAGCTGGATATTTAATTCCTTGGTAAAGGTAAGTCATATAATGTATTCTTGGGTATAGATGATAACATCTATCATGAATCTGAAATAACAGTTAAATGATGATGGGCATTTCATTCTTTTCTGGAATTTCAATATTTTTCCACTAACTTCATTATACATGCTGCTTAAATAAAACATTGCACTTCAAATAATATTACTTACTCTTGTCATCTCTGAGACAACAGACTGTACCCTGAATAGAGTTTTTTTTTCATGCAAACATTAAATATAAATGGCTAAGGTTATTTTTAGCTAAGATTTCATACTGAAATGTATTTCAATTGTAGATTTGAAAAACTGTGCCTCCAGCATAGGCTTAGAAGAGTTGTAGTGCCATGCTGTGCGTTGTTCAGGACACACTTCAGGGAAAGACCATCCAGTTATAGCAGAATTTGAACTTCAAAAATCATATGAAAGCATTTAAATTCCTTATGCTTACAACAGTGTTTAAAATCCACACTTCTCATACCCAAATTCAAAGGCACAGTTTCTTAGGATAATTGAACTACTGTATACAAGGTTGTGTAAATATCCTCCCTCATTTAGGAAGAGAGGCTTTTATTAACCTTTAGGTTGGAGTTGCACAGCCACGACAGTATATAATTTGTTGAGTTTTTCTCTTTAGAGGGTCTTCAGTTTCTCTCTTCTCAGCATCTCCTCATTTTCAGCTTTAAACCTGATGTATGGAGAGTCCTAAAATTTTAACCTCTGTGTGCCTGAAAAAAACCTCTGGTCCCCCAGAAAAACCTCTGGTTATATTTGGTTAAAGTCTTCTCGTATCTTTAAACATTTCACTTTATTTAATTTCATAAAAAATAGGGACTTTTTACACAGATGTGCAGTGATAGGACAAAGGGAAATGGTTTTAACTGAGAGCTTTAAACTAGATGTCAGAAAGGAATTCTTTACTCGGAAGGTGGTGGCTCTAGAATAGGTTTTCAGGGGAGCTGTGGCTGTACAATCTCTGGAGTTGTCCAAGGCCAGTTTGGATGGGGCTCTGAGCAACCTGGTCTAGTGGAAGTTGTCCCTGCTCATGGCAGGGAATAGATGATCCTTGATGTCCCTTCCAACCCAAACCATTCCGTGGTTCTTGGCAAGTGACATTAGTGACTTAATAAGTGACATTAAATTATGTGAAGGTATTAGGCATTTAGCAGAACACACCTAGAGAGCACACCTTAAATTTTTCTAATGTAGTATATGTGACGTTACTAAAATTAACTGGTTTTCTGCCACAATTAAAAATTATATTTAAGAAGGAGATGGTATCTGGAAAACATCTCACTGAAAACCAATGCAATTTCTTTCTATCAAGAAAGAAAAAAGATTGTAGACTGTGTTTACAGGGAATATGACAAGAATATGGTCCTACAATGGGAAGAGTAGAAACATCCAATATATGGAATAATTGTGGAGATCATCATGTGGTAGTTCTGGAGAGACAGTGATGCCATACAATATGTACATGCAGAGCATGTTGCTGAAGAGTGTATCTTTTCATGTTAGTACTTCAGAAGAGTAGAAAAAAAAATAAAAAGGATAAAACCCAGTTAAAAGACTATTTTTATGCTTTGTAAACATGCTTTATATTGAATTTACTAGACAATAAAATTTAATTAGTTATTCCAAGTTATTGTAAAAGTTGGTATGCCATCAAAAGTACCTGCCTGGTAAAGAAATTAGCATAGAATAATTATGTGAAAAGTAGACATACTTACCCTGTGACTAAGATATTTATAATAAAGAATTAGTACACTTTAAAATATAATTTAACAGTATAAACACAATTGTCTGCATTTATAGCCTGTGAGGGCCTACTGACAGTTATTACAGTAATTTTACGACTATAAGGCACACCATTTTGAGTAAAACTTTGATCAAAACCCAGGAGTGCGCCTTATAATCCAGTGCGCGTTATATATTGACAAAGTTTGGAAATTTGCCAACCCAGAAGTGCGAGCCATGCCAGCCGCGCATCGCAAGAGCTGTGGCAGCCGGTGCCGGGGGTGGGTGGGAATGCTGCAGCCCGCAGCACAGGGAGGGCGCCTGGGGCTCCGTTTAAAGGCTATGCTGATCCGTGAAGAATGTTTGCAAATTGAGCACCTGCCATTAAACCCCACAATCACTCGATTCTGTTAGTAATTCATTACTTGTTGCTCACAGATCCTTGCTGCAAAAAAAAAGTGTGCCTTATAGTCCGGTGCACCTTATAATTGTGAAATTACTGTACTTCCCTATTGCTTCCTAAATAAAAATAATCAGTTTCATTGTTTGATAATGCAAACAATATAAGGAATTAATATCTTTTCAGTTTTGATTGTCTGGATTGTTTTTTTTTTTTAACTTTCAGTTGAGCATTGTATCAGTAAGCTTTCCGAGTCACATCTGCGAAGATTACCACTTGACTTGAAAAAATCCCAGTCTGAAACATAAGTTTCTGTAAAGATGTATGGAGGTGCTTCGTAGCTGGAAGTTGGAAGGAAAGGATTCCTACTGGAGTATGAACAGGCAAAAGCTGATTTCAATGAGCAGTGTTAGCAAGTGCCTCTTCCAGTAGCAAGTGTTGTATCAGATGTTTTGCATTTTGCTTTCTAGAGTAGCATTTATATGATTATTAATGATTCATATAATTGCTCTAAGATTACTTTTTGTACTAGGGAAAACATGGTAATAAATGGAGAGTTTATGCTCCCAAACAGTGTAACAGCACAGTGAGAAGAGCTGTGCCCTCAGGAAAGGTGACGTGCTGGGGTGGGAGAATTGCAATAAGAAGTGTTAGACACAGATTGTTGGTGATTTGATTAATTTAAATGTTAAGATAACCTAGTTGTTTTAAATAATCAGTTGTGAATCACTGTTTTTAGTACCACTGTGCAAAATACTGGTGAAAAATGAGACTGATTTGAATAAACAGAAAGTAATCAACCCAAAAGTCAGTTTTTTGCTGTCCATCTTATTTAACATCTTTACCTCTAGCAACAGTAAGAAAGGGCTAAGAGCTGGTTTTCTGGTCTCTTCTCAAGAAAGAGCCCTTCAGTAGGTTTAATACCATGTACAGCAGGATTTTGAAGAGCATTTAGTGGAGTATGGGAGTCAGTCCATACATATACATACATTTACTTTTTCAGAAACCACTTGCTTAAAGCTTATCTGTAAGTTAGAGCAATATGAAATTAATTTTATAAGTCTTCCAGAAATATAATCAAATGCAGAGGCCCTTTTACACTGAAGTTATACTGCAATTAAAACAGGATTTTGTGGATTAATTAAGACTTCATTGCTACAAGTGAATCTTGTAAATAATTTAAATGAATGTAGAACAGCTTTTTCTCTTCCCTTCACCAAGACCCTGTAGAAGATAGAATAGAAAAATACATTTAATTTAAAAGAAATAGGCAGTAAAAGTGAAAAGCTTTTTAAAAAAATGTTTATGAGGTTGATATGTAATTTAAACAAAATTTCATATATGCAGTATTCTATTACTTTTTTTATCCATTGCTTAATTTTGCCTGTTTGGGCAGTGAGAGAGCTCAGTGTCTGTGCATGGATGTAGAGCATGGTTTCTCATGCATAATGAGGTAATAGTGGGAAAGTATATATGCATCTAAATATGATCTGTATATTTTTCCCTCTGTCTCCTTTGTAGTTAGAATTGTGTTTACCTTTCTGGGTCCTTTTGAGGCTTATTTCAGGTGAATGAGAAGGAAGGGCTTTTCTTTTTTTTTTTGGTGCACTGTAAAACCTGTTCTTAGAAGTTTATTTAAATTAATACTCTATAATACTTTTCTGCTTGACATATTTCACTGATGACATGCCATGTTTTTCAGTATTGCTATTACATCACTAAATCAGGAAAAGGGGCAAATATTTCTTCGTGGGAAATCAAAGCTGAAAAAACAGAGCAAGACTTCAGTTGTCTAAATTTCTTACTGACACAACTATATTTACAAAAACTAAAATTTCTTCATTGTACCTTGATCTTTAGGCAAATCGTGTTCTTCCTGTTGCTTTTACAAGTTTAATTTGATTCGTTGTAATGGTGAAAAACAAGCTGGAGGGTTTTTTTAATTCATTTTTATGGTTGCAAGTTTAAACTTGACACCTTGTTTATAGATGTCTTTTTAAAGAAGAAAACTGGAGATACAGCTCCCTCTGTCTGTCCTGGGAGTACCTCTGCTCTGGTATCTTTTGAGAGCACTTGCAAATCATCATAGGAAGAACAACTTTATTGTCAACATGAAGATGCAAGATAAAAAACATGGGGATAACTTGTTTTGCAGCTCAGTAGGTACATTCCATTTTAAAAGAATTTTAAAAATATAAAGGTCATGTTCTTACCTGAAAATACTTCAAGATACTTAATTCAAAACACAGAAAAACAAACTTGTGCAGTTTCTCAAAATTTATAATTGGATTATTATTAGAATAAAATATATATGTATAAAAATTCTATCTACTCTTCAGTGTCCATACAATTTTTGCAGACATAACAGTGGCAAATACACTTCATGTTTTTGACCATTCATTTAAAAAATATGCCTAAACAGTGAAATATTAATGAATATAACAGATCTGGAATGAAGATAAATGACACTATATAAATCACTCTTAACATTTATACATGCTGGAATACCTAAATAAAAACTTAGGTTTTATGTGCTCCATTGTCATCTTTTCAATTCCAGTCTGTGGATGTTATTCTGGCAAAGTAAATGTAGTCTGGCTGTGGTTTATATTTGTACTGAAGGTAAACTAGAGCTCAGAATAGATTTCTGCTAGACTTATGATGTTATTAGAACTTTATATTAGCTGTAATTATACTAATATTAACATAGCAACATAGCATTAACAAGGTTATACCACAGGTTAGTAACTGTAAAGAAAAACTTGAAGCATCGTGATAGCTTGTACACCAAAATGTGTGGAAGCTTAGTAATCACTTAGTCATCAACAATTCAGGCCAGAAAAGCTCATCTCTCCACATCTTTCTTATAAATTGTATATATATATATATATTAAATCAAGTAGTTTCATACGGAAGAACATATCTTGTAGACTTTGCTAAGAACTGAAATAAGAAGTACTAACAGTCTTGGCTGATAAGTATCTGGAAACAGAGATATCATAAAAACTGTTTTGTAATATAGTGCAAAAGTTACATTCTCAAGAGTAATGACAGATGCATGCCTGTTAATACATGCACGGTCTGCAAGCCTCATCCTGCAACCTGTGGGTCCAGATTTTTTATGGAATGATGGAATTGTTAAGGTTGGAAAAGACCTTTCAGGTCATCAAGTTCAGCTGTTAACCCAGCACTAAACCATGTCCCCCAGTACCACAGCAGACATGACATGTCTTTAAATACCTCCAGGGACACTGACTCAAACACTTCTTAGGACAGCCTGTTCCAAGGCTTGACAATATGCCTCATTTCTAAAGTGTCCCATTTTTCATAGCTGGGATAGAAATGAAAATTAAAATTCTGGTAAGCAATCAGAGCTGGCAGAGCAGAGGTTAAGTTCAGTAGGCTTATCGTGGGCTTCTAGGGAAGCAGAAAGGACTTGAAACTCTGCAAAACAAGGTCAACTCAGTATGGGGCAGTGCAGGCTGACTGCCAGCAATCGTATGATAGTGACTAAATATGATAATGCTGAATTAAAACAGTTCTTGATGTGGAGGCAGGTTCACTGGTATGTAGTATATTGCATTCCAAAATGGCTTAGTAATGGTGACAGTGGGTTTTAGAAAACTAAAGTTAGGAAAATAATAATTTAAAAAATCCTCGGAATTGAGCTTCTATATGTCTTTTAAGTACAGTAATGTCACGATTATAAGCCGCACCTTTTTCATTGAAGAATCCAGCCTACCCCAGTAGTGCAGCTAATCATCAGGTGCAGCTTATCTGTGGACAAATCCCAGCAAAATGCCAACCTGGAAATGAGAGCCGGCCGGGGAGTGCACCTGGGGCTGCCTTTAAAGGCTTCGCTGGTCTATGAAAACCGTTGCAACTTGAGCACCTGACACCAAACCTGCGCTGGTGCGATTCTGTTACTAACTCGTTACTTTGTCGCACATGGATCCTCGCTTTAAAAGGAAAAAAAAAAAAAAAAAAAAAAAAAAAAGCGGCTTTTATTCTGGTGCGGCTTATATATGGACAAGTCCTGTGCTCTACCCGGCTACCCGGATGTGCTGCTCATAATCAGCTGCGGCTTATAATTGTGAAATTACTGTACCTCTCTTTGGGAGGGCAGGAGGAGGACAGAAAAAATATTTGAGAGGAAAGGGTATTTAATCTCTAGTATTGCTGCACCTATTACAAATGTGTTCCCCACTCTTGTAATAAACTTGGGCTCTGTACCTAAACAGCATATATCCTGTAGTTATCACTGTTACCTGAGCTGTTAAAAACTAACAGGTGATGTGAAATTATAAAACAGTAGATTAATTAAATGAGCTTGGCAAATGCCCTGCCATGTGCTTGTACTGCACTTAATAGTCATCTAAAACAAAGGAAATTCATGACTAGGGATTTGTCACACTAGCCTTTCCACCAGGACCCTGCCAATTTTTCATGTATGTGTCTTAAGTAAACACAGCAGCACTGGGCTGCAGCCTGCACACCTGGGCAGGAGCACTGCTGTAGCCAATAATGTGATGAATGACGTGGAGATTAAAATCTCAGCCTCCCCTTCGAGAATTCCAATATCTTACTTTTTAGAGCACTGACTTAATGCTTTATTAATAGATCTCTAGTTATTTGGAAAAGAACACATCACAAGCTGAGCGTAGGGGGTATTTTCTGGTTGCTGTTTGAATTTGATAACTTTTGTACCTCCAGGCAAGCTGGCTATTGTTCTTTTGAAATTAAGTGAAACAGCAGCAGCAGTCAACATTTGTCTCTGAGACAAAAATAATTAATGAATCTAATTGCAGTGACCATTAGATCCAGTTGTATACCAAAGGGAGCACGGCCCTCCATAAATACATTTCCCAATAGTTCAGTAATTTAGCCGCATATTTGAAACACTCCTTCACAGTTTATACACTCCCATAGTTATAGTTGGCAAATATTTTACTTGACCTAGTCAAGTTTTAGCTATTTTCAGGATTCGGTTTCATTTGAGCATTCTTCGTACAGGAAAAAAAAAATCTTAAAAAGTAGTTGGTTTTCTAGAGAAAAGGCAGTTCATTCTTTTTTTTCCAATACAGGCTTGAGCAAAGAAAACACTGAACTTTTTCTTGGTTTTGTCTTGGGGTGTTTTGCTTTTAACTTTGATGAGGAAATAAAGATCTAAGAATTTCTGCCATAGTTTCTCCTTTGAAGTAATCAATTATTTGTATTAGGGATACAGAATTAATTTTGGCTACTAAATAGAACTACTGACTGTCATTCACGTTCCCTCTTACACAGGGTGCCACCTCAACTGGCATTACTCCCAGGCACTTTCTATAGCCTACAGAATATCTGGCATTCCTCAGCATGCATTCACAGTTTGTTCCTCTTAATTTAATACTGAGGCTGTATAGTAACTGTGCTTAACTTAGGTTTTCTTTTCTCTAAGCAAAACCCTCACTTGTAATTCTGCTTATTTTTGCACATAAAATTATGACACCTTTCTGTGTTCAAGTCATTGCAGCAGATTCAGTTCTGACAACACTCAATATCTTTGTTATTAATGATGGTCCAAGTTTTCCCAAGGGGAAGAGGATATCAAATTTCCTGAAACATTAAAGCTGTTTGAGCCCCTAATTCCAACCTTCATGGCAGCAGAGAAAACCATGCAAATTGAAGTCCCTTGTCTTTCCCATGGCTATGTATGATAGTAAAGTGTAATTTTCTGTTTTTCCCTATTTCCCCCTTTCTGTTTCCCTCCTTTAAGATTTACTTTACTCCTTTCCACCCTCTGAACCCTCCTGTTCCCCTCAGGACAGCCACATCATTTTTGGCCCCTTGCTCCTGATTTTTAAAAACTTCTGTTGTTTCCATCCTCCCCTGCCCTATGTTTTCCACTCCAGAAGGTGTAAGCGAAAGTTTGAATTGGAAGAAAAAAGCCTTGTTGCTGTGTCCTGCTTATGTGTGATTTCTCAGCTAATCAGATCATCTTCAAAACACAACTGTTTTGCTCTCTGAAGCATATAAACCTCTCTTAAACATGAACCTTTACAAATGCATCCTTAAAAGTCTTTCTTACACTTTATATCCTAGTAAGGTTATGGATTGTTGGATTTAAACTAGTGCATTAAAATATTTACAAATACAGCTTTGTAATCACAGTTTTTCCCAAGAGCAATCTCCTTAGTCTTGAATGCCAGGTCAATATGTTTCCAGAGGAGATTCCTGAGCAATGGGAGGCACTTTGCCAGAATGAGACTGACAGTGCTTTGGGGAGCAGGAGATTTGGGGTCCATAGTTTACTGGCTTCTCATCCTGTCCCTAAAGCAATCCTGTGTGACAAAGCAGGAAAATGTTTGGATGTGGCTTGGTCTGGCTGTCAAGTGCAGCCTGCAAGGATTGTTCAGTGATATTAAGAGCTGGAGGATGCCACTGGCAGTATGCGGTGTAATTGGTGATTGTGCAATTTAAAGTTGCCTTGGGTAATGATAAAGATTGAGGGTTATTATTGGATAGGGAGAATCATTTCATCATTCTCAAAAAGAGTAATGCACATGACTTCTCTTGGGCAGGGTAAATTGGAGGGGTATATCTTCTGCAATGGAGAGAAGTGTTTAATTTGAAAGATAGTTCTTTAGGAATATCTCTTCCAGTGATTAAAGCTGAGATATAATTCAAATTGCCTGAGTCATGCTTCCATTTTTTCCCCCAAATTATGCTACACTGGTGGGTGATTATTTGGGATCTGCGATTATTTGGGATCTGTCCCTTTGTTAATTCCAGCAGCTTGAAATGCTCTAAGGCTTTAAAGTGTTGTTGGGAGAAAAGCTGAAAAATATTAGAATGTGTGAATAGTATGCTGTTGGCTTTAATAATTATTATTAGCTCTATTTGCATTCGCTGCAGCCACTCACTCCTTTCCAAAATCCAAGGAGAAGGGAGTTATAGCTCAATACATGCCCTGACAGCTTTTTGTGGCAGAAAGGGCCAATGGCATAAAAAAAACATTTCCCTTATTGCAGCAAAAATGCAGAGGTAAAGTTTAAGCAGGCCTGAAGGGTTGTGAGATGCCTGAATATAACAAGAAAAGCTGAGATTTCACTTAAAATAATGATCTTAAATACACACAAACTGTAATTACTTGATGTAAATTTGTTTTAATAACTCATTTAGTAAAAACTCTGCAGATGAATGTTACTCCTGGAAATGAAAGCAATTTAGTTAAAGGAGAGCTATTAATCCTTGTTCAGCACAAATTCATTAGCTTGGCAGAGCCTATGTTGCAGTTGAGGCAAAGAAACCGTGTCTCTCACAAAACCTTTTTTCCTGAACAGGTTGACCTGACTAGAGCAGCTTGGGTTTCTATCAGTGATGTTCTGCTGAATAGCATGTCAGCTGGTTTGTCAAACTGTCATTAAATGCCAATTCATGTTTTATCTTCTACTTTCTTCTTTGCAATGCCTGCAATTACCTTTTTATAGCAATTATAGCAACTATCCGTCTATTTAGAATTATTTAAAGTATTATGTGATGAGCTGCAGAGGAGCACACCACATTAAAATAAATCAGAAAGAGGTTGATAAGTACAGTTTTGGCAAATAAAGTAGTTTGGGCTTTGGTCCAAGAAAGACTGTTAGAACACTGGAGTCTTTCATGTGAAATAGCAATGTATCCCGTCTCCAGCAGTATTTTTATCTATTTATCTAATTTTCATCTATTCTGAGTTTAATCTGCTGGAGGATTGGTCATCTGTGACAGATGTCTGTAAATACAAAATCCTATTGATCTGCGGTTCCTTTTATGCTGGTATTAGCTGGCAGAGGTTTTAGTTCTCCTCCATACTGAATGTAAAACCTTGTTTTTTCTGTCTGGAGAGAGAAAAGATAAAAGTTAAGGGGGTTTTGGAGCATTTTAGAATAGCAGAGGTTGACAGGCTGGGAGTGTGTGCTTTTCTTATTACCCTTGCTTCTTTCCTCTCACCTACACTCATCAATAAATAAATAAGTTAATTAAAAAGCTGTTTCTAAGGGACAAAGTACAGAACCTTAAGGCATATCAAAGTCTCAGTAAAAAAAATTAACCACTGGCCTGAAGAAATACACACAGAGTTATGGATGGATGAAAGCCCTCAGCTTTGCTGTTTTTTATTGTTACTATTAGCTGCTCAAGTTGCAATAATAAATGAAGGGTATATTTCTCTGCCAGAAGCTGTTAAACCAGAGGGCACATGGCAAGGCCTATTATGCAGGAAACATAAGATGAAAATCCTATTTGCAAAAATATCTAAATATTCACATATGTACTTAATAATAATCCCAATATTTTGGAAATGTTCCGTATCATCAGGATATGTAGGAAAAACTTCAGTATCTAATTACAGTAATTTCACGATTATAAGCCACATCTTTTTCATTGAAGAATCCAGCTTATCCCAGTAGTGCGGCTAATCATCAGGTGCAGCTTATTTATGGACAAATCCCAGCAAAATGCCAACCTGGAAGTGAGAGCCGGCTGAGGAGGGTACCTTTAAAGGCTTCGCTGCTCTATGAAAACTGTTGCAACT
>VRYO01002775.1:14153220-14203545 GCA_009812075.1 Sialia sialis | reverse complement strand
GCTTATATATGGACAAATCCTGTGCTCTACCTAGATACCTGGATGTGCGGCTTATAATTAGGTGTGGCTTATAATTGTGAAGATACTGTAATATTAGGTTCAATTCTTAAAATGGACTTTTGTATAAACAGCTTTGTTATTAATACATTGAAAACTGAATCTCTAAATGTTTAGGGGGTCAGCTTTAAAGAAAACACAGTCCAAAGTTCCTGTTAAACCTCTTGTAAACCAAAAATTAGTTTTAGAATTCGATGGGATGTTTTCCACATTAGTTTATTTGATTGAGTTCAGAAACACTATATAGTAAGCATTCCATTCATGATTTTTCAGCAATTATAATTAGAAAAAATAACCTGAAGTGAAATAAAGGAAGACCTGGATTTTTTTAAATTTTACTTACAAAAGTTTAGCAACAATTAAGAAGTAAACCTTGATAATCCACACTTCCTCTTATCTTCATTTTTAGATTTTTGACTGACAGGCTATTTTCTGGAGTTTTTTTAGCTTTTCTTCTACCAACAAATAAATTTAGAAAGTAATCTAATGTGAATCACTAAGACTTTTAAATAAGATACATGGAATTTGTATCAGCCTACATAGCCTACATTGCTCATATGTTACAAACTATTTTCCTGTAGGTTCCTCTCATCCTACAAATTTGCAATGGCTTTAACATAAGGAGAGAGAGAAAAAAAAATAAATTAGGAAATAAAACCAGCAATTTTGGGGGTTACTTTCATTTTAAATGCTAAAACCTTTTAGCAAAGGGTTTTTCAATGAATACTGATCAGGATTTTTATTTTTATTTTATCCAACTGGTAAAAGACACAAAGATTCAGGGTCTAAACCCAACACTAATGTTGCAACTTTAGTAATAATATACACACAACCTCATTCTTCTGTGTCTTTTTTTGTTGATTTTTTAACATTTTCATAAATGATAACAGAAACTTGTAAAATTATTTGTTGGGACCATTCAAATTATAAGAGTCTCTTGCACACTTTTGTAAGGAACTGATGGAACTAGCTTATATCATCTTTAAAGTAGACCTTAAAAACCAAATACTCCAGGATTTGCAACCTGGATTCTGGTCAAGGTTGTCTCTGTAGCAATGCAGCTTTGATGTTCCAGGGTCAAACACCTGAACAGATTATATTTTGACAGGAAGAGCATGTCTGTGATGAGGCTGTTCCTGATCATGCTGCTTTGGAACCTCCCTGGATGTGTCTCCACAGAAATTAGCCCAGGGTCCCTCCTAGACCCTATCAGCAGTTTCAAGTTGGAGTTGTGACAGCAATGTGACCACAGACACATAAATCATGCTGAGTGTCCTCCAGACTAGCTCCAGGATTAGTCAGCTGTAGTCTGGTGTTGAGAAATGTGTATAAAAATGATCCCCATGTGCAGTAATGATGTGTGAGGAACCCCTGGCCAAGATCATCTGTTGGCAGTGCTGGGAAGAACTGGACACAGGACTTGGGGGGATGCTAGGTAAGTTTGCAGATGATACAAAATTGTAATGAGCTGTTGATTCCCCCAAAAGCAGAGAGACCTCAACACATTAAAGAGATGGGCAATTACAAACCATATGAAGTTTAACAAGGCCAAGTGCCAATTTCTGCACATGGGGTGGAGAAGCCCTGGTTGTGTGTGCGGACTGGGAAAGGAGAGGCTGGAGAGCAGCTCTGTGGAAACGCACCTGTGCGTTCTTGTCCATGGTGAGTTTGATATGTGTCAGCAGTGCCCTGGCAGCCAGGAGGGCCAACCCTCTCCTGGGGGCATCAGGCACTGCATCACCAGCTGGGCAAGAGAGGGGATTGTCCCACTCTGCTCTGAGCTGGGGTGGCTTCACCTCAAGTCCTGAGGCAGTTTTGGGTACCACAGTATAAAAAAGACATTAGGCCATGAGAGAACATCCAAAGAGGCCACAAGGAAGGCGAAGGGCCTTGAGGGGAAGCTGTGTGAGGAGCAGCTGAGGGCACTGGGTCTGCTCAGCCTGGATGAGAAGAGATTGAAGTCAGACCTCAATGTGGTCTTCAACATCCTCACAAAGGGCAGCGGAGGGTCAGGTACTGGTCATCAGTGACAGAACTCAGGGGAATGACCTGGAACGAGGCTTAGGCTGAGTATCAGGGAAAGTTTCTTCACCCAGGGGATGACTGAGCACTGGAACCAGGCTACCCAGGGAAGTGGTCACAACACCAAGCCTGACAGAGTTCAAGAAGCGTTTGGACAATGTAAAGTGTTTGGGCACATGATATGACTCTTGGGGGTCCTGCCTGGGGTCAGGAGTTGGATTCCCTTTGAGTCCCTTCTAGCTCAGAATATTCTATGATTCTGTGATTTTGTGATTCTGTGAATTGTGCTTTAGCTATGTTTTCTATGGCTGAGTTTTAGAGGGATTCCTTGTGTGTCTGGTAAAATAATTTCACAGGGCAACTCAGCTGGAGATGACATCAACCTGTACAATAATCTAATCACTTGTTAGCTGAGTTGCTGGGCCTCTCAGACTACAATAATTTCACACTGATAAGCCACACCTATTTCGCTGAAGAATCGAGGCTATCCTGGAAGTGCGGCTAATCACCAGGTGCGGCTTATTTATGGACAAATTCTGGCAAAATGCCAACTTGGAAAGTGTGAGCCAGCTGGACAGGGACTTTCCGCCGAGCTGCAGCCGGCCGGGGACCTGCTGCAGAGCTGCTGCTGGGTGGGCGGCGAGCAGGACCCTCTGGTGAGTGGGCGGTGAGCTGGCCCCCGCTCTTTGCGCAGCAAGGGCAGCCGCTGGGCCACCGCTGCTGAGCAAGCGGGGAGCCACGGCAGCCAGCGCCGGGGGCAGGAGTGCCGGGGCCAGCAGCATGGGAAGGCACCTGGGGCTGCGTTTACAGGCTTCACCGGACTGTGAAAACTGTTTGCAGATTGAGAACCTGAGAGAAAACCCCATGATCCTGCAATTCTTTTACTAACTCGTTACTTTGTTGCACATGGATCCTCGCTTCAAAATTTAAAAAAAGTGCAGCTTATTTACAGACAAATTCCGTGGTCTTCCCAGCTACCCGGAAGTGTGGCTTATAACCAGGTGTGGCTTATGAGTGTGAAATTACTGTAATCTGCTGGAGGGAGGCTGGAAGCTGAAGAGGTGGTGAAACTGGATGCACCTAACTGCACTGTGTGTTGAAAAGTAGTTGAAGTAGTCAAGTGAAAAAAATTCTCTTGATATCTGAGGAAACAAAGTTTTGTTTGTGCCATAGATATTGAGAACAAATCAATCAAAAATGAGAATAGAAGGAGAAAACTTTGAAAAGGCCAGCAATAATCTTCACTGTTTGTACTTTTGTGTGAAGAATTGCTTCATGCTTTTCTTTGGCTGATGTTTTCTTTGGCTGATGATCCCTGCTGGGATACAAAAATACTAAGACAGTGGTAGCTTTAAATCTGTAAGTATCCAGCAGGATAAGAACACTCAATTATGTCATGTTGATCTCATTCAGTAGAAAAAATTCATACTCTATGATTGTATTTTGAAATCTTGGATGCTGTCAAACTTTGGGGACTTTGTATTGCCTTAAGTAACTGCGACATAGGTGTTTCTAAGACACCAAAGAATAACCAGCTAAGGAGAAAAAAATAGTTCAGAAACACATGTAAACCTTATTTAATTTTAATCTAAGCTTCTATGGTATTATTTAGTTGTTTCAGGGAGGTAAGGTTTCTCTGTTTAAAAAAGAAAGAGTTGGACAAAGATTTGCTTGGTGAAATTTAAAACTCTCCAGTCTTGAGAGGTAAAAATATATGCCCGTGTTTCTTTATGTCAACTATCTTTCGAGTGGTTTTATTAACTTTCCTACTACTTAAAAAATTTAATTTTCTGCTACATGTTAGTTAAGGAAAAGAGGCCAAAAACCTCACTATGGTTTCTGACAGATCCTGTCAATCATAATAATATGCCCTGAGTAGAGCAGCTCTTTCACAGGAGGGCTTATTCACACATAGAGGGATGACTAAGTGTACAGCAAGATGCATGGTTACTTGTTACATTACACTAAAGGAGAATATTCTACTTTTAATTCTCCCCTTCAATCAGAGCTAGAGGTGTGCAGTCACTCTAAAGGCTGCTGTAGTGAGTAAGAAAATCAAACCAGCTACTTGGGAACTCTCCAGCCCTAGGCAAGACTGAATCCAAGTCATGTCTGCACAAGCACATGCCTCATATGCACAAAGAGGCAAGAAAAGTGAGAGCTGTTTTTTAAAAACCTGAAGCTTCTGGGTACAATGGAGCAAAGAAGAGGCATAGAAGCCTTTATGCTGATACTTTCATATGCCAGAATGTATTACTGAATTTCAAAGATAATCTTCACCATGTCTACCTTAGGCCAAATCTTCTTTCTCACCAATTCAGGATTCTTGTACTAATTTTTTATTCCCTTTTCCAATAATAATCAGTTTCCTGTTGTCATACAACATTCTGTTAGTTACATCCAGAGTTTTATTTCTGATAGCAGTGCAAAATATTGCTGTCAGCATTTTGCAGCGGTCTATACATTTTTAGAAAATTTTCATGAAATTCACCCCACCCATTGGTAGTGAGTGTACAGATTATATTTTCATAACTAAAATATTTTGCATTTTATTTTTCTATTTTTTTCCATCTGGGCACAACTAAATATTTTATGTTTTACGACATCAACAAGTCCTGCACTTTCTCTTCAGGAATACTGTTTTCAAGGAATTTTTGAAAATCAGCAAATTAAATGGATTTCTACTCCCTGTGAAAAATTATTCAACAGTTATGTTAACACTTAAATTCACATGTCATTATTATGTCTGAATATTTGCTTTTGTATTTTCTCAGAAAATTCAGGAATAAGATTCCCATGTGATGGAGGCATTGGAGCTCTGAAGAGCTGAAGTCCTTTCAAAGCAGATTTTTCAACACAGCAATTTTCTCTTTGTCTCATTTTGAAGCCTGTGGAACTGAGCCTGGAAGAGTTTTATATCCCTTTGTAAAATTACTGATGATTTGTTGAATAAGGAAGAAATTGTCAACTGTATCTCAGAAGACCTAGAAATTACCCAGTGAATATTAGACAGTAGGCTGGATGAAAAGTAAAGGACCTACAGTAACTCCACAACTATAAGGCGCACCGGACTATAAGGCACACTTCTGGGCTGAGGGGAAATTTCTGAAATTTGTCCACATATAAGACACACCGGACTATAAGGCGCACCCTTTTTTTCCCAGCGAGGATCCGAGCGCAACAATGAACAAATTAGTAACAGAATCACGTGATTGCGGGGTTTACTGGCAGGTGCTTGATTTGCAAACATTTTTTATGGATCAGCATAGCCTTCAAACGCAGCCCCAGGTGCCCTCCCTGTGCTGCGGGCCCCGGCAATTTCACCCGCCCCTGGCACCAGCTGGCATGGCTGGTGCAGCTGCCGCAGCTTGGCTCACACTTCTGGGTTGGTAAATTTCAGAACTTTGTCCATATATAAGGTGCACCGGATTATAAAGCACATTTCTGGGTTTCAATCAAAATTTTAGTCAAAAGGATGCTCCTTAGAGTCATGAAATTACTGTACTCTTACACAGAATGATCCATGTGCTGATGGATGTTCTAAAATGAGTAGGAGCCATACCTTCCTCACAGCCATGGTGGCTTTGGAAAATTGTCATTATCTGTAATGAAAGATTTATGTGACACTTAAGTATCAGTAAATATGGAGTTTTATGTCATGTCAGCTTTTTTTTGCATTAATTTTATGTTAGCCCAAAACAGAGAGAATCTCAAAAGAGGATGAAATGTTTGTTCTGCTCTTGGTCTAGGGTGGTATCTCCATGATTGGCTACTGAATTAAGCACTTTATGCAAGTTTGAGAAAAAAAGTATAAATTTCTCACAGGAAGAGATGTAAAGAGTATGAAAATATTATCCTAAGTGTAAACACACTGGAAGTTAATAGCAGGAATCTATTCCAGATGTGCACAAGACTCACCTCACAGACAGTCTGTAACAATGCACACACTTTACCACGTGGCTTCCTTCCCTGTTTGCTTTTGGTTATTAATCTTAGAACAAACTGTGCTTAGGTGTTTGGTCTCTTTGCAAAAATTTACCTTATCCAAAGTGGCATTTAATATATATGGGTATTGGCAAGAAAACATCTACCATTCTGAAAGAACTCATTAAATAGGGACATGTTAGTTTACAGGTTTAATCCATATGATATTTATTGGCTGTCCTACAGGCAATGACAGGCAGCCAACACACTATTCAGTGGACTTTTCCACCCATCTGTTTATCCATCTGTTACTTGAAAAATAGATTTCTTCCTCCCTCCACCTTCCCCCCCAGAATAGCATTGTTCTAGCAGGCCAACCAGATAAAGATACACTGTTATACAGAACTTGTAACAGGGCCATCTGAAACATCCACCGGTAGTATCTTGATATTAAATAATACTAGTAACTGTGCCTCTGTTCCCCACACCAGTATGCCTCTTAATGTATTATTAAAATAAACTCATAATGGACAAGCTGAATTTATTATTTTGTGGTGAAAAGAAGGAAGAAAGTGGCTTTCTGACCATCTTCTCAAAGAATATATTCACTGGGTTGCTAGGATCGGTATGCTTTGAAAAATATTATTCTGATTTTTTTATCAAACTGTCAATATTAATTTGTGCACATAGTATGAACACCTCCAAAAGAGAATCGAGTTATGAAATTTTCATCAGTTGCTTAAGAACTCCATTCACATTATGTGAGCTGGTTTTGTAATACAGATTTCTGAGGCCTACAATTTTAAATATTGCTATCTGATTGCTTTGAAATGTTATTCTTATGCAACAACAAAAAAATTAGGAATATGTTTTTGAGGGAAAAAACAAGAACTTGATAACTTCATATAGATATTATCTATATGGACGCAAACCAGTGATGTTTCAGGCATCTTTAATAAGTTGGTGCACTTATACTGATGGAGACAACTTGTATTGTCACAGAGTTATTACATCCCTCCTTGCTGGTAAGTTCTAGCAAATCTTTGTTAGAGTTTATTCTTTACTGCCCACGGACTGACAGATTCACAGCATTCCTATTGAAAGTGCCTTAAGAGCAGATTTGATATGTTTTATTTTGGCACCATGGTTATCTACAAAACATGGAATCAATGACCATGTCTGGCAAAAAATTTTATGGCAAGACCTGTTTTCAGTTTGTTAACATTTTTTCCTGAGAAATTGAATACATTTATTGATTGAATACATAAATTGAAACATTTATGGGTGAATACTTTCCAAAGTATTAAGTACCAGGGCCACTTGTTGAAAAAAACAAACTTCCACAGGCACTTCAGCTGATTCAAAAGAAGTTTCAAATGACCTGTGTGATGATGATGGCACACATGAGATGGTCCTTTCTTCATCACAGTTACTGTTCTGTCCCTCTGTAGAGGAACCCGCTGTTCCTTCTATTTAAGGAAATCCATCCAGTTTATGGAGCAATGGAGAACAATAAGACAAAGCTGAGATGAATCAAACCACTATAGGGCAAGGCTAATCCTTTTTCTTTTGCATTTCATTCATTTAGAATGGAGTGGTTATAGGAACTGAAAAATGGAGATGACAACAAAGTCAGGATGTCGTTGTTATTACTTGCTTATCAGGCCAGCAATGTATGAGATTTCTCTTTAATTAAATGTAGATGAAAGCATTATTAGTAATTTATCAATGTGGATCAATTTTTAATATTTCCTAAGGTAGTTTATACACAGATGTCACCATCACAAATAATCTAATCTAGACAAAGGTACTGTAGAATTTCACCACACATATATTCTCTTTTGGGATAGTAATAAGATTGCATGGTAGCACATTGCACAGTGGAACATTCATTGAGGGCACAATTAAAAAACAGTTTTTAATCTGGAAAATGCATCTTGTTTTCTACAGCACTGTAGAAATACAATGAAAGAAAAGTAGAATGCAAGGTGAGAAAGAAACAGACATCTTTTGTGTTCCAGTATTTTCCTGAAATATCTATGCTACTGAAAAAAACCCCATAGAACACAATTTACTAAAGGGCTGTGATGACGATGGTGTTCATTTTTTGAGAAATATAAACCTCTCATCTTTGCAGTCATGATCTATGAACAATTAAAGTGGACATCATGGTGTGAATATAGTAAATATATAAAAGTGGAAGGTTATTTGGCAAACTATAAGGAAAGACTTTCCTGGCATAAGTTTCAATTTGTGAGCAGGTTTAAGTAATGTAAGGGAATACTATATTTAATGCTAAGAAAGAAAACTCAAAGGAATAACAGTATGTAGAAATTGAGGAGCCTGAGGTAAAGTCACATGGCAGCTCACCAGAATTTTCTAAGCTAGCTTCTTGTGCTGCTGTGCTTGAGGTGTAACACATGTGAAGTACATTAACCTACCTGACATAGGCTTTTTCTGATTCATTTGGGCAATAAGGTCTGAACATTTTAAAAATATCATACTTAATCTAAGCCAAGGGAATCTAAAGAGTAATTCCTATGGTCATACTCTGTAAATAGTTATTCTTTTTTCTTACACAATGAGAAAACATCAGAAAATCCACCCTTCTGAGGATTTCTTGACCCTCAGAAATTGGAAACAAAATTTTATGTAGGGAGGTGTATCTAAGCAATAGATGACCCTTAAATTCTTCCACATTTCACAGAAGACTTCTTTCAGTTACTTGTGAAGCAAAGTGAACCCCTGATATTTTTGCATTCATTGAGGGCTCCTTCAGAGATGCAGAAGGAGCTCACTGTTACCCTCCCTTGCCTGCAGTTGCAACTTTTTCTTAATATGTATGTACATATGTGTACTGTTCATGTAAGAACAACCTTTCCAGAAGGGCTATCCCAAGGCTTAGCAAGGCCCAATAAATATTCTTTAATGAGTCTTCTCCAGGCCTGATTCCTTCAGGCCTTTATGGTGTGTTATGTAATTGTACTTCCTTGGATGTTCTCTTCAGTAACTTCTGGGGTGACTAAAAAAACTGGAGCCCAACTTTAATGTTAATTCTTCTATGAATGTAGCAGTTTGACAATTATTAGCTTAGAGAGACAGCAGTGTTTGGTAGCAAGAAGGTGACTACTATAAGCAGAAAGGAAAACCTAGAAGAAGTGGAAAGATGGAGAAACTAAAGCTGAAATCCAAAATATAAAGGGGAAAGGCAGGTGAGGGGGTTTCTAATATTTTGTGTGGAAGTTGGATTGTTCTACCTCTTATGTAAGATGATGTAAGAGGCAGCTGCAATGTCTTAGAAGGTGTTGTATTCCATCAAAGACTCCCAAAGTGTCCCTGATCCAACGTATTAAATCATCAAGTGTACAATTTGCCACTCCAGGGGAGGTGGCTGCATGTTCCCACATGAACCTGTGAGAATATTAACCCAGGGTACTCTGTGATTTTGGGGGAATGGGTCACGTGACCATCACTTCCACCCTTGCCACTGAGAAGACTGGAAGTTGAGGACCAATGGGATGCTGTCAGCATCCACCCACTATCTCTCTAGAATTTTCTTTCTCTTCCCCCTCTTTTTTAAATGTCTCTCTCTCCATCCTACATTTACTGTTAAATAAAAATCTGTAGTATTGACTTCAGCATATTAGCTTTGTTTGCACCTTAATTTGGGCAGAGACAATTTTAATAACTGGATCTTAATGCCTCTCACTCACCTCTTTGTCCAGTGACCTATGGACTGGGAAAAATGGCTGAGCAGAGAATGGACTTCTTTTGACTAGAAGTCTTTTCTGCTGCCCAGAAATCATAGAATCATAGAAAGGTTTGTGTTAGAAGCAACCTTAATATCATCCAGTTCCAACCTGATGCCTTTGGCAGGGATGCCACCCACTACACCAGTTTAATCAGAGCATTTTCCAGAGATGGGGCATCCACAACTTCCCTGGGCAGCCTGTAACAGTGCCTTACCACTCCCACAGTGAAGGATTTCTTCTTTATCTAATGTAAATCTCTCCTCCTTTTGTTTCATTAGGAAGTGTTATGGAAAATTTAGCAAAGCTCACTCTTTGGAACATTCCCTGTTCCTGGTGTCCTTCAAGGGCTGTTTCTTTGCCTGGGTTCTCTGCTTAGTTACAGGTATCACAGCTGTGATATCTGTCCTCTGGCTGGTGATTTTCATCTGTACCCATTGGTTTAATTGGTGTATATATTGCAATAATTTTAAAAAACACTTTTAAAAACATAGTAAATGTAGTAAAAATGTCCATAATATTTCACTGTGCACTGACCCTGAGATGAGCTCAGCTGGTTGGAGCATAGTGCTGATAACACAAGTTGTGGGTTCAATGTCCAGATGGGCCATTCACTCAACAGTTGGACTTGAGGATCATTGTGGGTCCTTTCTAGCTCAGACTTTTGTGTCAGAATTCTATGTGACTGTGAAAGAGAGGCAATTGCAATCTGGGGCACTGCTGGGGATTTGTTTTCATTGTGCTACCCAGTACTGACATTGGCACTCTTTTATAAGACCCCAGCACAACAGAGTCATGGAGTTCCATAGATTGAAATTTGGGTAAATTGAGAGATATGTCTCACTGTTAGTAAGTTAACCCAGGGATCACACTGTTAACTTCCATTGAAAAAGAACAAAATAAAATATAATAAGATCCAAAAGCAAATGTCAGAGAAGTTAATGCGTGAAAGCTTTTAAAAGTCCAGGAAACAATCTTTCAGCTTATCTTATGCTTACTTTTCATCACCCAACACCTGGATCTCCCTTAGCATTAAACCTCTGATATTAATAGTTGCTCTTTGCTCCCCAGTGGTACATTTATTCCACCTTCTTCTGAGAAAAATGCATACAATCATTTGTCTTATGTACATGTCTTAAAGGAATTCCATAAGGGTGTTGGCAAAATACAAGGAATCTACAAGAATTGTGTAAAGCAACCAATTAGATTGTGGTTTTTTCTGTATTTTTTTAATTTCCATTTGAATTACTGTTTAGGATTTCGACATGCCTGTTTCTGATTCCTTTAGTGATAGTATTTTGAGTAGAATGGGCTATGGATGACAGATACAAAGCTAACCCCTTCCTGCATAGACCTGCTTGACCTTTGAGATACATTTACAAAGCTATTTGTCTCCTGGTAGTGAGATACCAGGAGATATCTTTGCATGTGGAACACCCCTGTGCAAAAACTTGGAAACATGGATGCTAATTAATCACACAAAATCAGTTCAGCTGCTGTGTGTGTCTTGGAGGTCTCACACATTCCAGGAGGGTTAAACAGCAAAAGTAGGTCTACAGCTTGCTTTGGGGCTAGGAACCTTTTTCTTTTCTTTCAAAAAAGAAATTACCATGGCTATCACTACTGTTGTGAGATTTGCTGTGCTCGTGACAAATTTTCTTAAATTAGAAGAAATTTTGCAGCTCTATTTAGTTTCTTGAATTATCTTTCAAATTAGTATGGTACTTGGAATTGTTTCCTTATTTGTCTCTGGTCATAGTACTGACACCTAAGGTAAGAGGAGAGAAGAAAAATCAACTATATTGATTTTTGTCAGTGGCTGGTTGGGTGCTTGTTACGTGAAGAGAGTAAAGAATGGTGCTCTGGAGCAGAGATTTCAACTTTATTGTGGCAGAACTGCATCCACTTAAAGTCATGATGATTCATTGTTTGTAAAAGATCTATTTTTAGTTGGCCTGAATTATATGGAGATTAAAGAGAATCATTAGCATAAAAATCCCCTTGAAGCTTTTGCAGTTGGTATAATACAAAAGATTTTGTTAAGATCTCTCCAGCCTAGATAACTTTTTTCCCTAAGTGCAAGCAGAAGGTGGATTGGTAATTCTAGAAGGCTTTTGTGGGTCAGTGATCTATTCCTCTGACACAATGCAACTTTTTGTACAGACTGCACTCTTAAACAATGCTTTGTAGAAACAGCATTGTCACAATAAAGAAATAGAGATAAAGAGGGGAAGAGGGTAAATTTATAGGTGTAGGAAGCATCCACCTTTTTAGAAAAAGCACTGGTGCTGGGTTTTGCTGTTTGCTCTGTTCTCTCAAAGCCTATTGAGCTCTTCTTTTCACTTTTCAGTGCTTCTGTCCAGTCTGGTGTTTCTTGTCACATGAAGTCAATGCAGCTGGAGTGAGTGCTAGGTGGTGCTGCAGATGCAGTGGAGAGGAAGATGAACAGCTAAGCAGATTGTGTGAGCATCTCTCTTCCTTTATCAGCATGCCATCACAACAAATATGAAGATACCTGTTGAAGTACCTAAGCTGTAACATGTAAAAAATATGATGAGCATGGCTAAATAGGATAATTGCTGCTTTTAACAAGTCCAAGTTGCACACCATCATATAGTGCTTTTGTGCAAGGAACAAGATTTGCCATCTTAATTAAAAATGTCCTTGGTGAAATCCAAAAGGTGCTAATGTGTTTTGTTTTGGAGAACCTTAACAGCAAACTTTAGAAATCAGGTATAAAACCATGTTTAAATGGCCTCCATACTTGGCTGAACCACAAATCTGAATTATATAGATTCTCTTCATACAGTGAAATCTAATAACTCAGTGTGTGTCATGATATCTGAACTTGTCCTTCTGGCCTACCAGTTAATTCTTCAATGAAGGTTAAATCATGGTAATGACATTTTCTCCTATAAAATCTTCTCTGAAATGCTCTTATTCATTTGTCCTGAAAAGACACTTAAATAAAAAATGAATTTGCTTTAATAAAAACCAAAAGTGAAATCATACAACAATCAGGAGAAATGTGAGGGCATGTCTCAGTGTTCATTAAAATAGGGCTGAGTTTCATTGGAAATTTATGTATGTCAAAAAAAAAATACTTAGGTGAAGAATAAATCCATTTCAGTAATTCTCAGTTACTGGAGAGATTGTTAATACGTCTTTTTGCATTATGCAAAACCAGTAAACAAGAATAAGGGTCACAGCTTTAAGAAGAGTTGTTTGTAGCATCTGTTAGACTGAGCAAAATGTCACAATATGTAGTCTCCGGAAGGAGCAAACAGACCATTAAATCTTGGATGAATAAAGCAGGTTTTCAAACTGCTGCAGTTTTTTGTCTTTTTGGAATAATTACAGGAGGTCTTGGGGTTGTGGCTGTGATTATGTGAAGGCAATTGGACACTAAGTTTTAGTGGGAATAAAATTTGCCTCATGGTGCCAGAAGGAAGGGCTGGTTTGAAAACTGTTTCATGTAAAGCAAGAGACCCACCAGCTGCAAAACAGGTGGTAACCCACCAGGGGCAGGCAGGTATGAAATCATGGCTCTTTATTTGGATTACAGTGAGAGGACGAAGGAAAAGATAAAAGGTAGAACAGCAGACTCAGAGGAGCAACCTCCTGGCTTTTTATTAGGGGTTTTATAAACGAAATTTGTATTAGGTTATATGCTGGTAGAAGGGAGATCCCAAATGTTGAATATGTGATGTGGGCCTCTCAACCAGGTGCACGCCTGCTCAATGTGTTAAAAAAGTTCTCACTGGCGCTAAGATATTGCTTTGCATGATGTGTTTAAATCTTTTGTATATCTGTGTGTATATATATATATTTTATAGCTTTAGTGAAAAAACTCACACTGCTACTATATTGAAGGATACGGTTGCCATTCAGTTCCATCATGAAACCCAATTTTTTGGGTCCTTTTGAAGAACTGTAACTGAAGAATGAGATGGAACAAACTGCTCTGCTGTGTAATCAAGAATAATGTAAGGCTGCAAACAACACATCTGAAGCTATTTCAGAAACATCATGACTTCTAGATCAAAAAGCCAATTTAAAAGAAGGTAATAATATTTTTTCTGTGTAATAGTTTATTGTACTGTTAATGAAAGAAGAGACATTTCATGTGTCAGTTTTACAAAAGCTCTTATCTGGGGTTCAAAAATTTAGTGGAAAGCCACTGTGCACAAAGTGGGGGTTTATGGTTTACAAGCAGTGCCAGGAGGTGAATCCTGTCCAACAGTAACAGGGAACGTTTCCCAAAACTGGAATTTCAATTGCCTCAATTGCCTAAGCTATTTCCTGCTAAAGTATTCCTGGCCTCTTATTTGGCCTGATCAGACAGTGTTTTCCCTGATAGTTTCTTGGACACAAAGTAGGTGTCCACAGGTAAAGGATCACTCCCAATTGGCATCTGGAAGCAATCCATAGTTTTATAAAAAGAAAGTTTAATAGTATAAAAACAGAAAGACTCTTTCAGTGGCCACAGGGAGGAGAGGAGCCCAGGTATTACTTAGTTTAATTACGGAAATCTTTTATAAAAGTCCCCCTTTTAAGTGGTATGCTCCTAGCTCACTCCAGAACTGGACAATTTTCTCAAACAGGAAATGCAAGTGTTCTAGAATTGGCACAATTTGCAAAGGGCAGGGTTGCAAAATTTTCCTGATCATACCATGGAAAAGGCACCAAACTAATCTATTCATGTACACATTGAAATATCGTTATAACAAGTAGGGAGGGAACATAAATTCTAGGAAGGAAGGTTTCAACACGCAGCATCAGCTTGAGCCTTTTGGGACCTCTGAAAAGGCAGAGGGAAAAGCACTGAAAATTCTTTGGTTCTTTGTAATTTGGATAACTGAGTCATAGCCACAGCCCTTTAGGGGTAGGCTTTATTCAGTCAAAAGACAGGAAACTAGGGAAGGGGTTTTTTGGGTTTTTTTTTGTGAGGTTGTGTCTGCATGTTGCAAAAAACTGATGTGTGGATGGTTTCACCAGGACACCATGGCATGAACTGCCTAGGATGGGAGATAAGAATTTCTTGTATAGGTAGTTGTTTATATAGGATTATGTTTATATTTATATGTGATTAGCTTCCCAGAATCTCCTAGTTCAAGACAGCTGTAAATATGCAATGTTCTCCCAAATGAACATCAAGCCCTCACTGTTGAGCAATAAATATTTTGGCTGAACTGAGATATGTTTTACTAAAAACTACTGGTAGAACTTTTCTTTCAAGGAAGAGCAAGTGCTGCTTCTGAAGTTGTTGTTTGGACAGGTGTTTTAGAATGTAATTAATAACACTGTTAATATAAAAATCAATATACTTCTTTTATTCCCAAGGTGTTGACTGGCATTTACAGAATTTTCAGGGTTGCTGATCTCTAGTATTCTGTACCTTCAATGTGATATACTGGAACTGCTTATTATGCAACATCATGTATGCTCTCTTCCTAGTTTGAGTCACTCCGAAGTTCTTCCAAACTCCTCAGATTTCTTTCTGCTATGGCTTAAAACGTTTTCCATAGCTATGTGTTAAAAAGAAAACTCACATCTGGCTGTTTACGATCTGCCTGTATCAGACTGTTGTGGTTTGACGCTGGCCAAGCAGCAGGCATCCACAAAAGCTGCTCCCTCACCCTCCCCTGCCACAGCTGGGTGGAGGAGAGAAAGAAAATTTAACAAAGGGTTCAAGAGCTGAGATAAGGACCGGGGAAAACACCCCAAGGGCAAAACAGGCTCAACTTAGAGGTATAAAGTGAATTTATTACTAACAGAATCAGAGGAGGATAATGAGAAGTTAAACAAGCCCTTGAAATACCTTTTCTCCCCCCAGCAGCACAGAGACAGAGCCTGGGGGTTTGGGTCAGTTTATCACCCAGCTCTTGTTCTGCAGCTCTGGGAGAGGAGTCCTTCCCCTCTGAGACCATGGGGTGTCTCCACAGCAGACAGTTCTCTCTGAACTTCTCCAGGAGCTGCAATCCTCCCAAAACTGGCACAACATGAACTCTTCCCACAGGCACACAGCCCTCCCAAAACTGCTGTGCTCTGGGTCATTCTTCCAAGGGGTGCAGTGTCTCCAAGGATGGCTGCTCCAGCCTGGAAGCAGGGCCCCCTCTCTCCATGGGTCTCCCACTGGATCAATCCTCTGGCATCCACCTGCTCTGGCATGGGCACGTCACCCATGGGCTGTGGGTGGATCTCTGCATCCTCCATGGATCCCCATGGGCTGCAGGGGCACAGCTGCTTCACCACATCCTAGAAGAATCTCAGCTCTGGTACCTGGATCACCTCCCGCCCCTCCTTCTCCACTGACCTTGGTGTCTCCATGTTGCTTCCCTCACATGTTCTCACCTCCTCCTCTTCTTAACTGGAATTTAACTTCTACCCTGAACTTGTTATGATTTTCTTCTTAAATATGTTATCACAGAGATGTTACCATCATCCCTAATTGTCCCAGCCTTGGCCAGTGGCATGTCCATCTTCAGATCCATCAGAAATTATCTCTGCCAGATGTGGTGGAAGCTTCTAGCAGCTTCTCAGAAGTCACCTCTGTGTCCCCCTCTACCAAAAACCAGGCCATGAAAAACCAATACTAAGATACTATAAAAATGAATTTAGCTCTGAATTTAAAGGGGAGGGGCAGGGTGGGAAACTGGCTGCAACTATGCTTATAAGAATAGAGCTCATTCTCTGTGTAAAGAGGGAAAACCTTAACCTTTTTGATGTACAACTCTGAGTCCCGATTTACTTGTAAAATTTTTCAAAATGACAGAAGATGGAGCTCATGAGAATCAGATCAAATCCAGCTGAGGAGCAGAAGCACGAGTCCACATGGGAATCATGCTATTTGCCGACTCACAATACAGGCAACAACGTTTGAATCTCCTAAAGTCCAGGTACTCCAGGGAAGGAGTGCCCTTGCTTGAGCAGGATTGTTGGTCCAGATGATCCACTGTGGTCCCTTCCAACCTGACCATTCTGTCATTTTGTAATTTAAAATGGTACAATGCGGTAAATTTTTACTTCACTGATTTCATCATACATTTGAACTAGACAGATACTTATTTCTTACATCTCATTGTCACTGTGATGCATTTTATCATATCTTACTGTTTTATTGAAAATTAACAGTCACTAGCTAGGAAAAAAGTCACAAAGCTGCAAAGAACTTATTGATACCACTGAAATAAAAAGACAAGGCATTAACATGTGAAGGGGGACACTGACTCTGTTTTGCTTAAAAGTCATTCTTTCTTAGTGCTCTAGCTGTAAATTAGCAAAACATTTGGTTGATATTTTTAAATCTATGTTATGACTTCAGGTCTGTCCTATTTGTATATGGCTCAGCTGCAATTTTTTTTTTCAGTCTGATTTTAAAACTTTGCATCTACTAGAATTATTCTCTCAAACTACTGGAACAACAGTGGCTGTAATAATTTGTCTGTCAATCACGTTTATCCTTCCTCAGTCACAAAGAAACACAGAGAATCCTGTGCTACATGGGGTTCTTAGAGACAACCATGACCATCTTATGGCTCCAGTGAGTGAGTCTGCAGTTGTCTTTTCTTCTTCTCATGTGTTTCTAAGAGTATTCTCACTCCCTCAACATTATGTTGGTGTGACAGGCATTGCCTGTGTATTTTGTTCTGGAGAAGCAGATGACAGAAGTACACCTGGACATGAGGGGTCTGAATGGAGTATTACCAATCCTCAGTTTTAAATGAATTATTAGAGAATAAATGTATTATTATGTCAGTTTGAAAGGTTTGTGTGGGAAAAATTACTTGGTTGCTGGTTTAGGTGGGCTTTTTATTTTAATTTATTTTTGCCTGGAAAGCTCTGAGTCCTCTAGATGCACATGTACAGAGCATGCATTTCACTGTAAGAACATTTTTTGGTGAAATTTGTCACTTCAATTTTTTTCTCTATACTAATATTAAAATCCAATACAAATTGTTAATACAACATTGAAGTGTGAACAATGTTATCAGGATGTGATTTCAGACCAAATTTTACAAAAGGCTCCCAGGGAGAAGCTAAAGTTGTGTATCAAGAGCTCATTGAGCCATACAGAGACTCTTTAGTGCTGAATTGCCAGAAGGCCTTCAAGCATTCCACAAAATTTTACTTTTCATAGACCTATCTTCAAATTGAAGCAAAAAGGTCATTAAGGAAATCCCTTCCTAATGAAGCAAGCAGCAGTGCTCTTATCCACAGAGCAACACTGCTGTGAGCCAATTCTGCACTTTCATGCTGAAGGGAATGGCAAGAAAACTGCATTAACCTCACAGAAGCATGCACAGAAATGGCAGATCTTACCAAGGTGGACCAGAGTCTTAAATCCATAAATCTTAACGCTAAAGGGGTTGCAGCTTTCTTTGGTTGCATGATCAAATCCAAGCAGTAGCTCCCAGTGGCTTAGTGGGGAGAAGGTTCCCCATCTCATGTTTTCCAGCAGCTTGACTTTGTTGAATAATTCTTCTTTTCAACCAAATAACTGATTGAGCTAGTGATAACTGATGTAACTAAAGCTTATTTACAGAAAGATATGACACAAAGACCTGAATAAAAGCCATATGTATGTACAATGTTTGTAAATTGTATACATAGTGAATGAAAAAATTACAGAGGTAATTTCTTTCAGGTAGTTCTCAAAAGAAATCCTCCAGTTTTTATTTTTAGATAAAAATTCTATAATAATGATCTTATGAATTAAGGTTGATTGTGATTTTTAAGGTAACTAGTGCTGCAGGTGTCTCTAACATAACACTACATAATGAAGAAAAGTTTCTTTCATAGCAGTTGTGCTTTACTATCTAATGTTGATTTTGATAATCACACAATTTGCTATTAATTATGTTTAATGAAAAATGCCTTCAAACTGCCTGATTCCTTGATAACTTCTCTAGAAGATTACTGAGAATTTTTTGGGTGCATTTCTGGTTATCAATTTTTGGGAAGCAATGGCTGTCTTGTCGTTCATTACCATGTAATTTGTTGCACTTTGACAACATTATACCATCTGTATTGTTACCCATATAAATTTTTGGAATCGAAATATTCTTTAATGTAGCTGATTCATAGTTTTCTTGTTTCACAAAGCTCTACCCTTTTTCAAAAACAGTGAATTAATGTGAACTTAGTGTCCACAAAACTTTTGTTCTCAAGATGAAGACAAGTGGCAAGCTCAAAAGTTTGTATTGAAATAGTATTTTGTGTTATATTTATAAAAACTGCATTAGTAAAGCAAATTTATAGACCATGTTGCTGCTTGTAACAGATTGGTGATTTGTCTTTCCATCAAACCCTAAAGCTGTTTCATGAGAACAATAGACAAATCAAGTGATGACTTACAGTGTGTCCCTTCCCAGTGACACAGAACAAGTGGCAGCCTTTTGAAAGGTCCCAAATGGGGGCCAGAATTTTGTGGCTTTGCCTTGTCCTGCAGAGCTATTCTGTGTAGTCAATATGTGTTACTTTAAGGATGCTGGAGGGAAACACTGCATCATTTATCTGCCCTTTAGATATTGTGAAACATTTGGGAATTTCAACACAGTCCTTTATTCACTGCTGACTCTAAAAGAGCCATCTGTGTGTGTGTGTGTGTGTGTGTGTGTGTGTGTGTGTGTGTGTGTATTTGCGTTATTTTACTTAAAATAACAAAAATAAATGAACAAACTTTGCATTCTGGAGCAAAATAATGACTTTCTCCTTTTGGGGCTGGTCACTTCAAAGCTTCATCAAATAAACACTGGTTATTCAATGTTTTGCATACTTAGTGATTTTTTCCAGGTTTTCTTGTCCTGTAACTTGTTTTTTTCTGTTTGTTACTTTTCCATCAGGGAACTAGGGAATGCCTGTTTTCAACTTCATTGTAGTATATTACTTGAACACTTGAAGCCCTTTCTTTGTTCTGCAAAATCTTGGTGTGCAAACCATTAAAGGCAGTGCACAGAACAAGTTGTGCTGTGGTTACAATTTCTGTTTCAGTTATCCAGCTCACAGACTATTAGGGATAGCAACTGTACCATTGAGAAACTAATATATTAATTTCATGTGTAATTAATTGCACTTTAATTCACTTTTATTACTGACAGAGCTGTCTGTCTGAAAGCATTAAAATCTCTGTACAATAAGGTAAACAAGTCTTTCTGAAGGTCTAATGTGGACAGATCAGTTGAGGTTTTTCTGCCTACTCAGATGCTGACTTTGTCATTTTCTATTTTTCAGGACAGAAACAGCTTATATATAAAAAACTTTTGGAGACAAATGCTGCATTTTTAACTGGCCCAAAACTGCATACACACTTCTTAAAAAATTCCTTTTTTTCCCTTCCGTTCAGAGCTAAAAAAAAAAAAAAAAAGAAAAGAAAAAAAAAAAAGAAAAAAGAAAAAAGAACGGAAGCACTGTTTCTACCAGAGATCTATGTACAACTGTTGCTACTTGTCCTTTTGCAGTCCAGTTTCAGCCAAGAATACAGATCAAGACAAAATCCCATCAATTGTATTTTAAATGAGATTATAGTAAAATCACAGTGTTCCTCAGAAGAACAGTTTGAGACGGCAGTGAAGACAGACCACTGAAGCATGACAATATTGAAAAATAAATACACAACCACTGACAGCAAAACCAACAAAAATATTTGGGCAAGGGAGGAATAATTTCTCTGTAATTGAGGGAAGAATAAAGTAGGTCAGGTCTTTTATTCTGGTTTGATTTGTATTTCATCCCTCATGTTTGCAGAGCAAGGGAATGGAGATTACAGGGGAAGGTATGAGAGGGAAGTGAAATGGATATTTCCTCTGAGGAAAGAGGAAAAATGAACCAAGAGCTACTAACAACCTCTGCACTCTGCCAGCTGACAGTACTGACTTCCAGGTGGGACTTAGTGCCAAAGGGACGCTTGAAAGAGGCCAAGGAGGAAATATTTCTTTTTTCCTGCAGGGAGAGGTTGTTCTTGCTGCACAGTGAGGAAGAAAAAATGCAGATACTTGTGGGGCAGATATGTAGTTAATAGAAAAAGTTATCACTGGGGGAATAGAGGTTCAGTTGCCTAAAAAACACCAGAGCAAAGCTGATTCTCTGAGAGAAGGGTTGGTGGCAAAGCTGTTAATTCCCATGGCTTTGAAAAATAATCTTATGGGCTGGATTGTGAAATATTACTCTGCCTTCCCTGGTCTGGCTAAAATGACAGACACAGATAATGTGTGCGTAACTGCTCAATTAATCTTCACATCTAAGAATAACTCTTCGAAGGTAGTGTGAATATGGGGATTTCAATGCTCAGAGGTGTAATTTGTCCAGTAGTACAACTAATAGCCACAAAAACATGTATAAAGTCAGAGGTATTGAGAGAGGACATGGTTCTCTTCCCTGTCTACCGTAAAGTATTTTAGTTTTGGTTTTTCACCACAGTCCTCATTCTTTTATACACTCTTACTCAATTAGCTGCAAGCTTTAAAAAATACTGCAACTTCACCTTTGCCTGCCCTACTGCCTGAAATAGCCCATCTTTGTGCACATATTCTCTTGTTTATTTTTATAAAGTAAGGGAAGTAAGTAAGGGATACTGATTTATAGGAGTGGAATACTGGCAATAAAGACTACGTTCCTCAAAATAGATGTTTTCAATCCAACAGAGTGACAGGAATTGGTCAGAAACTGGAAGAGCCAAACTTATACTTACAGTAATTTCACAACTATAAGGCGCAACCTTTTGACTAAAATTCTGATTGAAACTCGGAAGTGCACTTTATAATCCTTATATATGGACAAAGTTTGAAATATTTGCTAACCCGGAAGCCACGAACGAACAGGGCACCACGAGAGCCTGCAGGAGCCGGCGCCAGGGGCAGGTGGGAATGCTGGGGCCTGCGGCACAGGGAGAGTGCCTGGGGCTGAGTTTAAAGGCTGCCCCGATCTGTGAAAAATGTTTGCAAATTGAGCACCTGCCAGTAAACCCCACGATTGCGTGATTCCGTTACTAATTCCTTACTTTGCTGCATGCAGATCCTTGATGGAAAAAAAAAAAGTGTACCTTATAGTCTGGTGTGCCTTCTATATGGACAAAGTTCAGAAATTTGCCGACAACCCGGAAGTGTGCCTTATAATCCAGTGCGCCTTATAGTTAAGAAATTACTGTAATTAAGAACAAGTATGGATGTAATTTTCTTTTGTTGTGCTGGGTCCTACTTTTTGTGCTGCATTAAATGTCTTTAGGCAATCTCTTCCACTAGTACTTAATTAAAGACCTGTCTGTGCCTAGAGGTAAGACTTTGGAAAACTATGATGTGTACGGCAGAAAGGAATGCTTGAGAGTGAGGCCTTATTTAAGTTGATATTTTTTTCTGATCTGGTGTTTGGCATTTTTTTTCCCCCACATGACAAAGGAAAAGTTACAGATAAATTTTAGCAGCAGCTAAACTTGACAGACAAGCATTCCCAGTGTAGGAAGAACACTGGAAATACGGGAAATACTAAGTGCATTCATGTGAGCATGTGCAGGAGGTAAATGAGGATCTCTGTCCCTCAAACCAAGCAAACTGGCTCTAGAGATTTTCACTCTAGAGTCACAGTGTGCACATATCTTTTTTTCCTTTGTTGTGGTCTGATTCCTGAAAATTGGAATTACTTTTGCTTTTTATTTATCTGAAGAATCATGTGCTGAAAAACTCAGAGGCTGAAGTTAAATTGTTTTTGGAAGAATTATTTTAGTGAAAAAACCTAGTACCAGATGTGCCAGTTTAAACTACGGCAAGTTTCAGTCAGTCTTCATAATGTTTGCAAGCATAATTGTGAAAAAAAAATTTTCACATCTGTATCTCTAATACTGAAGTTACAAAAGCTACAGAAAATGTGTTTCTCAGCTCCCAAGTTTAGCATCTATTCAAGTACTCTATTTTTTTCTTCACAGAAAGATTTGCTGGATAGATTGATACCAATGGCCCTTAAATATCTAGGGTGCTCCAAAGTGGAAGTACCCAAATAAAAAAAAATTTAAAAGTGATTTTTATTTGTATTGACATTAGCTTTTTACTGTGTAAATAGCTCCATGCAGCCACAGCATCAGTTCCAGAGATTAAACACTTTGACAATGGCTATGAGTAAAATGGTCAGATTAATTTCTTATCAAACAGAATTGATTCAGTATAAGGACTGGAAAGATCTGATGTATTTTTCAGATCAAAGCTAATACTACCTTGACACACATGCACTAGAGTAGCTGTGTCTGTGTGACAGCTAAATTATAGGAGTGCTTGAAACACACATTATCTTGTCACAACATAAGAACATCATACTGTGCTAAAATACTGCTTTCAGAAGAAACATAATTTTCCCATTTTGTGGGGAAGGATGCTGAACAGCTTCTTTCTTTTATATAGCTTTTTATTTTCACCTTCTAGAGGCATGAGAAGAGCAAAATTCTAAAACACAAAATTTGAAAACTCTTCATTTGAGGAGTATTTTTATCCTCTGTATTTTTATCTTCTTCAACTTTGTAATGAAATATGTTGGTAGCTGTGCCTAGGACTACATAGAAAATGCAGAAAGAAAACTGTGATTTCCTTTTAGAGTTTGGTTTTGTATTTAAAGAGAATGATTTTAAGTTTTTTTCTCCCTCATGCATTAGAGAAAGTGAATGGTTTTGAATTAAAATTGTATTAGTATGTTTGGGGAAATTTAATGAGTACAGTAATGTCATAACTATAAGGCGCACCGAACTACAAGGCACATTTTTTTTTTTGCAGCGAGGATCTGTGTGCAACGAAGTAACAAATTAGTATCAGAATCGCGCAATCGCGGAGTTTACTGGCAGGTGCTCAATTTGCAAACATTTTTCAAGGATCAGCGCAGCCTTTAAATGCAGCTCCAGGCACCCTCCTTGTGCCGCGGGCCCCAGCATTCCCGCCAGCCCCCAGTGCTGGCTGGCACAGCCCTCGCGGCTCAGCAGCTCAGCTGTGTGGCTCGCACTTCCAGGTTGGCAAATTTCCGAACTTTGTCCATATATAAGGCACACCGGATTATAAGATGCACTTCTGAGTTTCAATCAAAATTTTAGTCAAAAGGGTGCACCTTATAATCATGAAATTACTGTATTTTGTAAGAGCTTTCTGGCACAACTTTAACAATCCCTAGTGATTGATACTGTATGATGTGAGACTTGAGTCAGGTGAATCCAGGCTTTTAAATTTAAACTTTACTAAACTAAGATGCTGTAAAGTAAGTTGAACTTTTGTCAGTTTCTTGTAACACAGTTCAACAAATAGGGCCTGGACTTGGAACAGAGCACTGTTATCATCTGAACGAGGCTGGGGCTCTTTGTCAGGCCCTGTTTGGGTTCCAGTCCATTGCAAAGAACAAGGACAAAATTCAGGCCTTGGAAAAAACATGGTTAAAATAATATTTCTTTTCAACAACTACATGGTCCTATAGGTAAATATGCTCTACACTGATGCAGTTGGTTTTTGGTAGTGGGGGACACAGAGGTGACTTCTGTGGGAAGCTGCTGGAGGGCTTCCACCATGTCCATTTCTGATGGATCTGAAGATGGACATGCCACTGGCCAAGGCTGGGACAATTAGGGATGATGGTAACATCTCTGTGATAACATATTTAAGAAGAAAATCATAACAAGTTCGGGGTGCAATATGAATTCCAGTTAGAGAAGAGGTGGAGGTGAGAACATGTGAGGGAATGAACATGGAGACACCAAGGTCAGTGGAGAAGGAGGGGCAGGAGGTGATCCAGGTACCAGAGCTGAAATTCCTCTGCAGGACATGGTGATGATCATGGAGAAGCAGCTGTGCCCCTGCAGCCCCTGGAATCCACAGGGATGCAGAGATCCACCCACAGCCCATGGGGATCCAAGGGGATGCAGAGATCCACCCACAGCCATGGGGATCCATGGGGGATGCAGAGATCCACGAACAGCCTGTGGGGATCCAAGGGATGCAGAGATCTACCCACAGCCATGGGTGAGGTGCCCATGCCAGAGCAGATGGGTGCCTGGAGGAGGCTGTGATCCAGTGAGAGACCTATGGAGAGAGGTGGCCCTGCTTCCAGGCTGGAGCAGCCATCCTTGGAGACACTGCACCCCTTGGAAGAATGACCTAGACCATCGCAGTTTTGGGAGGAAATCACATCGCAGCAGTTTTGGGAGGACTGCTGCTCATGAGATTGGAACCACACTGGAGAAGTTCACAGAGATCTGTCTCCCATAGGAGGGACCCCACAGTCTCATAGAAGAAGGACTCCTCTGACTCCTCTCTTGGATCAACAGAAGAAAATCTCTGTGATTAACTGATCAAAACCCCCATACTCCGTCCCCTGAGTTGTAGGTGGGAAGGAGGGAGGAGCTGGAGGAATAAAATGTGTTTTTTAGGGCTTAGTGTTACTTCTCATTATCCTTCTCTGATTTCGTTAGTAATAAATTCACTTTGTACCTCTTAATTGATCCTGTTTTACCGTTGGAATGTGTTCTCCTGGTCCTTACCTCAATTCATGAAGCCTTCATTAAATTTTTCTCTCCTCTGACCAGCTGTGGCAGAGGAGGGTAAGTGAGCAACTTTTGTGGGTGCCTGCTGCTTGGCCAGTGTCAAACTATGACACTAATGACAAAACTTAGGGGAAAAAAATATATTTTTGCTCATTTATAATTCATATGCCTTTTTTTTTTTAATGCATTCTTTTCTTCCTCCAACTTCTGTTTTTAATTCCTTGACATGGAAAAAAAAACTTTTTGGTTTTCCCTGCTCATTGGAAGTTTTTTGCTTTGTGTGACAAGTACTGACCTGAGATCTGGGTGCCTGGGTTGCTGAACTTGCAGGTATGTGTCAGGACCTTGCCCTCTCTATATTTCTATTACTGCTATATTCAAAGCAGAGGGAGCATTAAGAGAAATTGTTTTAGTTTGATCTCATTTGCTTACTTATGCCTGTTTTCTGAAATTCTGAGGAATACTGGCCCCAAACACAGTGGAGAATACATGGAGTCACTGTCCTGTGTGTCAGCCTCTGCACTCCAGACCTGGCTCAGTTATTCCTGGTCCAGCAGAGCATTGGGAGAGGCAGTCCTGATTGCCTTAAAGACCTAGAAATAAAATAACACACTTGAGAGACAATTATTTCTGAAGGATGTAATATAAAGGTTGGTCTTTATTGGAGGCCTCCAAGGGGCAGATATGGAAAATGCCCACCCTGCATGGGGTGAATACAGTTTTATATGTTTAGCAAATCAGCATAATTGATAAAAATCCCCAATTAGATACGTAAGTGGTGAGGTAGTTCCCCCTTTTGGTTCCACCTCTTACTGTAGTACCCCTTTAGATAGGAACTAAACTTTGTTTATGAAAATGTGTCTCAAGGAGCTGGTTTCAGCCTTGGATCCCAGGAACAACCTAGATAGGACAGGAACCTTGGACACCCGATCTTGACTTGTCTTTTGTCTTTCTTCCCACCAAGCTAGGAAAAAGGTAGGGAAAACTACTGGGCTAGCTAGGAGCTATAGAGATATACAACAATAACCTACAGAGCTATGAATATTAATGAAAGAAATAGAAAAGCAAATATCATTCTGACATCAGTCTCCTGCCATGGACAAAGATAAGCAGTGCCTGGATGTGCTGCAGGGAGCACGGGGGCTGCCATGTGGCTCCTTGAGAGGGGCTAGGCACTGAGGGGAGGATGTTGAGAATCATCTTGGCATGGCCTTGCTGTAAGAATAGTTCAAAGTACTGTTTTAAAATTATTTTCTGGCCTTTTATTTTTATTGTTTTTGCTTTTTTTTTCTTTTTTGGTGTTTTTTTTTTTCTGGTTTTTTTTTTTTTTTGTTTTAGTTTTTGGGTTTTTTTTCTTTTGTTCCTGTTTTTTTGGAGGGTTTTGGGTTTTTTGGGGTTTTTTGGGGTTTTTTGGGGTTTTTTTGCCTGTGGTAAGGCACACTGTTGTGTGGAGCCACAGTTGTGCACCATAACAAGCCTATGAGGTGTAAATGAATTTATAGAATCCCAGAATGGTTTGGGTTACACAGGATGTTAAAGATCGTTTACAGTAATTTCATACCTATAAGTTGCACCCCTTTGACTAGAATTTTGATCAAAACCTGGGAGTGCGCCTTGTAATCTGGTGCGCCTTATATATTAAAAAGTTCGGAAATTTGCCAACCCGGAGGTGTGTCTTATAATCCAGTGCGCCTTATAGTTGTGAAATTACTGTAGTTCCCACCCCTGTGTCATGGGCAGGGACAGCTGCTAGACACGGTCACTCAAAGCCTCATCCAACCTAATCTTGAACACTTTCCAGTATGAGGCAGCCACAAACTTCTCTGGGCAACTTCCTCAACCTCACAGTAAAAGATTTCTTGCTGATATCTGGTACAAACCCATTCTCTGTCAGTTTAAAGCATTACCCCTTGTCCTGTCATCACATGCCCTTGTCAAAAGTCCCTCTTCATTTTTCCTGTAGAGCCCCTTTGGTACTGAAAGGTGCTAAAGGTCTTCCCAGAGCCATCTCTTTTCCAGTGAGCTTCTATAAATATTTAGCAGTTTAGCATTCACCTTTCTACTTATTGACTATTTATATCAATATTTCATATATCTGTCTCCTCAGAGTACTGATTTAGCAGCTTTCCACAGGCTTATTTCAGTCTGTAGCATTCCTGCTCTTTTGGAGGTGTTCCCTTGTGCTTAAAGCAGGGTTGGCAGTGCCTGGGGTTTGCACTTGCCTTCTCCCATTTGCACACCCAGGCAAGCACTGGATAAATAAAAGTGACCGGAGAAGAGGAGTGGGCTATGGAAATAGCTGGAACACCCCAATTTTCCCTGTTATCAGCTTGGTCTAGGAGAAGTTGGTGGGCTGAGCACAGAGATGCAGCTTTACCCGAAACATTTATGTGACTTCCACTGGTGTGAAGTGGTTTTATGGGAGAACTGATTTTTAATGCTGGGTAAAATGACTGTACAAAAAAGTATATGAGGTGTCAACTTCATTTATATTAATTATATAAATTGGGGAATGTTTTCTGTTTTCATGTATCATGCTTTAACTTATTGTTATATGAACAAAGAGCATGAGAAAGTGAACTTATGTTTCTCTGTTTAACAAAGCCACTGTTTTACAGAACATAATGGCAGTTCTTGATTAGTGGCTAGACAGATCTAGACCACCCTCTCTGTCTCAACAGCATTAAAATTTTCCATGCCTATCCATCTGTATTAGTCACATGTCTTTCATCTCTCACACAAAAGTTTTTTGCCATTGAAAGATTTAGATCCTAGAAAGGAATATATTTTTAATAAGAAAAGCTTGAATATAGGTCTAGAACTATTCCAAAAAAGTGTAGAAAAACATATGAAGGAATGGGAATATGTAATCTAAAAATAAATGTTTATTTCTTACTTAGTATTGGAGATGTTTGTATTGTAATATTACATCATGTCTTGTGTATACCCTGAAATATTGAGTATCAGCCTGAAACAGTAAAACATAGCACTGCAGTTTAACTAAGAATTTAGAATTACTAATCTATTAAATAGGGCTAGGGGAGCACATTCTCAACAAATGAAACTTTTTCTTTAATGTAACATAATCTTATATATATGCAATGCAACACCACATGCTTTTTACCAACTGATGTTCTTTTGATTTTGGTGTGAATTAGTTGTTGTCATTCCATTGTCCTTTAAAGGAATGTGTTTCCTTTCGCATAATACTGGACAAAATAATGCTATGCTATTAAAATAAACTTATGCAATAGAATAGTACAGAGATGTGTTGTGTTACGAATGCAAAAAACGTGGAACAATTTTGAATTTTTTGGGGCCTGGCATTTTCCTCATTTTCTCATGAAAAAGGCTCTTAAGCAGCCTGTTGTGCTGAGTACACAATGCAAATCCCCATTTGTGCCCCATTGTTGTGATAAACACATGTTTATCATTTACCACGTGTCACTGCTTAGTGGCGTGTGTGCCTGGGACCCTGCTGTGAAATGACAGTTCATGAACAGCCACAATAAAGTGGCAGGCTTGACTACAAAGAAAAGCTGTCCTCACTGTTTTCATACCAAGGTAGTGGGCAAAGACATGGATTTGTGGTTTGTTTGAGTTGATGTTTCTTTTTTTTTTTTTTTTTTTTTTTTTTTTTTTTTTTGGTCTGGTTGGTTGGTTTTGGTTTTTTTCTTTTTCTTTTTTCCTCATTTTCCTTCTCAACGTTATGTTCTGTGGATCATTTCTTCTAGCATTTCTATTTACAAACACAGCATCACTGTGACTTTCACAGTGGACCAGATGGAGATTTCTGGGGCTTCATCCTCGACATCTAATGAAAGTTCTGCCTTTGTATCTGGAAATTTAGAGAGTTGGGAGAGGTAAACATTGAGACTAAAGGAGAAGAAATGTGCTGATGATAGAGTACTGTGAGTGGCTTTGTTCCAGTACTGGTGTAAAACTCGAAATGAATACAAAATATACCCATGGTACTATTATCTGGGCCATGATTTGACTATTGGACCAAGATTAAAGAATGTTCACAGGTTGCTGAGCTGTTAAGTTTGGTAGTGCTATTTAAGGAACTCTTCAATTTACTCCCACACAAAGTTATAGTCAAAAGTCTCTGCAAAGCATTTAATGGTGGAATTCAGAAATCATGAATATTCTCATCTGTAAGAGGACCACCCACAAACAAACAAATACTGTGACTGTAAAGTATTTAATTTAAAGCATATTGAGTTCGAATCTTCTGGCTATGAAGGGATCCTATAGCACTAGGGGCATTCCTGCACTTTGTCTGCAGGTTATATCCTGTCCTGGTTAATACTGGCCATGAGCTTTGAGAAGTAACAAACATACATCAATAGTTAAAGGCACAATCCAAGCTGAAGCTTCAGTTATCTATATTTCTACCTTGGCATCCCATGAGTCAAGCAAAGCAGTGACAACTGTATGATTATTTCTAGAAATGCATCAAGTAGAATGCATGAATGTTAAAATATAGATTGACTTCATTACTGCAAATCCTCTTTCTCCAATTTCAGTATTTTTATTATTAATCACTCATCCTGTGATGTAAGTGCCCCTTGCTAGACTTTTGGGTTGGGGAAGTGCTGAGTTTTCAGTTTGGTGAGCTTGCTGAAGGCTATTCTTCATGCGATCCTAATCAGTACTGCCTGCATTAGAGTAGTGAATGCTGCCCAAATTTCTACCCAACTTTGCCAGTGACACATTGAATGACCTCATAAAGGAGATGATATTTCCTTTCTTCATCTTGGTTTTGCTCCTGTGACATGAGGACAATACTACTGATCTCCCGAAAAAAGCTCATTAGAGCTATATATGCATTAGTGATTGAGGTTTAAACTCACTTTGGTTCTGTGTAATGCAATATGCCTACTGAATGCTGTTGACATACTTTCTTTAAGAGTGTGAGTTCAAGATGAATTCAGTGAGGAGAGGACTTTGAACAGAAGAGTTCCCTCTTTGAAGTGAACAAGCATGCACTACGTGCTGAGACAGGGATGTATTGTTCTATTTTACACAGGAGTGACTCAAGCTCTGCATCTAGGGTTACACAGGAGAGTAGAACTGAGGATCTAACTAAACATTCAATGCTTATCAAAAAAATCTCATCTGGCTTCTTATGTATTCTTCCTATATCTGGCTTCTGTTTGTGCAATAATGCACGTCTAGAGATAAGAAATATCTGAATTGAAAGAAAAAATAATTGAACTCTTGGCAAAAATCTCCCACTGTACAGTGCATCATAGTTTTTCGGAATGGGTTTTCTTTACAGTTTAAGCAGTATCTCTTCTGATGGGTATCTAAAAGAGCAAATCCTAAAATTATGAGGGAGCTAGACCAGTGTCTGTAAGTTCTACTCCAGGATATTACACAAAATGTTATGGTAAGTGGTAGATTAATTGACTGGAGACAATGTTTGCTGTGCTGAGTTTCTTACAGACTGTGAAGCAACAGCAATTAGATGCAAGCTTTTGATGCATCTACACAACAAACTATTTAAGTACAGACACCTTCTGAAACTGCAAAAAGCCCTGCTGAAATAAACACTACATTTCAAGAATAATCCTGATAATTATATCAAACATATTTCTAAAACTTAGAAGTAACCAAAAGAAATAGGTCGCTTTGAGGAGAAGCTTAGGTATAAAGCCTTAGAACATTCCCAGGTAAGGAGCCCATACGTACTGGATACAGTACCCATAGTAAATAATTTGTCATGGAAATAGCAAGACAGTGCTTGGTTTATATATAGTACATTAAGCAGGCAGTTACAATCCAAATCTCCTGTGTAATATCCAGTTTCAGCTGGCTTGAAAATGCTGGCGATTCCCACTAATAAAAAGAATTTGCAATCTCCTAGAAATTTCATAGAACTTCACATTTAGTAATCAAGAAAAATTTTTGCAAATACTTTTGTCCAAGGTTTAGTCTTGGACCTGATGTGACCTCCTTAATGCACCTTCAATTTACCTTCTTTAAGTAGCTACTGCTCTAAGATTTCATGCAGTTAAATGGCATGTTTGTTTTTTATTTTTGAAGAACTTGTAAGCTATAGTGTAATTGTTAAAATATTTACCTAAGCATTATTTTTCCCCCAAATGCATCACCACACATTTCAGTCAATCTCAACGTGTTGGAGCATTTTTTCTATGGTAATTCATAGTAAATTGTTGCATGCCAGGAGTCAGTGAAAGATGCCTGGTGCAGAGGCCCTGGTAGGAAGCACCCCTACAAAGGTTGTGGAGATGTCGCCCACACTTTGCTGTGGTTCTATGTTAATTACACAGTTATGTCATCCCTATTCTTGCCCCCAGTTGTAGAATGTTCCCTGCTCCTGACTTCTCTATTGGCCCCTGTTCCTTGACACAGTCCACCAGAGCCCAGGCTAGCACTTTGGACGCACACCAGTGCCGTGCCAGGTGTGGGAAACTGCCCCAGGGTGAGATTTCTTGGACACAGAACCTCTAGAGCTGGTAGCTCTTCAGTGTGGCCCACATCTAGGATTGGGTAAATGAGACGAGGGAGGCTCTCTGCTTCTTTCCAAACAGTTTATCAAGCTTGGAGGATTCAGGGACAAAGAGCCCCGACCACTGCTGTGCTCGGGATTAAATACAGGGGCAGATCAGAGAGCGGGTACAAACAATTGACTGGTAAGGGATCCTTAGGGAAGTAGTGGAGAGCAGGGTCTTACAGGATTACAACCAATGAGGGTAGAAGGAGGAGGAGAAAGGGTGACATGGGCCAATGGGACATCGAGTAAAAGGGGATCTCCAAAGGGGTGGAACAACTAGAGATTGGCCCAGGGTAAGACTGACAAGGAAGGTTCTGGAACAAGGGGTGGGGTAACAATGATGGACAAGGAAGGTTCTGGAAAAAGGGGCAGAGTTAAAATGGTGACAAGCAGGGTGCTGGAACAAGGGACAGGGTTACAATGATGGACAAGAAAGGGACTGGAACAAGGGGCAAGGTTACAATGATTGACAAGGAAGGTGCTAGAACAAAGGACAGAGTTACAATGATGGACAAGGGGTGGGGAAAGCCAAACAAGGTAGTTTCAGGGGTGATACAACTTGGGGATAAACCAGCTGGGGAAAATACAGGGGTACATAAGAACAAACCATTATAACTATAAACTGAATAAAATCAACATACACCACAACACCTCCTAGCTGCTTCTCCCCTAGATCCCATTTGGCTGTTGCACATTGGTCCCACCTCCGCTCTGCCCTCATTCCTTCACTTCTGTTGCTCCACCCTTTGCTACCCAGTTGATATACCAAGACCCTCCTTTATCCTGGGTTCTTTGTCCCTGGTTCCCTTCTGTGCAATAGAGCCTCACAGGAGTACCACACAAAGAACCTCTCCTGTCATTATTTCTCTGACTCCTTGGAAGTCATCAAGCAGTGTGAGCACCCTGACCCTTCCCTTCTCGTGGAGGAGACATTCTGGGGCAGGCGGTGGTCTCAGCAGTTCCTGCTGTGCTGCTGAGGTAAATAAGTTTATTTCATCATATGTCAAGTATTTATCTTGTAGATAAAGAATTGGTCATTTCTCTATGAACTTTCTGACCAATATGTATGTAAATGCATAGAGAAAAGGAAGTAAAGCACTTTGATAAAATAAAATACACTGAATTTGACCAAGGGAGACTTCCTCCTATAAGAGAGAATTTTCATCATAAAAGCAATGAATATTCATTTTAAAAATCTTGTTTTCTCCAATATATTTTCCACACCTTTAAGAACATCTAAAATATAATAACTTACAAACCAGCAAACCAATTGTGGAGATTGATGAGAAATACATTGAGGATTCCAGGGACCTGATCCTCGAAATAATTACGCACCTGAATGTCATTATGTTCAAAAAGATTGCAGTTGAAATAAAATGAATGTGTTAGGGTTAGGTGAAAAACCTCAGTTCAATGTAAATGTGTAAAGATCATGACCCCTCATGGAAAGACCGTGACTTGTTTCAAGTCTTCTCCAGCTGATGAACCTGCCTGTGGAACATGAACAGAAATGAAGTCCCAAGTCAGATTATTATCTCTTCAAAGGAAATTTTAGTAGACTTAGTGCTAAGTCTATCAACAGTGTCTCTGAAAATGATAATAGAGATGAGCAGTCAGTTGCTGGCATGTGCCAACCACCCCATGTGTAAAGAAGGCATTTTTTTGGGAATGTATTTGTTGTTAACATGAGAAATGTCTGTTAATCCTTTGACATATTAACAGGCTTTTTGTTGACCTTTTACAGTGGGTAAAACACCATTGACAGTGTGTTAAACACAATGTACGGTGTACAGTGTACTGTGTGCAGTTCTTATTGTAACAGGAATTTTGGTAGCTGAGCTTGATAACACTAGCCAGCAATACTGATAAGTGTTTGTTATGAGAAAATGTCCTGAAAGACAATATTGGAAACATCCATAACTTTGGTTCTAGAAACACTGAATCAGAGAAAAAGCAATGACATGAAAGTGAAAGTACTTTAAGTTTACATAAAAAGTAGTGAGCCAAAACCAGATAAATAGCTTTCCCTGATGTCCATTGAACGGAAGTGACTGAATAAGAAACATGCAAAAGATTTCTGGCATAGCTGGGAATTGATTGACTGAAGATCTCCAGAAGCTTCATTCAGTAGCTTCACTTTTGAGGTAGTACTTGTTTTTCAGTGTACATGGTCTTAAACTTGTGATAAGGGGGGTGTAGAGAAGCACAAAGAAAGTGTGTGGAGAGTCTCAACCTTCTGTTTCTACCCTAATTATTCAAGGCTCCTGTCACAGTGAGGAGTGGTGGTCAGAGCATTGCGACCTTCCCAGACAAGCATCCTTAAAAGGATGCCTGGGTGGCACAGGCACATCTGCTGTCACTGAGTGATTTCCTCAGAGGGCTCCAAGGACGAAGAGCCAGCCTGGCAGAGAGAGCAGGGGCGGGGTAGAACACCAGAATGAATGAGATGAGGGAACAGGAGTGGAACAAAAGGGAAGGGCCAATGGGATACAGGGAATCAACAGCAACATTGCATTCTGGGGGAAGATTTTTCCTCTCCATGACCACAAGGATTGTTGCTCAAGGGAATCCCTCCAGGGGAGTGTGACAATGTTTTCCTCAGCTGGTTTACCAGCCTCCACTGGCTCCAATTTTTAAAGTGATCTTTGGTAAGGGCAATGATTTACTACATGCCTGTTCTTGGATTTCTGGCACCATCACTGAAGCTCAGTTTATCCACCAGTCTTTTCACTATCTGGTTCTGGACTCTGTGAAGATCCACAGTGCTTCCAAAATAGATACAACATGGCAACAATGGCTTCCCCCTAATCATTTCAAGCTGAACTTCTTTTTATAACATGTCTTAATGAAAACTGCATTATTTTCTTGATTTAACAAACAACAACAACAAAAATCTTGCCACTGCTTTCTGTACAAAAAGGTAGTTTCTCATAAACATACATTTACACTGTATTTTCTCTTCCTAAAATTGTGCAAATATTTAATGACTGCTATCTGAAAACCAGAGAAGAGCCCCTGAAAGTAGTAGTAGGCCTTTCTTCTTGGTATTTAGATGGGTGATGTATCTGCAAATGGATATATTTATTTTTTTCTCTTTTGGATTTCCTGTTGGAGAACATTTGCATTTGAAAGTCTTTTCTAGGCCTTGCTCTGGAGGTTACTGTGAAGACATCTGGAAGTGGGAACAGTTTTGATAATTATGAATTTGTGTTAGTTTGAGGGCTGTCTGTATGATCTATGCTCTTTCCTGGAATTGATACTTTTCTGTGCTCGATAAAGACAGTTTTTTAGTTGACCTAAACAGTACAAATTTGAAAGAACTGAAGTATTCAGTAGTAGTCTTTTTCTATTGAAGTCATAACCTTTTGAAACTAAGATTCTGTCAAGTTGTAAGCTGAATGTGGGTGGGGAGTAGAGACTTCATTTAAGAGGTAGGGATAAAACTACAGGTCATGGGGACAATGCCCTTGTTGCACATCTTAATTCAAATTCTTGATATTTATTTTTTGGTCCCAGCATGTTGATTACAGTGTATTTTCCTGTGTATAAAAATTCTAAACAGCTATATGCCTGCGAAAATATTCAAAAGGGTGGAGAAGACCAAATCCAGTTGATGTGTAGTAGAAAGTGTTTGTCTGTCTTTGAAGAAATTGAAATAAAGAGAAGAAACTACTGTCAGAACAGTATTGTGATGTTTTACTGATGTGTGATTACTCTAAATGTAGGTAAGAAAAAATTATGTGCCCACATCATGAGCTTGAAAAAATGTGAAAGGAATGAGAGGCAGAAAATCAATATGAGTGCATTTTTTATGAAGGGAGGTATTTTACCCAGTTTAAGAAGCAAGTTATCACTATCAAAAAGGGATGAAGTGAAGCTTTGCAAATAATCCTTCAGGTTATCATAGGGAGAGGATTCAATTCACTGAGCAGACATCTTTGCAATCCCAATTTTGAGTGCTCTTGTGTACAGAGGAGGGAAAAAAAGTTAAGAGGTGTTTGTCAGCCTTTCAATGGTTTGTAGTAGGTCCAAATAAATATAGTGTTTACCAGTATGGACCTGAGATAGACTCAGGAATGACAGACTGGACAGGTTGATGTCAGCTCTGTGCAATGCCTCAGTAGCTGTTCTAAAGGACAGACAAGGCAATGTCTGAAATGTGAAGTTCAGCTGGGCTTTGCTTAACTGGAAAAAAAAAGAGATCTGATGATGTTTTTGAAAAGTAAACATAGCGATTACTAACGAAGTAGACTTTAAGATAAAGACATCTAAATTGCTTTGAAGTTTGTCAATTGAATATATGTGAGAGGAAGTCTGTATTTTGTTTATTTCAGGGTGAGAGTGACTTGCTTCCCAGTTTGCTCGAAAGTATTTATAATCAAACAAACACATTTCCCTACTAGCCTAAGCCATAAGGTGCTGCTTAGCTGACATGGCAGGTAGTTAAAAAAGAAATTGCAGAGGACTACAGTGTAAGGGAATGCAAAGCTAGATCCTGTCCCATACTAAGAACAAAAAGCTCCAGAGCACATTTGCTAGCTATGTCGATAAGCCAGAGCTGCTGTTTCTGCTACGCCAGCCTGGAAAGCCTACTTCTTTTACATTGTTTGCTCACGTCAGGAGTCACTTCAAATTTATCGTTTTACTTATTAGTCATATCATTGGTAATTATTTAGTTGTGTTAGGTATGAACTGTTATATATAATAAAGTATCCATATTATAAATGCAAATTTCCAGTCAAACAACTAACAGTATCTTAAAATGTACCTATCTGTAGTCCAATTCACCAGGGTTAATATTTGTCAAATACTCCTCTGAGACTTATTTGCTTTTCTGCCTAACATAGCAACCTGCCCTTTTAAAAACTATCAGATGTTGGCTCTAGTCTCCTTATCTGTGGTTTTATAAATTCCTTGCTGACCAGGTTTCAGGTGTAATTGGTGCAGTAGTTTTTGTGGAAACTAGATGAAAATAATATAATATAAGAGAACAATGATTCAAACGTAAGGACAGGATTGGGTCTGGAAAATGTTGGTAGGTCAAATGTAATTCTTTCTTTGTCCTTCTGTGCCAAATATTTGAGTCTGGAGTGTCTTATAAGATCTTAGAGTTAGCTGAAGGAGATGAGAATAATTGACATGAAATGAAATTTTTTTTCTTTGACCCAGCTGCTTTTGTGAAATTTTATACTGATTATTATTTGACAGCAGCTTTTTCTTTATAGAGGGTAAGCTCCCCCAGTCAGACAAAGCAAAGAGCCTCAATCTTCCCCCAAGTGCAGAATAAAATCACTGAGGCAGAAATGAACTCATTTTGAGATTTTGTGCTTCAGCACTGGAAGAGAACAAGGATATATAGGCACATATGACACCAAGAGGAAAAAAGTTGGCATTCAAGCAGTTTAGCATTCCAGTCCTTTTGAGGCTCACAGAAAATGTTGGCTGATTCATATTTCCCAGACATATAATTAGTTGTATTATGGGAACAGCATCATTCTATTCAAGAAATAAAAGTTGGAAAATACCTTTAGTTTCTTAACTGAAGAAATAACTGTGACTGTTCTCATCCCTTTCTTTAGATGTGTGGTCAACTCTTCATGTCTGACCTCTGAGGGTGCTGTGTTGTTTGCTGTCATTACTTTGCTTTGACTCCATCCTTTGTTTACAAACATATTCATGTTTGAATTATTTTCCAGTGGAAGTTACTAGAAAATAATCCTACTTTCTATTGAAAAGAGCTACCCTTAATTTATTTGTAATTCAGTGCTTTGGCATTCATTATTTTTATATCATTTAAGAATGTGTACCAAGCACTGGATGAATCCTATTCTGGTTTTGCAAATAAAAGGCTAGGAATTATCACTGAAAGAAACCTTTGGAGTTTTCAGCCTTCTAGGGTTTAAAGATGGACTTATGTTGGTTTGATTTCATGTTTGTATGCTTAATTTATGTGTGTGCATCTTATATATTTCAACCACTTTGCTAAGAATGTAAAAAGCTAATTCTTACAGTCAACATAAAGTTTGGTACTGTTATTTAAACACTGATATTTACAGTGATGTCTAACCACTAAACAGAATCAGTAATTGTAAATTATTCAGTTTAGTAAATGGAAAAAAAAAGGGCATGTTTCAGAAAGTCATCATTGCTTACACTTAGTTCATTATGCCACAAGTGAAAAGTCACAAATACTTTTTTTTTCTTGTTTTTGCCCCTCTCTGAAGCTGGCAGAGGAGACTCAAGAGTAAGAGTCCAATTTTCTTGCTTTGCTAAAGAGATCTGTGAGAGGAAACTTGGCATTGCATGTTACCACCTGGCCTGTCTCTAGAATGCAGGAGGTAAAAGCTTCTATATTGCGATTTTTGCAACTAATTAATTCTTTGTATCTTAAATATATTTGATGATTTTGGCCTTAGGAAACTCCAGGTAGCATATTGCCATGCAAAACATTCAAGAGCCTGTATTTTGCAGTGCTGATCTACCTGTAGATTTGTTTTATTGTTTTCCTTCTTCCTTTCTTCCTTCCTTTCCTTCTTCTTCCTTTCCTCTGATCTTATGCAGTTTACTGAGGACGTATGAACAAAATTGAAATATAAATTAACACACAACACTGGGAAATATGATGAAGAGTTTAATGGTATTTATATTACTATAAAACTGAAAAATATGAATAGATTTTCAGATTACCAAATGATGCATATATAATGCTTTCAGGGCCAACTGTGTAGACCTGCAAGCCTTTTTTTTTATTTTTTAATATTTTAATGATAATAGTGTTCATTTGGAGGTGGTCCACTTTTCTTTCAAGGAAAGAAATGGTTGGACCTGCCAAGTGCTAGATGTAGAAAAGAGTGACCTTTTGAAATTAATTAATGTCCCTTAGTTTAAACTGTTAATGATGTACATACATGTTGGGTATTACAAGTTTGTGATGTTTTTAGGGAGATATTGGAACAACTTTTGGCTAAGCCAGTTAACACAGCAGACTACAGTCCTGTTATTTTTTTGTTTTTAAAAACAGAGCATACACCAATGTTTAAATAACATAGAAACATATCTGCACAGAAAACAGTATCCTTCAGATTTTTTGTTCTCTATAAATAATCCTCGTTGAAAACTTTCACAATGACTGAAAAGGCCGTGAAAAGGAGCACTTACAGACAAATATCCAAAATAAACTGATGTAGAGGATGCACCTGTGCTCTTTTTTACTGGACATGTATGTGGTTGGTTAGATTACATGGTGAAATATTGTCAGTAAAGCATAAATCATGCTTGAGATTACAGAAAAAAAATTCAAGTTTTCATCTCAAACCATACATGAAATCATTTCACAAAAAAAAGGAAAAAAAAAAAAATCCAACAGTTTCACAGTTGTGATTTTAATCGTGTGTCATCCACACCTCCAGGGCCCTTCAGGCATATGGGTGTATTTGTGTGTGGATGCCTGTGGTTAAACGAGGAAAAACTAGCTCTTTCAAAGAGGTAGAAACAATAGAAAGGGAGCAGGACTGCTTGTGAAGATGTGTAGGCCTGTGGGGAAGGAGATGAAAATAGGAAGCAAAAAGAGTTGACTGAAAATATATGAAAGTTTTTTAAGTATTAAATTTGAAGAACATGGGAACTTAAAAAATCTTTTAGTTAGAGACAATTACGATTCGACAGGCCCCAAGATTAGAAAATGGTTATCAGAAAATAGTTCAGCTATGGAGGAGGAGGAGAGATTTTGATTATGTACAATAATTTCACTACTATAAGGTGCACCTTTTTGAAAATAAAATTTTGATCGAAACCTGGAAGTGCGCCTTATATATGGACAAAGTTCAGAAATTTGCCTACCTGGAAGTGTGAGCCACAAGAGCTGTGGCAGCCACGAGAGCCGATTTGTGAAAAATGTTTGCAAATTGAGCACCCGCTAGTAAACTCTGCAATGGCGCGATTCTGTTACTAATTTGTTACTTTGTTGTGCGTGGATCCTCGCTGCGAGAAAAAAAAAGTGCGCCTTATAGTCCATTGCGCCTTATATATGGACAAAGTTTGGAAATTTGCTGACAGCCCAGAAGTGCACCTTATAATCCAGTGCACCTTATAGTTATGAAATTACTGTAATTCTCTTTCTGTGTTTCTAGCACCTTTCAGAGCTTTCTGGAGCAGCCTTCTTTGGGCTGCATGGTCGTAAATCTTTGTTGGGTGGAGGCACAATGATCAATGTCTTCAGACAAAGCTCATTTTCTTTCTTCCCATTACTCTTTTGGTAATTATTACTTTTGGATTATAAATGGATCAAGAGCATTTCAAAACTTCAAAGAACTCTTTTACTGCTGCTGCTGTCTATACACAGTAGGGCTTCATGGGGAATGTGAAATTTATTCTAGGGACATTAGCTTTTGTATAATAATGTTTTGTGTACAGGTCGGAAGAATTTTGCAGCTATCATTCATCATGGCAGACATCTAACATCCCATGAAGTTATTCATAGAAGATTATCAGCATACATGTTACATATTTTCACTATCAAAAACACAGTTAAAAATTTGGCATCATATGTTGAAAAAATCTGAGACAATCCTGGTTTTATGGAAAAAGTCTTTAACTAAGATTGATTTCAATTAAAACTTGGATCTGTATCCAACTTGTTTATTAAAATATATCTGATTTTTCTCATTTCTATACCAGATGGAGTTAAAGTGAGTTCTCCACTCAGCCTCTACATATTGCTGTCCACAAAACAGAAAAATATGAGCTCCCTCTTGTGGTCCAGAAAACCTTCTCCTTTTCCCAGCTGAACCAAGAGGACTTTTAACAAAGCAGTTATAATATTTCAAGTTTCTTGGGTAATTCCTGGATTTCATTAAAGGATAAATCTCTGCTGTAACAGTATTATTGAGACATTTAAAAGCATGGTGCAATAAAATAAAAAAAAAAAAGATAGGGCAAGGGTCATACTAACAAGGAAGTAAAAGCCTCTCTAAATACATCATGTTTGGAATACTGACTAATAATGCAGGTAGAGAGTTCTTAGTCTAATTGAACATATTTTTTTAGCTATTAGAAATAAGAAGCATGTTGTCAATAAGACATAAAGTATAATTTTACAACTTCTGGGATGACAGACATTGCAAAATAACATTTTCATTGCAGTCACTTAAAGACTGAAAATTCTGAGAAAACTGTGTAGAAAAAGAGTCTTCTTACAAAAAAAAAAAAAAAAATTCCAGAAGAGACAGCTCCATCAGTAGTACAATTTAACTGGTTTGCAGCCCAAGAGTCTGCTTATCCTCGTGTATCAAAATTTATTGTGTTCCTGGTGATGAATCAGATTGGAAACAGCTTAAAGGCACTGAAATTGTGACTTCTTTAGTCTGTAATTAATACTCTCTTTAAAGGATGTTAATTTAATGTGGTTCTTGCTATAAGTTTCCAATACAGTAGAAAACCAGAAACTTCGACTTACTTGATTTCAAATGACAAACAAAGATATAGACTCCTGTGTCAATTAGATACTTTGTTTTCTTATCTGTGATTTTAATTTTTTCAGCAAGAAAATTCTTTATTTTTAGAAAAATCTTTGTCCAGTGGGGGGCTAATGGTGAGTGAGATTCTGTTTTGACTGCTGCAGTGATTATGCACACCTAATGGTTGTTAGAATGACATCTTAAATGGTTTCTTTTGGATGGTCCTTTTAACTATTTTAGAAGGGAATTGGAAGACTTTATTGAGAAAGTATAATTTATGCCCTTTCATAATTAGATTTAAAGCATGCTGGTGACAATACCTTTGTTCTAGACTATCTTTGCTGGCACATAAGCATGGATTTGGTTGTATTCGGGAAAAATTCAAGCTGTACTTTCAAATGTTATCTGCTGAGGTTCTTTTGGTGGGAAGACTTTTAGCAACAGTGGCTGTGTAGAGATTAAATGAGCAGTAGTGAGTGCTTCTACTAAAAGAGAAGAAAACATGGGAGCACCTACTCATGGAGCCAAACCTATTTACCATCTGAGAACTAATGTTATAGAGAGAAAAGATGGAGACAAATAAACATCTCTGCTTTTTACAGTACAAATAGCTTGTCAAGCTGTCAAAGAGAATGTTTTTACCATTTATCAGATTGTTCTATTCCTTGAAATGCTTTAACATTCTGTCAATCACATTTGAACCCACTTGTGTGGTTTTCAAATATTCTCTAGCCTAAATGCATGAGAAGAGCTTTAACAAATGGTGATTTCCTTTACAGTGTAGCTTACTATAAGAGACACTTTCCAATCCATATATGTTTGCAAATTTTAAAAGAACATAGGATATGAAAGTTTAGCTGGAGAAACCCATGGATAAATGTATTGATTTTTATTACTTTTTAATTACAAAATTTTAATATTTTTGCTTTCCTGGAATAGCAGTTTTGACATCCTGCAATTGCTATGTTAACTCCCACTTCTTTTTCCTGCTTCTCCATTTGTTCACATGCTTTCTTTCTTACGCACTTCAGTTCATTTGGTTGTTTTTTGTCTTTCTTTTCTTGCTCTTACTTCCTTAACTACCACACCATATGAAGCCAGGGAAAACCTCACCAGCTCATAGCGTTGCTTAGCAATGTCATGCATCTCTTGCTGTCTGTTGTGAAGCCATGGCATCCTGGTCTTTCAACAAAGATTGCTATATCACTGCTTTGCTATAGGTTCCATTTTCCCCCTGAGATTTCTGATAAGAGATGATGTGTCTAGACAGCGTACATAAGAGATTACCTTCTATCCATTATAATATAATTAGATCAAGCCATACCAAAGCTCACCAAGATTTTATGTTTAAAAGGTCAACAGCTTTTATTCCATATCTCAAAGATAAGCACCTTACATAGAGCTTAATATGTAGAGTGCTGTGCCTGAAAGAAAAGGAGCTTCAAAAGATTTCCACTTCTATTATATCATTCAAAATAGAAATTTGATACTGTAATACGTCCATTTTATCTTCCGTGATTCATGGAGCTAGAGATAAAAATAGGTCAGCTATGCCCCTACTGGTTCAGGATTATTCCCTGAAATATATTTTCTAGTTCTAAGTCCAGAATAGATTTAACTATCTCCAGTGAGGATTTACATTTATTAAACTGGAGGGCTATTCTTTGGTGGTCTTAATATATTATCATTTATTATTTTTATTATGGCAGCAATTGGAGAGATCAACTGAAATTAGAATCCCACTGTGCAAGGTATTCTGTGAACACGTTTAACAAAGTAATTTTTCCTCTGGGGGCTTTAAAGTCTAAATAGATAAAACAAAGATTGAGGAAGTGGCCATAACAATCTCCCCATTTTAGTGAAGCACAACAGAAGCAAAGAGAGGCAAGCTTCTCCCTTGCTTGCAGATAATGTAAATAACAGACCTGATAAATTACTTCAGATCTGCTGCATTCTAGCCTTGCATATTACCTAGAAATAGGTTTTTGCATTAGAGTTAGATACCCCTCAAGGTTTTGATTACTAGATTTTTTTCTTCTCTAATCTCTTGCTTCTTCTGGGGTTTGTCAAGTTCATTAAATTACTTTAAGTTACATATTTTTTGATATTAAATTGTCTTGCTTCTTAACTATACCACTCAAACATAAGAAGAAACTTAGCTCTTAACCCGTGTTTTTAGAACTTTCTCCATTGTTCACCAAATTACATGTTGAGGTTTTAATTATTTTTCCCTTTTCTCTGCCAGCTGCTAACTCTGCTCTGAGTTCACTGTATCTTTCTTTAGCTTTATAATTCAAAATTCCCAGCACTGATTGCAGTATCACTGAACAACTTTGCAAAGTTCTACAAAACAGAGAAGATGGCTTATTTTTTCCATGTAATCATTGTCTGGCACATTCTATAGGTGGGGATATTTCTCCTAGCAAATATTTCTCTGCTTTGTAAAGATCATTATGGCAATACAGCACGGTTCTAAAGAGCTTAGTGTTATAAAGCTAGTATTTCAAATTCACAGACTCTTGGAAACAAACTGCTGTGGTTTAACCCCTGATGGCAACCAGGCCCAACAGTGCTGCAACAGCAGGGTGGGGGAGAGAGGCAGAACAGTAAAAGTGAGAAAACTTGTAGGTTGAGACACTTTAATAGGCAATGCAAAAGCTGCATATGTAAGCAAAAAAGCCCCAAGGAATGAATTCCTCATTTCCCATGGACAAGAGGAGCTCAGCCATCCCCAGGAAAGAACAGCTCTGTAACATGTAACTTGAGAAGAAAAATGCCGTCACTGAATCTCTTCTTTTTTCCTCCTTTTTCCCCAGCCTTCTGTGCTGAGCATGAGGCCAGTATGGTCTGGAATATTCCTCAGGTCAGCTGTCCCCTCTGTCCCCAACTTCTTGTGTACCCCCAGCGCCCTGGTGATGAAAGGCTTTGACTCTGTAATCAGTGCTCAGCAAAAATGAAAGCTAACAGAGATAATAATACTCAATTCAAAATATGTTGGCTGTCTAAGAAGAAAATTTATAAGACAAGCACGCAAACATTTATTTTAGGCCAATGAAGGTGAGACCACAGCTCCAGCACTTCTTTTTCAGCCCTGTTTTGCTGATGAATTTCGATTTCGTTTGTATTTTGATTGTACAGTAATTTCACAATTATAAGCCGCACCTGATTATAAGCTGCACATCTGGGTAGCCCACAGGATTTGTCCACATATAAGCCACACCTGAATATAAGCAGCTTTGTTTTTTTGTTTTTTTTTTTTAAAGCGAGGATCCATGGGTGACAAAGTAATGAGTTAGTAACAGAATCGCACCAGCGTGGGGTTTGGTGTCAGGTACTCAAGTTGGAAACAGTTTTCATAGACCAGTGAAGCCTTTAAAGCAGCCCCAGGCGCCCTCCCTGGCTGGCTCTCACTTCTGGGTTGGCATTTCACTGGGATTTGTCCATAAATAAGCCTCACCTGATGATTAGCCACACTACTGGTGTAGGCTGGATTCTTCAATGAAAAAGGTGCAGCTTATATTGGTGAAATTACTGTATTTTGTATTTTGTTTTTGGCTTTTCTAGCAGGATGATAATGTATTTGGGCTGTGGTGATCTGCATCATTGCTTGTCTGACAGCGGATTTTGAGACACACCTAAAATGTTTCTCCTTAAATACTTCAAGAACATCATTTCAATAACAAAAAAATACAGTGTTTTATGCATGCTCTTTCTGGGGTGTCTGGAAGAGAGATCATAGAATCACAGAAAATCCTACTTTGGAAGTGACCCACAAGGATCACTGAAGTTCAGCTATATCTCCTTTTGGAAAACAGGTTTCAATTTCCAATTAGCTTTAACAGTAACAAAAGAAACTAACAAAATACAGAACTAGCCATCCCATATATGTGTTTTTCACAAGTTATCCTTTTTTGCTCCTCAGTTGCTGAAAATATTTCCAGCAACCTCTCCTTTAGCATTTGTTGGGGTGCAGCAATGCTGCAAAAGGGAATATTTGCATGTTACAATTAATATTTTTCTCTTCTTAGTTTGGACTATTGCATCTACCCCATCTCAGCCAACCAACAATGTATTTTTTGATCTAACATTGAGACAACAGAAGAGAAAATGGCAGCAGAATTCAATATGTTAGCAGCAGAAAGAATGATAACAGCACACTATTTGGGGGAAAAATAGAAGCCGGTGTCTTCAGGCTCAGACATCTGTTTCATACAGTTTGCCAAGAAATGCCATAACTGTGAGCTCTACTATCATTAATTACCATAATATAGCTGGTATTGAAGTGATGGTTTTAAGACATTAAAGAAAGTAACATGTTATATGTATGTGTTGTGTTCTTTTTCATAAAGTTACTTACTCTGCTAATTTTCATTATTATTCTTCATACTTGCCACTAAAAACTTATTTATTAATTTGGGTTTTTTTCTCACGATAGCACTTCAAGGATGGATGATCTTCTCAATCTATAATGAGCTACAATGAAGGGCAATTAGCACTGTCAGGCCTGCTCACCAGCCACTGATGCAAACTTTTGTCCTCCAGCACACTTGTCTGTTGATCAGTCAGCTTGATCCAAGACCACGATGCCCTCCAGCCAACAATAAATCTGTAACTAACACAACACAACTGTTGTACCAACTGTGCAAATTAAGGAAGGAAGTGATTGCTTTTGTCGTGTTTCTTTTCCTTGTACTATTTACACTGCCTGCAGTAGAGGATTTACAATTTAGGATGGTCCAAGAGTAGTAGCTATGTGCAGCTCAGCCACTAAACAGGAAAAAAGGACACAGCTAAAAATGAACATTAAATTTTTATTATGTGTATGGGTTGGCTTTTATTCTTAAGAGTACCTTGTTTTCCTGCTCTTCTCTTTCCTGAATAATGCCTCAGATGCAAAACAAAAAAAGCTGCAATTGAGTCTACTGTGCCAAGGCTTACTCTTGTCACTTTGCATTCCATGTCTTCCCCTTCCATCCTTAGTGTGTTTTTACAACCTGCTTATTTCAGTCACTCCATGTCTATCCTATGTTGCCCCCAAAAATTCTGCCTAATAATGATTATTCATGGGTGAGACAGATTTTAAGAGTTACAGTAATTTCACAATTATAAGTCACACCTGATTATAAGGCGCACGTCGCGGTAGCCGGGCAGACCACAGGATTTGTCCATAAATAAGCCACACCTGAATATAAGCCACATTACTTTTTTTTTTTTTTTTTTTTTTTTAAGTGAAGATCCATGTGTAGCAAAGTAACAAATTAGTAACAGAATCGCGCCAGGGCAGGGTTTGGTGTCAGGTGCTCAAGTTGCAGCAGTTTTCATAGACCTGCCAAGCCTTTAAAGGCAGCCCCAGGCGCCCTTCCCGGCCAGCTCTCACTTCTGGGTTGGGATTTTACTGGGATTTGTACATAAATAAGCTGCACCTGATGATTAGCCGCACTACTGGTGTAGGCTGGATTCTTCAATGAAAAAGGTGCGGCTTATAATCGTGAAATTACTGCAGTTAGAAGTTCAGTGTTAAATGACTTCTGTTCTTTTTATGTTCCTAAGCACGTTGCTCGTACATAAAGGTCATAAAGAAGAAACCAAATTGAATCCGCTCTGAGGTCTTGAAGTGTTGACTTGCCTGCCTGTGTAATCAAAAGTAATGTAAATTGTTTGAGGTTTCTTTTTTCAATCTTGTATTTTATAGCCTACTTCTTTTAAATTTTAATATGAAAAAATTATCACAACAGTTATTTTCAGAATGCAGCAAATATTGCAACAACAGTGAATCCCAAACTGACAGTCATACTGGGCTGGTTTTTTTCCCCTGACATTCCTTCTTAGTTATTTACTATTTTCAAATATAGGGAGGTTCATATATTGCTATTTTGTCTTACATAGGATATAGGAAACTACAAATATTGTAACGTGAATTAAACAGGGACACGTATGTATTTTTTTCAATGGGATGTCAAAGTCTGCATGATCTGTCGTACCTATCTCAAAAGTGAAACCACATAAAAGTGTTAATTTCAGCATCAGCATTAGAAAAGCACCCTGCTTACTCAAGGGCATATTTTGATTTTCATAAAACCCAGACCATGAATTTTAAGCTGATTGTGAGGGTTTACTAGCCTAACTTCCTGTGTAGACACACTCAGGATTAGAGCTTTGTGTTATAGCTGATCTAATAAAACTCCATGCTGTTACCAAAAGGGTGACTGGGTTCAGCTGGATGCTGCCTGATCAGGAGTAAAGAAATCAGATAGACAGGTATGGCATGAGCTGGGCTCCAGCAGAATATCCTTCCATAGCTGCAGTGAGATTTAGATTAGTTGAGTTGTATCTTTGAACTTTCTTCCTATTCTAATGTGGAAGTGCTCTTTTCATTTTAGTTTTGTTATTCAAAAATCTTCCTGTGTGGTACAGGAAAAAAAAAATCCATGATTTTAGGCCTCTACTGTAAAGAATAACATTTTTTTCTTTATGTGGTTAAGCCCTACTCTTACCTACAGTGTGCTACTAACAGAAATGAAGAATTTCTACCAAATAAGTAGTAAGGGTTCTCATAACCACCAAAATGGGAGAGAAAGAATGAGCCAAAAATTAGGGATTTGGAAGAACCTGACTCAGTGTTTGCTGTATAGACCACATACATGTGTATAAAACAATATAGGCTATCCTACAGATTTTCTGGGTTCTTCTGGAAAAATATGCTGAGATTTTAAATATGCTGAGATTTTCTGTCTTCCTGTATTATTGATGCTTTTGTAAAACATGTAAAGGGAGCCTCAGCAGGTTAGATGATAATAATTAAGCAAACCAGAAAGTTGTTTTTCTTTTTTTAGAATTGATATAAAGATAGCTTGACCATTGTATATTTAAATATGAGTCATTATAAGGCATATGTGTATATCCTTGTCCTTGACTATAGATAGTGGTGATGTAAGAAACATACTGGAAAAAGAAAGCATGGGCTATGATGGCTGTAATAATAGAGTTGAAAGTAAGAAATAAAATAAGGAAACACTATCTATTTTTTTCCAAAAGAATTGAAAACTGTAGTTCATTTTGTATGTGATAGTTCTGGTGGAAATATCCTTGATACTTTAGAATTTTGGCTATAAGTCATTAGACAGACTTTTCCATTTTCACTAATGAATTTAAGTTGCATTTGAACATCTTATTACATGAAGACATGCAACTGAGTGGGATTCATCAAGAGTTTTTGCAGTTAGCTCACATAAAGAAGTTTTTTTCCTTTGGCCTATCATCAGGCCTGAGTATAGTGTCAGACATCTGATTAACACAGAAAATCATAGGCTTGCTGAATCATTTGATATTTCTTGGAGAATAAAGGGGACTATAAAATAGAGCATGAATAATTCATGTACAGGACTATCCAAAGTCATTTTCTGATGATGTGATTTCTCCCTCTTTTCAGAACTGAACTTTGCTTTTAAAAGCCAGTGTGATAAAAGTGTGTTTCTGTAGTGTGGAGACATCTTCCTTTTCAAATATTTATCTTATAAAGTAGAAGTGTCACAAATGTTGAAAATAGGAAGAAGAAAGACAAAAATATATTGGAATTTCTTTACCAGAGAGAACTGTAGGGTGTGAAAATAAACTGACTTGTTATTTCAGGCGATTTAGTCATGACAGTAGAAAACTATACTTTCAGTGGAGGGTACAACTAATTTTTAAGAGCATCACCCTGTCACAAAATGTAAACTGAGAACTTGGCACGGTATTTTTCTTCTGCAGAGTGCTTTGTAGGAGATGAAAAATAGAATCCTCCCCAGTCTGCTTCATTGCTACATTTAATAGGCTGTGCTGGGGTGCTAAGAAATACAATCTTGAAAATTTTTCTCTAGTGGTTTTAACATGTTAAAGTCTTGAGTGTTTTTTCTGCTGACCATGTCATCTCTAGGTTATCATTTCCATTTCAGAATCATCAAACAAAAAGCAGATGAAGTCTATTACTGTGCTTGCCCTTCCTATTTTCCAGGCTCTGCCTCATTTTTGAATCTCTATAGCATTATTCCAGCACTTTTTATGTTATCATTCACTGGGCCTGCCTCCTGAAACAAAAGTTCTTGACAAACAGTGGAAACTTACCTCTGGAGAAAAATCATAATCTTGTTTTGTGAAATCAAGCATGAGGGAATAGACTTTTGTGTGATGTATTGGCTGAGCAGTCAGGGAATACCAGACCCTGCTGGAGTAAGTCTGCTCTTGGTGAAGAGGGCTGTAAGTGCATAAAGGTGCCGCCTTGATAGAGCATTGCAACCTCTGATGAGGATTACAGATTAAAAATTAGTACCTGGATAAAAGCAATAGAAGGAGAATAAGTAAGATGTGGAGAAGGCAATATAGGGACAACTACATATCAGATTATAAGGAAAACAATGTGTAAAAGCCCTATGATTTCCACCTTTGGGTTTTCTTGTATGTGCTGAAGTCAGATTAATAGTTTATTGTGTTCGTGGAAGACATGGGATTTGAGTCCTTCATTTTTATCATCTTGAAAAAAATAATCTCCTATTGTTATTTTAATCTGCACATAAATATTATACTACATTGATGTGTAGATTCTAATTATCCTCATTACAGTCCCCTAGCACTCTTCAGTTACCTTAGTGTAAATATATTTTTTTCATACTGGTTATTTCCACATGGAAGAAAGGAAGAAACACACTGTGGTCAGCTAAAGCAATTGCAATAGAATCTGCATTGGGCCTGGAGTATTTGGTAACAAAAAGTTTCTATAGTCACTAACCTGAAACTGGATTCTCAGGTAACACTTAGGAGCTTTATGTACATATTTAATCTTGTCTTATTAGTTAAAAGCCTCTGGAAATACTTGGAAACCATAAAACAGTTTTTACTGTTATCAAGGGAATTTTTAACCCTGTGGGGAAAACAGGACAAAACAGAACTGATTTTGGGAGAGGGGGTTCTGCAGAGAATGGAGGTGGGAAGTAGAAGAGGGAGAGGATAAGGTGATCTGGTTTTTATTGTTTGGGGAGAGGTTTGTTTGTTTTTGTTTTTTGGGGTTTGTTTTTGGGTTTTTTTCTTGTTTGGTTGGTTTCTTTTTTCCTTTTTTTTTTT
>VRYO01002775.1:14140987-14153210 GCA_009812075.1 Sialia sialis | reverse complement strand
TTGTTTTTTCTTAATTGGATCTATTGATAAAAAAGCTCAAAGGCTGCTTGGAAGTGACCTCAGTCCTGTTCATCCGACCAGGGGAATACAAACGGGAAGCTGAAGCTCGCTTTTAGTCAGTGATCTGTGGATAACCCTCAGTCCCTTAATGACGTGAGAGAAGCCTCCAAGGGGAGACAGTGAGTCAGAGAGAAGGAGGCACAGAGATTGCTTGAACAACCATTAGCACGTCATTGGTAATCCCAGCGACACCTTTCACATCCCTGGCATTTGTCTCAATGCACTCCACTGAAGGCTGGTGCTATGTTTTATTTAAGGCTTTCTCACTGCCTTCTGGAGATGTGTGTGTTGCTGGAGCCTGACTGATTGGTTGTCTGTTATGTTTACTAACACTCTGAGATCCTGCAAGAGAGGGGAATCTGTGGCATTTCTGCCATGGCTCAATACCCCTGGATTGAACCTGCTTTTTATGTTAGACACAAGGAAAAGGAAAGGTTTCCAAATAAACATGCGCTTAGAAGCAGATCTTTCATAGAACATTTAAATTGCCAGACTGCAGAAGAAAAAGTTATCTTGCTGTAGTATTACCCAAGCTATGCTTGTCATCTAGTGAAGATCTTGTGATATATATGTGTATGCTGATGAGGAATGTTAATCTTGTGTTTTGCATCTCTGTTGAGTGTTTGCCTTCCTCTAAAGAGCTGCCTAGAAGATGGACAAAGGAAAGAGGCAGAGCTTTTCAGAGGAATAAAGGCAGAGAACCTTTTGACATAATGCTTCTTCTCATTCAAAAAAGGTTTTATTTGGGATGGGGATTTGGGGAAATCACAGCATAGCAAGACAAGTTGCTCGTGAGCAGATTGAAGTGGCTGTTTCAAGAGGCAAAGTCTATAATGTCGTTCCAGAGCAGTTTGTGTTGGTCAGAGCTGTGGATTGTACAGTCTGTTCCTCTCCCCAGCCTGCTGCCTCTGACCAAAGCTTCAGACTATTTGTCTCAGCTTTCCATTTTGTCACCACTTCAGTGGTTGACCCTGGGGAAAGACTGTCTGTAATGATTCAGCTTCTTTTTCTATCAAATGCCATGCTAGTAATCACTGCAATAACATGACTAGTATCCACCTGTATCATGAAAGATTTTTACAGAAAGTTTTCTACTTCCATCTGAAGTTTCTTGTTTTCTCTTGGAAAATAAAAAGAAAGGGAAAAAAAAAAAAAAGAAGAGAGAATACCCACAGAATTTCAGCCAAATGCTTCAGTTGTGGGCATTTCTAATTTTTATGTAGCGTCTCCAAGGAGATCAGTTTGCTGCTAAATTTTCATTGGATTACAATTCCCATAATCCATGGCAGGTGAGCATTCTCCTCACTGGTCTTCTAATGTGTAAGAGTGGCTGTGCTGCATAAGAGGAGAAAACATCAGAGCTGGAAAGCATAAGGCACTGTAGTAACATTAGCAGATAAAATATTCAAATTTATGCAACAGAAATCTGAGATTTTAGTAGGAAGATATTTCATTTTCCTGTCACTCTACTTTCTCCAAAGAACATAAATATAACTAAGATACTTTCTCTGGGAGAAACAACTGAGCATTTCCTTCTCAAAGGGAGCCAAGACCAGAATTTCTTCTAATAAAAGCTACAGAAGTTTAGGGAAAGTGTAAGAGCCTTCATAAAGGAAAAAGCAGGTCTCATCTTTCCCTAAGGGACTATTCTGACAGTCATGTATCAACTAATGTGTTCCTTTCCACATCTTTATAGGAGCACTTGTAGCAGCAATACACTACCAAAAGATTCCTGTGCTGAACAACACAAGAGCTTCAGTAATAACACTGGTAGTACAAAATTAGAAAAAGCACCTTGCTTACTATATTAAGGCAGCACCTCTTCCTGCAAGTTTGTAGCACTCCTGCATGATGCACATTTTTTCCTCTTATAGCTGAAATAGATTTTAAAACCCTTTCTCCTTTCCTTTCCCCTTTTATGAGTCAAAATTACTAATTTAATGTGTATGAGGAACTTGGATTATCCAGCATGTTCTAAACATAGCTACTGAACATTTGCCACATGTCAGAACTTTGCAAAATGTTGTTTGTGGAATTATTTATATTGATTACATTGGAAATATGGGTGATTAGCAGTGATTACCACAGTAGTTTGTGAATACTTACAGATGGAACTCCCACTATCCTTTATGGACAAAACTTCTCGAGATGTATAATCTTAAGTTTGACATTCAGTGCATCTTTTAAAGGATGGCAACTGAGAAATGCAGAAGTAGGCATAATGTGGAAATTAGAACAGTGGGTGTAAAGGAAAAATTAAAATTATTGTGAATTTGGAGTCAATAGGTACCCATAGGCTTCCATTAATTTTCAGTGGTTGACTTCTGAGTGTGATACTTCTTGTTTCTTGCAAAGCAAACAGGATTTTGGATCTCTACCTGAGCCAGGGGAATTAATTAATGTTAGCAGTGTCTGTTGATAAAACTCAAGGATTATGCATGTTCCTATGGCAGTCTGGTACATTGTGTTCTGCTACATGCTGTAATAAATGACCTTCAGGGAAAGGGACACTATGGGGTGCAATCAGCATTTCTGGAAATATGCTATGATTGTTTCTTAGTAGTGGGAGTGTTCTAGGATGTATGAAAATTTTGTGGTACAAAGAGAAAGTTCAAAATGCTATAAAAATAAAATTACAGTAAAAATTACGATTATAAGCTGCACCCTTTTCATTGAAGAATCCAGCCTACCGCAGTAGTGCGGCTTGTATTCAGGTGCGGCTTATCTACGGACAAATCCCAGTGAAATGCCAACCCGGAAGTGAGAGCCGGCCGGGGAGGGCATCTGGGGCTGCCTTTAAAGGCTTTGCTGGTCTATGAAAACTGTTTGCAACTTTTGCACCTGACACCAAACCCCGCACTGGCGTGATTCTGTTACTAATTTGTGACTTTTTTACACATGAATCCTTGCTTAAAAAAAAAAAAAAAAGGTGCAGCTTATATTCAGGTGCGGCTTATATGTGGACAAATCCCGTGGTCTACCCAGCTACCGGGAGGTGCGGCTTATAATCAGGTGCAGCTTATAATTGTGAAATTACTGTATCTGTTTTACAGTGTGGTGGAAGTCAATCTCCCCTATAACAGAATGACTTCATTGGTTTTGTACTTACCTGTAATTTATGAAACCTACTTTGTCTGCTTTCCACAATTATAGCCAGTAGAATATGCGAATTTGTTTAATTAGAACAAACAATTTGCTTTAAACTGAGCGAACTTTTTTTTTTTTTTGCCTTAAATTAACAAAGCATCATTATTGCTATTCACATTGCAATAATACTTTTGTTTGGGGAAAATACTTCTTTCAATTTTTAAGGGAGGTCTTGATTCTTTGATGTAGAAATACAGTTGAAACAAGTGTCCATGTTAACTAAATCCTGCCTCTCTCCTATTGAGGATAATGCAACTGAATATCAATTGCACTTAATTAATTAGTTTAACTTTACAGCAGCTTGCAAATAATTCCCATGGGTTTTGTTGCTGCCTACTTGCTTGTCTGTACTTATTATTATGTTCGCAGAAAGCATAAACATAATTAAAATGCTTTCCTAGACTTTTTTTACCTCCTGTGTCGGCATGTGCACTTTGTTTTCATGCCACTCCATACAAAATTATGAGTCATGCTCAGATCTTCAGAAAATACCTTGTTATTATCTGGTCTGGCATCCTGTGGGCCTGTACTTGGACCCCTAGAAATGGCAGCTAATTAGTTGAGCTCTAAGGAGAAGCAGGAAAGAAGATTAAATTAAGGACCTCAATGGATTTTTTTTTTTTTTTAACTGGAGATAGTGTTGGTATTTGTCTGACTTATAAAATTTATTTTTAGCTTTCTTAGTAATTTCTGATACCTGGAAACTTGACACCTAGAATTCCGATGAAACAAACACTTGAATAGAGGCACCCTGGTTGTTGGGTTTGTTGAGTGATATGATAATACTAATTTTATATATATATATTTATATATATTTAAATAAATATAGATATATAAAAATGTATATAAATATATAAATGAATACTGAAACTAATCAGTGTTTTAAAAATAGCTGTCTAATGTTCATCTGAACACCACTGCTGACTCTTCGGGGGTGGAGGTACACTAGCATAATCCCAGTCTTGTTCTCAGAAAATACTTAGATGTTTTAAACATTTCAGGTATAGAGTGTTATAAATTTAGCTGTATTTTTCTTGTGCTTGCCAAAAGAGGTTTTTATTGTAAGGAGTCGTTTCTGTCTAGAACATTCTGTGCATCACTTCATAAACTGACAGCAGGGGAATGGCCACATGAGGAAGTTCCTCCCTTGCCAAAACCCAGAGAACACCGTTTAACAGGTACACATAGAGGTCCAGTTCTCTGAAAATGTCAGTCCCTCCAGAAATATTCTAAGTACTCCTCATGTCCTGTGGGGATACAAAAATGGCATTCTAGACTTGAGTGAGAGACCATCTCTTACTCACAGTGTTCATGTGTGAGTCAATCAGACAATGCCATTACATCAGTCACAGGGAGTTTGTTAAACCTTTAAACAGCACCATCCTGCGCCAAGTAAATCCATCTAACACCAAAATGTTGTAGCCCAAATGCATTTGCAAACTCTTCCAAAAGGATCTCAAGCCCTGCACTGAGAGTTTTTTCAAGTTTATCATATTTTCAGCTATACCCCATGAACCATGAGTATCTTTTGACTTTAAGGAATGTCAAACTCTTAAAATTGAAGGAATGCCCTAGGTATATTAAGCCTTAATTGAAGACACTAAAGGCAAGTTAGAGATTAGGGCAATAAGGCTGAATATGAAAAGAAATTGCTATGCATAACTTTGCAAAATAAAAAGTATGGAGCAAAAAGGTTATGATATTTGTTAACACGCACTTGAAAAGGCCAAATACCAAGATAGGGGATTTCTTACTTCAGAATGGTTGGATGAAATTAAGCAAGAAAGCAGCTTGAATCATTAAATACCCTTTGCACTGAGATGAAATACTCAATAACTGAAAAGCCTCACAAGAAAAGCGAGGTAAATTGGAAAATTTCCATCATGTGAAAATCATTCAGTGATGGATTTGGAATCTGTCTACACTGCATTAGGAATGGTTAGATAACAACACTGGGAATTCCTCACTGTAATTGCATATAGACACTGATACAGAGCATGTAGAACACAAAGCTGTCTTTCCACAGAAGAACACAGTCACTCTGGGAAATGTACCTCTGTGTAACAAAGCATAATTGCATTCACTTTTTCAGTAAGATGCATTTATTGATGGTTCATAATTATCAAGATGTAATTATGGTGCTAGATTTTTATTTTTTTTTCGCCTACCTACATGTGGCCAGGTTTGCTTTTTTCCTTTTTGGTTGTTTTTTTCTGTTTGGTTGGTTGGTTCTGTCTTTTGCTTTTTCAGACTAGATAAGTTGCAGACGTGTGTCTATGCAAATTTAGCACATAATACAGTGTAAAAAACCCCAGAGCATCAGAGTGAGTCTAAAATACATTGTAACTCTTGCAAAATAGATGTTGTCTTTACTTTGCAGAAGGGTTTTATCTTGCTCGCAAGTATATATAGCTGTGAGTGTGTCGAAAGCAGCTAGCACAGGATTGCTTGGCTGAGTGGGAGGTGATGCAGGACTGTGCTATTAGTGAGCAGGAGGTGGGAGGTGACTGGGGCTGATGGGCAGGTTGGATGCAGTATTTATATACATGTGTTTACAGGTATATTTAGATGCGATATAAATATACAAATGTTAAACGGATGAAATGGCTTGCCTCAAGTGTAGAGGGAGTGATGTAATAACCCAGAGTGAGGTAGCATAGTAGAGTGGACTGAGCACACAAACCCACAATTGTTAATCTTGATATCTGCACAATTGCACCTTCTCACGTGTTCTTCCCCATGTGCTCTGTTCCAGCTTTGGCTGGATGTACATGCCTAAATAGGGGATATTTGTTACATTTCATCTACACTTGTAGCTTTATGTGGCATGATTGAGAAAAAAATGCTGACAATCTGTAGTGGTGAGGGATGTAGAGATGTGGGGAATAGCAGTGGTGTAAAAAAAACCTCTATATAAGGATTTCATACAATTTTCCTCATCTTAACTTTTTTCCCAATTCTCTTGGTCATGTCGATGTTCAACTTATTAATTTCTATTATTTGGTGCACTCATTCAGTCTTCTCCTTTACTGTTTATTAAATCAGACTCACGATTATTTTAATCACAATATTATTTTTATTTTATTTTTAAAGTGTGTACAGATATTCCCCCAAACTGACCTGCACAAATATTGTCAATATCTCCCCAAATTATCTCTCTGTCTCTTAGTCATGGTGCAATTTTGATAGGCCATATTGTTTCCTAATCCTGACAATGAACAGTAATTTTTTTGAACAGCTAATTTTCCATTTCTGTCTAGCTTTCTTAATACTTATTCCTGTCCTTTCTGTTTCTGTCCCTGCTGATCCTCTCATATATTCTGTCTGTCTAGGCTGGATATGCCTAATTGCTTCTTTAGCATCCATCCAATATGACTGATGCAGCTTTCTTGTCAATATCGATTCCTATTCCACCTGCTCAGGAGAAATTCTAATGTAATCTAGCTGGCAAACTGATGGGTCTCACTTGATTTCCCTTGCTCCATCTTCAGTTTGATAAAAAAAGACTAGGATTAACATATGAGTGTCCCTAATTTTCCTGATCAAGAAAAAAAACTGAGAATTTGTTTGGATTTTTACAGTAGGACTCATCCTGCTGCATGTTTGGCTGAAACCAGAGGTGCCACTGGTAAGATTTAGGCCTGTGAGAGGGATGCAGTAAGATGTAAAACTAGATCAAAAGACACTGAACTATTACTGGTATGAGGGTAAAGCGTACATCTATGAAAGGCTGTAGAGAAGGCTGGAAACCTGTGCCGTATAATTCATAATGCATACAATTTTGATGTGCGTTTGTGGCTAGGAATGGTACTCCTCAATTTACTGGAACACCCCAGACCTCATGCCACTTGCTTATTTCTCTCAAACCCTGTGGTGGGATGGAGAAGAGAATTGGAGGCACAGAAAGGTAAAGATCGTAGTTTGAGACAAGAACAGTTTACCAGAAGCAGCCACAAAATAGGAAAATTATCAGTAAGAAAGCAGCAGTAATAGCAGAGTTGCAAGAGAGGTAAACAGTTAACACACAGGGCTCACCTCACAGAACCCAGCACCACTGACCCTGCACCCTGCAAAACCAGAAAGAGCACCAATCCCACTCCTAGCATGGTGGGAGGTGGTATTTTATAGCCTCTGTCTGCTGCAAAAATTAACTTCATTGTGGCCAGAACAAGGGCAATTGTAGCTTCTGACAATATGGTATATTAAAGGAAAAAATTCCAGTCATTTAAGCTCAGTTTAGGCTGTTAAACTAGTCTATAAGCCCAGTTGATACATATTGATTGCTCTAATATAAACTGGATTGAGTAACTGTTGTCTTAGCATAGAAGCACCTTGGGGTCACTCTTGGTTTTTATCTCTAAAATACTCCAGAGAAAGAGGGAAATTATATTATCAACCAGTACAAATAGACTCAGGAAGTGCCCCAGACAGACTAAATTTCTTGCCAAGGCTTTATGGCAGCCCACAAATCTAGCTGAGCTTTCCCAAGTGCAATCCATCATGTCTAGACAACATTTGATTTGGCAAATTTTAATGGACCTGTTTACTTAGGTTCTTACCAGTAACTGGAACAGCACACTTGGTGTCTTTACTAACTGGTACATCAGAAACGAGAGTCTCTCGCAGTTCTAGCAGCTCAGCTTCAACGCTCAGAAGTGTAATTTCCAAGTAAGTCTAGCAATTGGCCTAACTATGAGGATGCAAGGCTGAAAAACACTTACAGTAATTTCAGGATTATAAGCCACACCTTTTTCATTGAAGAATCCAGCCTACCCCAGTAGTGCGGCTAATCATCAGGTGCGGCTTATTTATGGACAAATCCCAGTGAAATGCCAACCCGGAAGTGAGAGCCGGCCGGGGACGGCGCCTGGGGCTGCCTTTAAAGGCTTCACTGGTCTATGAAAACTGTTTGCAACTTGAGCACTTGACACCAAACCCCGTGCTGCCGCGATTCTGTTACTAATTTGTGACTTTGTTGCACATGGATCCTCGCTTTAAAAAAAAAAAAAAGAATTGCGGCTTATACTCAGGTGCAGCTTATATATAGACAAATCCCGTGGTCTACCTGGTACCCGGGTATGCAGCTTGTAATCAGATGCAGCTTATAATTGTGAAATTACTGTACATGAAACAGGTACACTGCTACTTTCTAATAGTTTCATTGCCTTTACAATGTCTTTATCTTACTAAAGACTTCTTAATCAAAGAAACTAACATCAGACTTCTCCCCAACACTTTCCCATCCCATGAAGAAGGTTTTATGGTCTTTGTGTTGGAAACTGCATAACTTTTAAATTTTTGAACGAACTTTGGTCATGAGTTTGTTTGCATTTGGCAAGGGGTGGGGAATTCAAGTTTCTCTTCATAAGGTTTTGAGTTTCACTGGGTGAGGCCTAGTGGTCTTTCATTAACAAAAAGAAGACTCCCAGATTCTGAAAGTTTTACATCTACAGGTTGGGAGTAGCCAGAAGATACAGAGGAGATAAATGGACATTAACAGACATCATTCCCTGGTGTGGCGGAAGATGCTTGGTGTGGGAAAAGCTTGATAAGAGAACGAAAGAATGAGGACCAAATCAGCATCAAAGGGATCAATAACCAATAGGATATCAAATGTTAAGAGCTATGTAATGCAGAACCACTGAACGAGAATTTATTTGGGTTTTTTATGTATAAATTTGTGACAAAAGAAATATGCGTGACAGAATGATTTTCCCTATACAACCTTGGCATGTGTGATGAAATTATTTCCACTGCCATGTGTGCATGAAACTATTTCCATTGCACATCCTGGCTGGAATAACATCCTGGCCAGAATAAAGTAATGCCTGGTTCTCTCACACTGAAAAGATGATGTTGGAGAGCTTTTTTTATTCCTGCAGTTTTGGTGACACTTGTATAATTGCATTGCTTGGGCTTAAGCCCACACTCTGCACTTACAGAACATGAGGGAAGAGAATTGCACTGGAGAGACAGAATACATCCAGTAAAAGACACTAGAGATTTTGACTCCTAGTCAAGATTCAAAATAGTAATCTACATATCTAATTGTTTCAGGTTGGTTGTGCACATTCTGCCTTTTATATATTGCAAAAAGTACTTTAGAATGTGTTCAAAGCCTCTTTCCATCTTCTCCCAATTCCTACTAAAATCTGGATCCTTTGGTTTGAAATAATAATTGACATTGTGTTGTGTCTCATGTGTCATCGTAGATGGAGGTCCTTTTAAATATTAAAGTGACAATTAAATCCCCAGGCTACTTCAGATTGTGCAGGGCTATTTTTTTAAAGTGACTGATGAAGAATATGCAAAGTTTTCAATGAAGCTGCTGGCTCCTGTTCAGTGCCCTCCTTCATTTGCATGTTCTTGGTCACAGATTGCTTGTGCCAATAGAAAGGGATTGTTTTCATGTGTTCCAAGACAACCAGGGTTTTCAGAAAACTTACTGGCATTCCTGACTGGGAAAAAAAATGTTTTTCTGCTCATCTCTGACCTCCCATTGCTGCTAAGAGATTGTAGGAGCTAAGGCTTCATGCTTCCTTGGCTCAACAAGATCTATACTTTGTATGGCATGTGTTTTCTAAGAAGACTCATTTGTGATGAGAAGGATGATGAGGTGGAGCCTTAGTAAGTATTAATAATATTAACAGTTTAATTAATATTAATTAATTAATTAATGCTGTTAATGTGTTAATAGTTTAATTTATGAAACTATTAAGATGTATTGCTCTAAGCCATCCTAGCTTTGCCTTCTTTTGTGTGTGGCTCACCTGTTTCCTTTGCTGCACAGTTCCAGAGGCCAGGCAATACCTGCTGCCCATGGTGTTCAGTGGGGGGGATGTGTTTCACCCAAATTACACATTTGCGCCAGGAATCCCACAAGACTGCTAGCTGCATTTCAACCTTCCCTAGTCATGTCTTCTTGTGGCCCTGGCTCTCCTTGCAGCTTTTCTGCCAGGAGCTATGGGAGAGCTGAGGATGCAGGTCTGGGTAACTGGCTGCCATCAGCTGCTGTGTATTGCTGGAATATCAGAAAAAGTTCTGGAAAGCACTAGGCTGTAACCCAGCAATGAAACCTGTTTTAGCAAATGATTGGGCACAAGTGAATTAAATGCCTCTTTGCAAGCCAGTTTGGGAGGAAACAGGTGGTACATGGTTATTACAATGCACAGAGAACAACTCTTGGGATACAACTGGAAATAATTCAAAAGACAATAGTGAGTCTGTTGTAAATAAAAAACAGGGTATGATGTAACTAGTTTGTGATAAGCAGGGGTAACCAGTGGGCAACCAAGGACATAATGTTTTGTTCCTGTGCATTAATCACTGACTAATGATGTGGAAGCAAATGGCAGCAGCTTAGTGATTCCATGTCTCTGCTGTGCTGCTCTCCAGTTTGCCTTCTCTCCCCGCTTTTAAGGGGGAGCTTCCAACTCTATTTGCTGGAAGACATCAGTGAGCTTCCTCATAAATATTGGGGAAGGTCGCTGACAATCCAGCAGGACACAAAAGATCTGAACACAAGTTTTTCTGACGTTAATAAATGGTGACTCTTATGAAAAAAAAATAAAAAAGTAGGCATAATCCTGAAATGACAGAAATAAACATTGGTCTTCCTGATATTTTTAGATATTGTCAGCTGACAGGGCAGATTGTGAAGGACTGAAAAATGACGAACATAACTATGACTCTCTTCCTCGCCCCCTCAAAAAAAAGAAAGGGGGGGTAGGGAAGAGAGAGAAGAAAGAAGACTCTGCTGGCAGCCTCAGGATAGTTAGTTTCAGAAGCATGTGTGGGGGAAAATATGAGAAACAATCTTGTGGGATTCAGTGAGGAAACACTTCAAAAATATAATTTGATTAGGACACAGCCTATATGATTCAACGAGGGGGAGGAGGTATTGCCTGGAATATGCATCTGACAAACTTTTACATCAAGAATTACTAAATTATTGTCATGCAGCCATGAAGTGGGGACCAAACTCTTTTTTTTTTTTTACAGACTCATGAACTGCAAATTTTTGAGTTGTTGGCATCTATGACGTGAATCAGCACCGTGAGGTTACTTTTGCTTCTGGTTCCATTGATATGAATATGTTATTTTTATCACAGTATCATGTGCTGCCTACCCTTCCTAAGTTCTTCCTAAGTTCTCTGTTGAACTGGAGAGCAGGTAAAGGAATCCTTCACTGTTGTGGGCAAGAGAATGTCAGATTTAATGTCAAGATGATTCAGGCTTTGTGCCTGATCAGGTAGACTTTGGTATCACAAAATAACATCATTCAGTCACTGTCAATGGCTTTTTATTATTATTATTTTGTTATTTTATTTTAGGTACTGCAACTGTGCCTATAAAAGCATTGCTATGAATATGAAGTACTGATCAATACCTATGTGGAATAAAAAAAGATGTAGAATATACGAAAGACACAATTATTTAGAGAAGTATTTAGGTGTTTGAAGGCTGCAGCCTGTAACTTCTAACTGTAAATGGGATGTAAACTGCTATTTTTGCTTCATAACACAAGGAGATTAGGCAGAATCACAGTATGGGACCTGCTCCACTAGCAAAGCAAATATAAAGGAGAGAATAGGTTCTGAAATATTTTTAGTGGCATTTCATTCAGGGCTTCAAGGAGGATAATGCCGTGTACAATTTGTACAAACAGCACAATGCCAGTCATTTTCTTTCAAAGAACTGAGCTCTTACCACAGCTTTTCCATTTTTTTTTTCAGCTGATGATCCTTAAGTCTGGTTTTTGGTATACTCATTCACATAGAAAGTTGTAGAGTGTAATTTTTGGTACAGATCTAGATGTAGAAAGCAAGCAGCCAGACCTTGGCTCTCAGTACTCTCCAGCACCTTGCTGATGGCCTGTAGTTGAAATCTGTTTTGTTTTGAGGAAAAATGAAAGTTAGTAAATATTCAAAACAGAGATGATCTGCTTAGTGCTGTGTCTGGAGAACTCAGCTGGAGAAAAGACACTGTGTGCCATCTCTGCTTTTATGCACTAATC
>VRYO01002775.1:14082621-14139987 GCA_009812075.1 Sialia sialis | reverse complement strand
GAAATTACTGTAATTTGAAAATGGAAACTTTATGAATGCATCTAGGAAGGTGAAGAGAGCACTACTTTATTTCTAAGAGTATTTCTAACAGAGGGAAGCTCCAGAAGGGACAATAAATACTTTATCCTTCATGAGCATGTTGTTAATATAATATGCTGTGATTCAGGAATTAACTTTTATCTTAATAGTGATTTATCTCATTAAAAAAGAAAGGCATTTTTTAACATCTGTAGGCAACATGGTATCTTTTGTCCTTAAGATATTTAGGAAACCTAGAACATGTGCAGAGCCAAATGAAGCACTGGAAAAGATGCTTATTTGCACCTCATCAATGATAAGATTATTAGCACAGAATGAAAGTAGAAAATTGACATGAGAATGACATCTTGTTTTGAGGTATCTTCAACACAACAAATTGCTGTTCATTAGATGTTAAATAGTTATTTAAAATAGACAATTTTAACATTTTCCTTGAAAGTACTATGCTAGAGAGAATTGGACAGAGCTATTAGTATTTGCTTTATGTTTATGTTTGCAGGCCTGATTCAGCAATATCTGCTTATAGTTAATCATATTTCATTCCTTCACTGGAATCCACTGTAATGTACTGAAACTCACTTTAAATACAGGCATAGATGAACTGAACTAGAAAAAATTTACTGAAATACTAATAATATTCTTTCTTACACTAAATCTTGCCACTTGTCATCATTGGATGTGAGATTGCTAGATATTCTTCTTCACCTTAGTGTTTATCTGATTCCAGTGAAAACCAAGAAAAGAGACACAGTTTCATGCAAAAACTTCCCCTAGTGTTATACAAAAGATTTAATTGTTAACCACTCTTTTTTCCACCATGCTCTTAAGTCAGAACATTTTAGGGATGGTATAGTAATCTTGAAACTCAAGAATGTGTAAGCATAAACTGTTTAGAGTTTGAGAAGTCTCCAGGCTAGAAATTGCAATCAATATTGCCTTGAAAAAAGAGGGGATTGTAAGTTTGTGTTTTAGTTCAGTTCTGGCTCTATAAATAGGTTGTGGATTGTTGCCCTGTTAATGTAGGGTTATTTAAAAATTCCAAAACAGCAACAACAAAGCTGTGAATGTATGTTGTAATTAGATGGTTCATATAACTTGGGCTGAGCTTTTGAAAAGGGGAGTTTCACCTGCTGAGCAATTTATTAAAACACATCATAAAAATTAAAACTACCCCCCTAGTAATAATTATTAAGATCGGTATTATTAAGTTCAGACTCAAAAAGTAAGAATAAAAAATTTGCAGGTATACTGAGAAATCAAAGGATGAAATGTGAGGGCCACTGTATATCTTCTGAATTTGTTTCTAGAGGTTAATATTTTGACATTCTCAGAGCAATTAAATGATCTTTTTGTTGATTTGATCAAATTTGCTAATTTGTGTATTTTTCTTCATTCCTAAGTATTGAAAAAAATAATGAACATTCCAGAGAAACTGTTGTTCAGTTCTCTGAAAAAACAAAGGCCTACAAAAACCAGTGATTCTCTGCTAAAATATGTGTTCACAGACTTTATACCTGGGGGAAAAAACATCGAATTGTTTCATGATACTGCCTCTTTTACTGTGTCTGACTAAGGAAAGTATCTAGTTATGTTTAACCTTTGTTTAGAGAATGTTTCCTTTGTCAACAGTATGAGGAAGTATATATCATATTTTAATTCTTTCTGGAAATAAATTACAGTGAGCAGCTTTATTAGGGGAAGTTTCAAATTGCATGTATTACAGGCAAATGAAGACTGTTTTAGCTGAGGATAACCTGTATCCTCTTCTCCTCTACCAGCAGCGGGAAAAAATTTATTCTGAATAATTCACAAATTTTCTATAGAAAAGCAGAAACTCTAGAATTGTGTACTTAACGACAAGAAGCTCATGAGCTCTATCAGAAGCAGAAATTCTATTAGAGAGTCACAGTGGTGTTTCTTACAGAAAAAGAAGTGATGCTTTTCTCTCATTTTCTAATTATCTTCTATTTTCTCCGAGTGTGACTCCTCACAGCTATGTATAAACACTTAGAAGTTGTTGTATAATCTAAATAAGCTGTATAGAAAGTGATGAGGAAGATGACGTGTGCAGGATGTGGCTCATCCCACATATTTAAATCACTATTGACAAGCTTCTGACAACTTTTTAAACCGAGATGCTTCACATTAATTTGCTCCACCATTCCTCCTTCTCAGTTTCATTCCTTACCGATTCCAGATAGAGTCTCAGGTTATTGCATGGTTGGCAGGAGACAGGACTTGCAGCAAAAAGCATTTATGGGTCAGTGAACTTGTTCCCTGTGCAGAAACTCTGCTTTGGGACTGGTTTAGCTCATTTTCCTAATCAGAATGTAACTCAAGAGTTTGGAGAGCACCTTCTCCAAGTGAAATTGGGATGATTCACAGTTGCATCCAAGCCTATTCTGTACTGTCATATCTACTTTAACTTTAAAACAAGTTCTTAATGAGTTTAAGAGTATTTAAAATTTAAATGTTTTTCAACATTATTACAGTCGCCTTTGGCAAATATCAGAAGTATACTGAGCTCCACATGACTCAGACTCAAAGCAGGTTTTGTGTATTCAGTTCCTTGTAAATCACCACTTCTTTAGACAACACTTGAATTTTTGATGTGGTTTTGCACCTTTAATTACATTATTGTGTATGTGATTAAAGAAAATATCTAAGAAATATTCATGACTCTTACAGACTTGTTCACCATCTATTCAGGATGGAATTGAAATATCTCCTTTCTCTTCCTTTCTCTATAGAAGCTGACATAAAAGATGAGTGGGTTTCAGGGGTTCTTTCTGGAGGATATCTATCTGTTCTCACTGGGTTGCATAAATACAAGTGGAGACTGTGGCTTATTATATCTCAAATAATAGCTTTTTAGAATCTCAAAGGTCTTTCCTTAGCTTCACACCTACAAATAACATGATACTTTCTGATTTTGAGATCATCTTTTGTAGATCTGGGAGAGTGTATTTTATTCTCTCTTCCTTGCACATTCCTCACATATACCCGTGTGAAATTTGAAAGAGATTCTGAAAACCTTAGTCATGGGGAAGAAGGCTGTACTGAACAATAATGCCTCTTTTAAATGCAGCTTCTCTGTTCTGGAAAGCAGCCTAAAAATTAATCCTCAATCAGCGGGGTTCTAGAGTACACTAAAGGTACAGAGAGACTTAATATTTCGTTCTTCTTTTCACAAACCTCATCAGAGTATGTAATAAAAAACAATGCTTCGTCATCATCACCTGAAAATGGATCCTGAATGGATACAAGTTTGTCTCTGTTTCTGACCCAGAAATTATGAAGAAGCCCTGAAAAAAAAAGTGTAAACCACACTGAGGTTGCGTTTATGTATCTGAGATCCCAGATTTCCCAGAAACAAAACTGTCCTTTAGAAATGTGAATGAACTCCTGATATCTTACTGGTTTTTGGTGTGAAGTGCAATAATGACAGCTTAAACAAGAAATAGTAACAATTAATTACAATTAATTAATAAATTAATTCTTTCAAGATTCAAATTGCCAACTAATGTGCACATACACATGCTGCTTCTATTTCTTATTCTATATCATAATTGCATTGTTTTCAGAATGGTTAGAATCTCCAGTTAATTATCTGACAGAATCTACAAGGCAGGTATACATTATGACACTGTGAAAACCATTCCTGAAGTGCTATATTTAAATCCACATCTTCTCTTCATGCTTACTTGCTTCTGCAATACTCAGCTGAATTTAAGATAAAAACTTGTGCCATGTTTACTGTGTTGCATTATGGAACATAGCACGTGTTGGTTTCCATGTCTGCACAATAATATTTGTATTTATAAACACCAAACTGTGCTCATCATTTTGTGAGAGCTGTGGGTCAGAGGGAGAAGCATTCTACCAGTGTCCAGAAGAAAAATAGTGAAGTGGCCAAGAGTTTTCATACCTGTCTTTGGCTCCTGCATCCAGGGACCATGTGTGGGACTGCTAGAGAGAAAGGGAAATCACAATAACATTGAACTTAGGCTTGAATTTACACTCTGCAATCTGGACCTAGGAGAGGCATCATCATCAGATTTTATTTCAGTAAGTGTCACTCATTTAACCCATTGGTAACCATCAGTTAAAATTATAAGGACTGTTCAATTCAAATGTGTACTGCAGAGCGGCTGTCTTCTAAAACTTTTGCAGATTTTTCCAGTGAGCTGTTTCAGATGACTTTAAGTGAAAAAAGATCAGACTATAATGACACTTCATTTTGTAATTAAAAATTTGAGCAGAACGTTCTGTAAGTTTTCAGGAGCATGCACGTACATAAAAAACGAATCAAAGTAACATATTTGGTCCTGTGACAATGAGTTTGAAACGCCTCCTTTTGTTTATTCTTTTCTGAAATTAACAACCCACTGCAGTCTCACTCCCATTCTCTTTTTACATAGTTCTTCTTTTTACATACAGTAATTTCACGATTATAAGCTGCACCTTTTTCATTGAAGAATCCAGCCTACCCCAGTAGTGCGGCTAATCATCAGGTGCGGCTTATCTATGGACAAATCCCAGTGAAATGCCAGCCCGGAAGTGAGAGCCGGCCGGGGAGGGTGCCTGGGGCTGCCTTTAAAGGCTTGGCTGGTCTATGAAAACTATTGGCAACTTGGGCACCTGACACCAAACCCGCGATTCTGTTACTAATTCGTTAATTAGTTGTACGTGGATGCTTGCTAAAAAAAACCCAAAAAACCAGCGGCTTATATTCAGGTGCGGCTTATATATGGACAAATCCCGTGGTCTGCCCGGCTACCTGGATGTGCGGCTTATAATCAGATGCGGCTTATAGTTGTGAAATTACTGTACTTCTTTTCCTTCCTTCTTTTTGATTATGACTACTTTTTGAATAATATAAGATAATGTAGTAATTCAAAAGTAGTGCGCTTTCCACGTTACAAATACCATCATTTGCTATGAAAGTGCACATTTAACAAAACTTCATGACAGTTATGTGCAAACCCTCAAGCTAGAAGATTTTGAAAGGCAAAAGTTGACTGTGCAGCCAGTTTGGTTTGGTGACCTGTAATTTGAGTTGCTTTACGATTTTACTTTACTAGAATGTGTTTGTACTTTGGTTGTCTGGTGGACTGGTATGATAGCTAAAAAATTTGGGAATGTAGAGGTATTGCATGATGGGAAGCAGAGTATTCTGACTTGCCTGCTGTTGGGAATTGACTATGTAAAAATATCCAGAGCAAAGAGAAACTATATCCTTACAGAACAGCTATTAGAAGTTGCAATTTCAAAATGGCAATCTGCACATCTGAGGGCTGTACTCTGCTTTCCTGAGGGCAGTCATTGTACAGGTTTGGTTCAGAAGACAGACTGGGAATTGATTCAAATACTCTTATTTTTGGTTCTTGCTTCTCCTGCCTTCCAACGGAAATTATTGTCTTTAGCTCTTTTCTTCCTGTTTCTTTTTCATATTCAATGCTATTCAGAGAATTGTTATATTCATTGTAAATCTGCTGACCAGATCTACTGACAGTGTTGTATTATAAAATTATAAAATTGCACTCTTAATAAGGGTCATCTTTGTCTAGACCACTGCTAAATCAAGACATATTTTCAGATAACTCTTGGTCACTTTCTTGCCAATGTGCAACAATTTGGGCATGAAAATATCAGTGTTCCATTGTAATGCCTTGAGCTATTGTATGTATCTAAATAAACACTTGTGAGAGATCCGTAAAGCAATATCTGAAGACAGTTACTGCTGTAATAAGGAAACAAGACTCTTGGAGTGTAATCAAATTAAAATTATGTGCACATAAACAAATGGCGTAATTATTTTATTAAACGTGTAAATCACTTTTTGATTTCTAGAATGATTTCTTTTAGCAAGTCATGAAGTATTTAACATGAGAGACAACAGACTTCCTTAAACAGAAAGTTTTTCAACCTTTCATAGAAGAGAAAGGCTGTCATTATGCTCTCTAGAAAAAATGGATTCTAAACCAGTTGAGTCAGGCTTATTTGACACTGCTCACAGTGCAGACTGTTGTTGGTATTTGAAGACAGTCCAGCTCTGAGCTGTAATTATGATGACAGATCTATTCATGTTTGTTGGTGCTGAGGATAGACAGCTGTTTTCACTTGCTGACTTACAATTCGACAACTGCAGTCCCAACAAATGCTTTTGATGCTCATACGTGACAGCAATAAAAAGATCAAAAATCACACATAAAATGTCCTATCCTCCTTCTCTTTATCTGATTTCTGAATCCATGGAAAAGGAGGTCTTGAAGGGACTAGGGGGGATTTCCCAAGTCAGATCCAAGGCAGTCATAGCTACACAGAACACATCAGTGTGTGTTGCTTTGTCTTTGCTTTCAAAATGTATGGCTGTCTAGATGAGGTCTGGATGGATTTTTCAAAAGCTAGATACATTTTTCCTGGTTTTGCTCTGGGATTTCCTTGGCCTGGGTCAAATCAGTTGCTGAATTCTACTTTCCCATTCTACTCTAATTATAGGCATCTCAATCTTTGAAATTATTCATGTCTACAATAGGTGAAGGTCTGACTTCAGATGAAGAGCTTTAGCTGTTGCTCAGCTCAGGCTTTCTCTCTGCTTATCTTTCTTCTCCACTACATCAGCAATTCTTCAGTCTTATTTTACCTTCCCTATCCCACCATATGCTTAAAGCCAGAGTTGTTACTCTGTACAGAGCTAGGCATTAAATGAACTTGGATAAAAACATAAGCTGTAACTTCTTGACCTTCTACAGAGCCATCCTGTGAATTTGTTTCACTGAGCATAAATAGCAGCTGTATTTTCCTTTCATTTGTAGTCAGGTGTATCATTCAGTAACTTCTCTGTGCATTTTGTAGGACAGGCTCATAATAAAATATATATATCTGTTTATATGGTTGGGAATCAAACCTAGTTTCTGTAAAGAATGTTTTGCTATTCTTTCATAAAAAGGAAATTAAGAAATCAGTATGTATGATTTTACTAGAAACACATCTCATGGGTATTTGCTTTGGCTAGGGCACTACCACCAGGCTATTATTACCACACATATTCAAATGACATTTTATTTCCTACTCTGCATTTCTGAGCAGCAGGCTGCTTTAGCTACTGCAGAGTCACATCTACAGAAAAGGGACAGATGTTCCACATTTTTCTTTATGAAACTGGAGAATCTTTCAAATTCACTAGCTAAAATGCCACCAAAGACACGTTGCACAATAGATAACATTGTCCTAAAGAGATGAAGAAAATTTACTATATCAATTCTCACTAGAACTCACAGGGCATGCTTGATATAATTAGTAATCGTGTGCTCAATGGGCCCATAGTAAAAGATAGTTCCTTGCTACTATTCTAATAATGGGAGATTGCATATAGATGTCTATTCAAAAGAGAGGATACAAGACTACTGCTAACAACTGTAAGAGGGAAAGAGGAAGAGAGGATGAGAAAGTTTAATTAACAAGTACTACCCAGAGAGATATTTTGAAGAAAGAATGACTCATAGGATAATAATGCAACTTTGCCAGTGGCCAGGATAGGGAGGAAGAATACAAAGGAGCAGCTCACTTCTAATGAAGTAGATTTAGTTGCTGTATCTTTAGGAAGTGGAAAACATACTTGTTTCCCACTTATTTACTTCCTTGCTGTATGTTCCAGTTTAAGTTATAAAAAGAAAAAGGAGAGGGGGGCTGTTTTCTTTATTAATCTCTGGTAAGGTCAAAAGGTCTGGGATATATCTTTTGAAAAAGAAAGAACTCTTTGTATGAAAAGCAATGTCAGGAGAAAAAAAAGGTCAGAACAAAATGAATAATTTTGCTAAAGATTACCTATCATTTCCTGAAACGAAAAATTTTCAAAGATGTGGTTTTGGGACCTCTAATACCACTGGAATGGACAGGATCTGTTATGAACTTAGCAGAATACTGCTCTGATGGGGACTGTGCCCATTAAGAATCAGTGTTTTTATTAATCTTTTCACTTCAGTAGAAGGAATTTAATTTAAATCTCAGAAGATTTTCTGTATTCCCCTCCATTCTTAAGGCATGGATGTCAATGTGACTAGGATATTCCTTAGTGTCTTGGGTTACAGTACAGGATGTGATAAAAGGTATCTATTCCATCACCATCTGTTGAGGGTTGGGGCAGTGGTCTTGATCTCCATGGGAGATATTCTGCTAATGGGCCATCCATTGAAACCAGGTGGGGTATTGATCTTTGTCTTTTCACAACCCATCCTTCCTCCAGGGAGGTATCTTCTGCTAATGGTCTATTGAGTCCCACTGTGTAACTGATAAAATTACTTCAACCTATTGGAAGTTACTGCAGCCAAGGGGAAGAGCCCAACATTTCTTACCAAGATAAAACCAGACATTTTGGGACACTAAGGTTGCCCTTGCTCCCCTGGACTCCAGAGGAAAACTGGGCTTTTCCACATCATTACTGGATCTTCGGAGGGAAGTTCTGCACCCTTCTACAGGAGCACTGCTCCAACTGAAGCACATCTGCCACTGCAGGAGGATGCAGCCACCATTTAATTTGACTGCTGCCAACACCCTGACTGACTGATGGGGTGTCAGGTTGTACTCTGACTTTGTCAGCATTTGGGGGTTGTTTCTTTGTAGTATTGTATTTCTACTTCAATTTTCTTAGTAAAGAACTGTTCTTCCTAACTCCCATATCTTTGCCTGAGTGCCCCTTGATTTCAAAATTACAGTAATTTGGAGGGAGGGGGGGGTTATATTCTCCATTTCAAAGTGAGGCTCCTGCCTTTCTTAACAAACTAGGACACTTGGAGTATCCTCATATCCTGGAGTATCCAGGTATATGCAGGAGTATAACAGAAACATATCTGTTTCAAGTCACTACTCATTGTGTTGACTTGGAAATTTCTCATAAAAGTAATTTCTCAACAGAATTGTGCCAACCCATTTTCATTGTGGCATCTTCAGATCTATGACAATTCCAACTTCCTTTGGCAGAAGAAATTAGAGATGGAGTAATCTGGCAACAAATGATGTTGTTCATTGTACTGCCTGAAGAAGAAACTGGATTTTTCCTAATGAGGCTGGATGTAGTGCTTCATTTAGCAAGCTGTGATCATATGAGGTACAGTGTTTGCTCAAGATTAACAAAATTGTTTGTGGCAAGCATAAACAAATGCTATTCTCTGTTTCCACCGCAAAACTCCCCATTTTAAGGAGCAGTTGTCTATCACAAGTTCTTAGTAAATACATATAGAGTGAGATATTTCAGACACAGGTGATGGTTACTGAAAGAAGGGAGGCTTCAACAAGGATATCCTTGAAAGTGAAATCTGTGGTGTATTATTGTTCAGAACAGAATAATTTTTTTCTGGAGACATAAGTGTGTTGTCTGAGTTTTGATTCTGTGATGACCCAGAACTTCAGTGATGTCTTCAACTTCTGTATGAGCCTAATGTGTGTGAGATATATGAAAGGGCACTACTAAACCACTGCAGTGTCTTTCTCCTTCCCAGCAGTATTTTGTAATGTATTTTAAGGTATTTCCCTATTGCATATTATATATTGGAATTATATAGTAATAATTTTTTCTGTGCTACATTGTATTTATTTTTCTAACTTGCTTTTTCAATTTTCAAATAGTTTAATGTAAGCTGTGCTTAGGTGCCATGTGCAGATGCTCTGCTTTTTGTGCAGGAAGAGGTTTACAAAATTTCACATATTAATTATAGAGGAACTATTTGTTATTATTTCTGTTTTCAGCTCAGGAAACTTGAAAAAAGCTGAGATTAATGATATTAAGTTTTTGGGGCGGGCATGGCTCATTAAACTTCAGCAATACTTACAAAGGCATATGCATCTGAAAGACTGAACTAGAGTTGTGAGTCTGAGCTTTTGTAGATCCAATATAATATCCTGAAGAGAAGATTTTTACTCAAAGCTGTGCTGGGATGTATAAATTTCCAGATGAGAGTGAATTGAATGAAGGTAGACTGGTGATATATGATGTTTTGATGTCTTGAGAGTTTGATTTTGGTTTTAAGAAACAATACTGTGATCAGTATGCTTCAAGAACAAGAGAGGTGATTACCAGTCTATAGTGGTGATCTATATATTGCCCATCAAGCTGTTCCTTGGTGAGCTGGAATTGAATGAGAATTTCTGAAAATTTTCTACTTTTTTCCAATAGTTATTAATTCCAAAGCCAAAACTGAGTGAAATCGGAATTTTTTGCTCGTGTAGATCTAGTGGAAGGAGTATTAGTGTATTAAAGGAAAAGGGAAATTTTATATGTGAGAATTCCAGAAAGCAGATGAGTGAGTTGGAGAGTTCAAGGTGGTTATATACTGTCAATTTGCCTTGACTTTTTATGATTTTTTTTTTTTTTTAATCCTTAAAGGCTTTAAAACCTAATTTGGGAGCAGCCCCCATGTGTTTCTGATATTTTTACCTTGCTCCTAATTCATCCCTTTGTGCCATGAGCCCCATGAACCATAGCACACAGTTGGAACTATAAAGTTCCACATAGGATAGAGAATAAAGAGGAAGGTGGTGGAGCAGAGGGAGAACAAGAAGGTCTTATGCGTTTTGTAGCTTTCTCTTCCCGGTTCCAACCATAATATCCCAGAAGAAAAGTCTCAGTGTCCGCTGCCAGTCCTACAGTTGTGGATAGAAATGATAATTTTGTGTGGTTGTGGTGGAACACAATCTGGCAGCTGCTCACTCACTGCCGTAGCAGGATGTGAAGAGAATTGGGAGAGTAAAAGTAAGAAAACTTCTGTGTTGAGATAAAGAAGGTTTACTAGGTAAAGCAAGAGCCACATGGAAAAATAACAAGGAATGAATTCACTGCTTCCCATGGGCAGGCAGGTCTTCAGCCGTCTCAAGGAAAGTAGGGCTACTTCATGTGTGATAGTGACTTGGGAAGAGAGATACTGCCACTCCAAATGTCCCCCCCTATTTCTTCTTCAACAACATTTTCAGCACAAAACCAAAACACAGTCCTGTATTAGCAATGAGAAAAATTACCTCAGAAAAAATTACTGCCAGCTCATGTGTAAAAGCTGGTGTGACAGGGCAGGTGACTAGAATGAATTGTGGGATGCATAGGGGGTAGGGGTTTATTACGAAGATATAGGAGGATATTTTTTGCTTGTAATATTAACTCTTTCTCTACTATCTAAACAATCTTAGAATTACTTTTATTTATTAGAGAACAGTAATTTCACACCTAAGGTGCACCCTTTTAACTAAAATTTTGATTGAAACCCAGACATACGCCTTATAATCCAGTGTGCCTTATATATGGACAAAGTTTGGAAATTTGCCAATCCAGAAGTGCAAGCTCACGTCAGCCCCGAGCCAAGCCCACACAGCCCCAAGCTGAGCCCACGTTTAAAGGCTATGCTGATCCCTGAAAAATATGTTTGCAAATTGAGCACCTGCCAGTAAACCCCGCAAACGCGCGATTCTGTTACTAATTCATTACTTTGTTGCGCGTGGATCCTCGCTGCACAAAAAAGTGTGCCTTATAGTCCGGTGCGCCTTATAGTCGTGAAATTACTGTAACTTAAAGAAGCAGGCACTTTACTACTCAACTTTGTTAATTAAGTATGAAGTCTGATCTTTGTATGGAACACATAAAATTTGCCAGGTGATGATGAAGTTTCAAGGATGCCTCTATTCTTTGCTGTTTCTCCTGTTTCTTCCAGGAGCTTTAGGAACATTTCTTAGTAGTATTTCCAAATTAAAATTAAAAAAAAAAAACCAAAACCACCTAAATTCTGTTTAAGAAATGTTAAGCAGATAATAGTATTTCTGGTAGAATTATAATTCTGTTTTATGACCTATTGTGCAGTTCCAGACTCATTTATCAAAACCATGAATACACAGTGGACAGTTGTCTTTTCTAGGGGCCTTTTTGATTATATTGATTCTTATTTTAATCAAGAGTTGCAGAAGGACTTTCTATAGCACTCTCTTATCTTTGTGTTGCACAGACTGCCAGATAGTGCAGTGTACAAATGATTGAACTAGGTTTTGGCTTTTCCACTTACCCTAGTCTTTACAGAAACACTTAAAAATTATTTATAACCTCTCTGTCTGCAGACTCAGTGTTCAAGTTGCATCAGAGTGAATTTTAATTTTAAAGCTGAAATACAAATCATGGTTTTTGTATGAACAAGTGAACCTGCTGCATAAGCACTATAATATAAAATCAAATCTAAACAAGTCCTTGAAACAACTTTAGGCTGTTGTGGGATATCAGTACAGACAGGATGGGAATCATTTAGTATTCCAGTAAGGTTTTAATGAGATAACTTATTACTCAGTGAAGATTATAACAGGTAATGAAATAAAGGAACATCTCTTTTCCCTATGCATTCCATCAGCTGTGAAGCAGATTTTGGTTTAAAACTATATTAGAAGGGAAAAAATTAAACACACTAACATTTTTGTGTCCTGTAACTAGACTTCCCATAGCTGCTCATAACTGGACTGGCCTATGGAAACACAGTCATTAAAAGCCATGTTTCATGATAGAATAATTTGCTTGCATAAGCACGATATTTGAGGACAGCACGTTAGCAAAAGAACAATGAGACCTCAGCCATGTCTAATTTTTAATAATAATAACAATTAAGGAAATGGCCTCAAATTGTTTGATTTCAAATCAAAGAGATTGGCACTTCTCAAGCTTAAATTAGTTTTGAAGTTCTCTAAGTAGAGGTCAAGAGGGTGTTGAAACCCATAATCTATTATGATTTGTGGGCCACTTATAGAAAGTAACCCTGATGAAGGTACAAAATTGGACATATTCTTCACAGGAAGAGTTTTGTTGCTGCCACATCTTCAGCATCTCTGCTGAAAAGTTTTAAGTAGCGTGTAAAAGTACATTTCAACATAAGGTAAGTAAGGAGCAAGCACACAAAGCACAAAGAGAAAGCAGAGAGTGTAAAGTACACATGTAGGGGAGGAAAGCATGATCATACAAGGCAGCATGCAGGAAATAGCTTTAACTTTACAGGGTATGGGGAACTAATTAAACTCGCCTAAAAGGTGACTAAAAATTTGTGTAGAAGCACCAAAACCAAATTTTGTGTGTTACTAGTAATTAACATCTGGTGCTGGGGCCTGTTGGTTACCTCTAGTTTGTTGAACATTCCAGTTCATAAAGTAAGGAACTCATAACTAGCAGGAAACGTTATGGAGAATGAAATGGTCTGCTTTGTATTATTGCTTTGTGCTAAAGACTTTTTCCCACTCTCTACAAAGAACATTTTCTTGTCTTTTTCCTCATCTTTGATTCCGCCTGTGCACCAGGATATGAAAATACATATGTATGGGTAAGTGTAGGTGAATATTCACATAAGTATTTCAATGCATATACCTATTTGAATAATGCATATATGAAGGACAAGGAATATGTGTATACATATGCAAATAATGCATATATGGAGCATGAGGAATATGTGTGTATACATATACAGTAATTTCACACTTATAAGACGCACCTGATTATAAGCCGCGGGTCCCAGTAGCTGGGTAGACCACGGGATTTTTCCATATATAAGCCGCACCTGAATATAAGCCACACTTTTTTTTTTTTTTTTTTAAAGCGAGGATCCATGTGTAACAAAGTAACAAATTAGTAACAGAATCACGCCAGCAGAGGGTGTCAGGTGCTCAAGTTGCAACAGTTTTCATAGACCAGCGAAGCCTTTAAAGGCAGCCCCAGGCACCCTCCCTGGCCAGCTCTCACTTCCAGGCTGGCATTTCGCTGGGATTTGTCCATAGATAAGCCGCACCTGATGATTAGCCGCACTCCTGGTGTAGGCTGGATTCTTCAGTGAAAAAGGTGCGGCTTATAATCGTGAAATTACTGTATATATATGTGTGTGTGTATGTGTGTGTGTGTATAAAGAATAGATATGTATGTATGGAGAAAAGAATAATTTAGTTTAGGTCAAAAAGCTGTCCCTAGGTCCTGGAAAAAAAATTGTTTTTGGAAGAAAATGGCTTTATAGCTGTCAGGTTCAGCTACAGAAACCATTCAGAAGTAGAAGTGAAGCAGCACACTATGAAAAAAGGCGATCTAATGTTAGGAAGTTTTCACTTACCATTGGTCTGGCTGGCAAACATTTTCATGAGCATTTCTGTTTCTGGAGCCTTCTTGGCTTTACCGCTGTTACAGATAGCATCAATGAAATATAAAATAATAGTATATGGGCACAAAAGTGCTGAGCTGGGGCAGTGTGTAAACGCAGAAAACAGAGATTTGAAGGTCACTGAAGACTGTATTTTATAAGTGTGTAATATCTACTTGATACCCGTAACTCCTGCAGGGTCCCAACATTTTCCTGTGTTCCAGAGAGACTTTAGCGTAAGCAGCATTGAAACTTTTTTCTTCTTCTGGCTGCTGTAGTGACTGTTCTCTCCTTGGGTTGAGCAGTTCAGCTGTAAGTATATCTTTTGGAAGCAATGGAGGAGGGAGAACTCAGGAAGGAAGGAGGGGTGGAAGGGAAGAAGTTTTTAAGATTTATTTTACTTCTCTTTGTCCTGAGTGCCAGAGAAATTTCCCAGACCAGGTCTCAATATTAAAATTCTCTTGTAAAGTTGGTAGCAAAAATCACAGAATCATTAAGGTCGGAAAGGACCTGCAATATCAAGTCCAACCTCTGAGCAAATATCACCATGTCCACTAAATCATCTTGTGAGCTGTCATGTTCTGTATGCTTCCTGGGATTGACTCTTTTCTTTTTTCTTTATTTCTTTTGGTGAAGAAAGTATGAACTACGTCTTGTATTGCATTTGAGCTAGCATGTGAATAGGTGGTAATGTTGTAGCAGAATAGGTGATTTCAAAGGACAGTTAAGACTGTGTTTATAACCTTCATATTAACTTAACCTGAGTTTCTTAGATATGCTTGTGTCCTCAATATCCCATCTATAGTACTTTGCATGTAGAAGAAAAAAAAAAATAACTTTTATTAATGTTTCATTAAAGAAAGATCTGTTCTCTCAGTGCGTGATATTTTATCTTAAAAGAAATACCAGTAAATACCATAATAAAAATCAGGGGTATCATTATGTTTTTTGTCATTGTATTTATTGCTTTATGCCATCTAGTGGTCTGTGCATTTGGTATCAGCTTTAGTAGCTGCAGAACTTTAAATATATTAGCAGATGCTATTCTGATGTGACTTTTTCATGTTTTCATGATACATGATTGGATAATGGAAGATGTCATGGTGATAAATCGGATGAGTTGCCTTGTTATACATTCTAAGATGGAAATAATTAAACAAACTTAAATAACAAATGTTAAAAATGTTATTACTAATTTGAACTGATGCCTGGAATTTTTTTTTCCGTGTTGCATATGTGTTTGTTCTTAGTTTTGCTGAAATTTTGACTGTGAATAATGAGGTGCTGAAATATGTAAGCTGACCAGAAAATGACTTACAATTAAATAGCACTGTGTGGAGTGTTCAAAGATTATAGTATTATAGAAAAAGGGGTAATTGCAGATTTGGGATTTGACTGTCCTTGAGAAATATCATTGCCCTGAAGGATGAATTTATTTTTTAAAAGAATGTTGCTTTTGTTTTTTTTAATGGATGAAAAAAAAGAAGTATCACTACTTTGCTGGTTTAGGAGAATTTGAACAATTCAGAAATCCTTACTCTGTAATGTTGATAGTGAAATATGATATTGTCCAAATGTGACTGGATAATAGCTTTTGAGATACACATCCTGACCCTGCAATTTGTCCAGGATATCCATTCACATATTTATCCCTTCAAGTGCTGAATTTTCTGTAATACATCTGTACAGCAGTAAGTTACTGCTTCTAGAGGAAAGTGAAGTAGTTGCAGCAAATGGGCTGGGACAGACTTTTCGCATGGCTGATTAATTCCTCCACAGAAATCTGGCAGGCACAGTTCATACTTTCCAGGTACAATGCTGCTAATTGACCATTTTCATAATGGATCTTGTGTTGTGGATCTTTTTATCTCCCATAGCTTTTAAACTATTTTTGTTCAGGCAACTTGGTATCTTAAAAATTCAACTGTAGAAATCAGGAAAGAACATTGGTGGGTTTTGTTTTCACTGAAGAAATGAAATTAATATTATTTGGGTCTAAAATTAGAATCTACTTAAATAAATGTGACCCTACATTTGCAAAAATATGAAAACTTTAAAAAAAAACCCTAACCTGGCCTCAGTGTTAATTATATTAATAAAATGTTTATACAAATAAATAAAATGTTCCTAAAAGTAAAGACTTAAAAACCCATCCATGATTTTAGGATTTGGATTGACAATTTTGCACATAATTCTGGCACAATATATCCAAATGTGATTTTGCATTCTGACAATTCATTCCAGTTGTAAATGGAGCTTCTGGATTTTCTGGAGTTCTTCTAGACCTGAAGCTGTTAAATTAATTTTACTACCAAACTAATTCTGATTTTCAATCACAGCTCAAAAGGAAGAAGTTAATTGGCCCTCTATAAAACCTAGGCTTCTATCAGTGGTGATTAGCAAATTGAGATGTGTTTTATGATTTCTGTTTGGAAGCACCAAACCTGCAATTCACTTGTATCTTGCACCTTAGATAAAGTATAAGATATTAACAAAGGAAAAAACCAAACAAACCCAACACCCAAATTCTACTGGCTTTTACAGTGAAGATTTTAAAGGAGGAATAGTAATGACTTGAAAGACAGATGTTCCAGCAAAAACAATATACTTTTACACTGCTGTCAAGCTGTTGAACCACAGGAGCCAGGTTTAACTAAAAAAAAAATCTACAGAGGCCTCTTCTGCTGAGTTGTATTACACTGAGGTAACAGACTGAGCTTTAATTTTAGTCTGTAGACATGGGCAACCTGAAACAGCATCATTGTCAAAAAGAGCACGTGCTTTGTTGCTGTACCTTTGCCTCTTTGTATAGTAGAGGTTTTACATGAGAGACTAATGTTTCATTTTATTAAATATTTACCAACAATCTATTGGCCATATGTCATGGAGTTTGCATGGTGACAGACTTTGTATTCGTCACCTTTTCAAGATGATTCTGCTAAATCCCTGGTGTTATACAGGTTCACAAAGACCTTTCAGGAACCCGGGTTTTGTTTGTGCTGTCTTTGCTACTGGCATCAGTATCACATTTGTGTTCTGTTGAAATGGGTTTTAGGAATGAGTTTTTCATGACTTTTCTGTGGGATTCCATGGATGATGTCAGGAGTTCTTTCTCAAGTACTGTTTATCTGACAGTATTGTCTTCAAATGTTTTCTAAGTGCAGAGACACTTTCCATATGGAAACATTAGCAGTCAAATGTTGCAATAATACTTAAAAGGCTCTTAAGGCTCTTTTGCTTTCTTTTTTTTTTTTTTTCTTTTACGATTGTGCACTGATCTAGTTAATTTTATGTGTTGTTACAGACTAATCATCTAAAAGGCTGGAAATGATCACAGCTTAAGTTTTTGCAAGATTTGATTATTAAGCACAAGGGAGGGGGCAGTGCTCAATATATTTGTTAAAGCTTAGTACTTTTTTTTTGTCTAACAGAAGTTAAAGATCCTCACGGGGTCTTTAAATATTAACATATTATTTTAAATGTTTTCTCATACAGAATAATTTTTATATAAGATGGCAAAATGATGGTAATATTCATTTTATAGGAAGTTAGTAGCTTCTAATATCTGTAATCGCATTAAATATATTAACTATATTAACATATTGTATGTTTGTGTATTGCAATGACAAAAACTGATTCAATTTCAAGGTAAAGGTGTATATTATCATAATTAAGACTTCTCACATATAACTTCATGAACAGCAAGAAACAGATACAGTAATTTCACAATTATAAGCTGTAGCTTTTTCATTGAAGAATCCAGCCTACACTAGGAGTGCGGCTAATCATCAGGTGCAGCTTATCTATGGACAAATCCCAGTGAAATTCCAGCCCGGAAGTGAGAGCCAGCTGGGGAGGGCGCCTGGGGCTGCCTTTAAAGACTTGGCTGGTCTATGAAAACTGTTAGCAACTTGAGCACCTGACACCAAACCCCGCTGGCAGCGATTCTGTTACTAATTTGTTACTTTGTTGCCCATGGATCCTCGCTAAAAATAAAAAAAAAAAGCGGCTTATATTTGGGTGAAGCTTATATATGAACAAATCCTGTGCTCTACCTGGCTACCCGGATGTGTGGCTTATAAACAGGTGCGACTTATAATTGTGAAATTACTGTAATTGAGTTAAATGCAAGAGAATATCTTTGATTACTAGGAGGAAAAGGGAAGACTTGAAGGAAAGCTCACTTTCCATGTTGTTCTTATTCAAAATAAGGTTCTCAAAACTGTTTTGGTTCCAGTATCATGCACAGCATTGCACTCCAGTGGGCACAGGGTTGTGCCCCCTCCAGCCTCGAGGGATTCAAAGCATTCCCTAGCTCCACTCCCAGCAGGCCCTCTGTCTCCATCACTCAATCAGTGTAGCCACAGATGCAGGAATAGGAGGAACTGGAGGTCTGAGTTGCCTGTCAGACAGTGGCAGCTCTCAGTGTTTTCACATCCATACACCTGACCCCTAAAAGATGATTTAGGGATAAAAAGTGCCTCATGTCCCATTGTCAGTCTGTAGTGCAGGTGGAAGTTGGATGGGAAGTCAGGCTGACACGGGTGCTCTCATTTCCTTTTCTTCAATACCTTGGACAAGGCTGCTGAGACACTGCAGAGGACTCTGGGTCAAACAAAGGGGGGCAGATATTGCTCTGTGACTCACACATAGAGCTGCCCAGACACTTGACCTCTTCTTGTGGCTAAACACAAGGAAATAAATCAGCTCTATGGTTTTATTTATGCTGTGCAAGGCATGTTGGACATAAAGACTTCTATGGAATGCAGTGAAATAAATTAGATTATAATTTGGGGGGTAAGCAGTATTTATTTTTACATCCTTCTCTCTCTTTTTTTTTCTTTTTTTTTTTTTTTTCTTCTATGGATACAGAGGAAATATCTGGAAATATTTGGTAATGAGCTGTTCAGCAATGCAGCCATAATCTCAAATGCAGCTAGAGAAGAAAGCACAGTGGCTGCAAGTCCTTTTTTCATTTTATTGTAAGCATCTATAGACCTTATGATCATTGAAGAAGTAAAAAATTAATTATTAGCCACTGGCTGAATGAGACATGATTAACAGGTAAAGGTACTGCTGTTACTTGGATCTGTGACCAACTCCACAAATTTGACTTTGCTATGTTGCATGCTAGGAGCACTTGAAAAAGCACTTGATAAAAGAGTATAGGTGAATTTCTGCCTTGTTTGTTGTGCAAGGAAGCATTCTGGTTAACTTGATTTCTCTTATCTTCTGGAGGGGAATGTTGTAGCAGGACCAGTTTGTAGGATTATGTTCAAAATTAAGTCCTGAAAAATGGTGTATTATTTGAATTTTTATTTTAAAAAATCCACTCAAAACTAGGTGGAGGGTTAAATGCAAGATTTATTGCTAAATGCAAGGGTAATTAATAGGATGAAATAGATTGTGACAAGACAATTGGGTGCATTTTGACTGCCCTTTTATTCGCAGCTCAACATGAGTCATTACATAATACTTTCTAGAAAGTATTATTTACCATCATCATAGACAGAGTGATTGTAAAATTCAATAGATGTGTTCTTAAGTGTAATTTTGGGAAAGCATGTTTTGATATGGTTTTCACAGACAAGGTAGGTAATATGTAAAGAAAATGAGAAGCATTTAAGACCATTCTGAGTAGTGAGTCAATCTCTATTATAGTTGAATATCACCAAAATGTTGCTGTGATTCTAGTTATAAAGTAGATTTGTGGCAACCCTACTGTGGAGGTGTTAATAGGGGATGATGTACTTTACAGTTCTCACCTTAGGAATAGCATCTCTCTCCTCACTGTCTGAACAATGAAAAGTGGATTTTCTTCATGTTCCTAATTAGGCATATGGAGTCATATGCAGATTAGACTGTCTTTAAATTTCTCTTTTACAATTTACAGTCTGTTGACTGGCATATTAAAGACTGACACTCAGCTGATCAGCTCAAAACCATGAGGAGCAAAGACCAATGTTTAAATTAAACTGTCCATCTCTAAGAAAAGTAAAAATGGTATAGTAATATATCATTACAATAGCTAAATTTCCTAAAAATTTACTAGCTGGCAAAAGTAATTGGGTCAGTTAAAATATTAACTTTAGCTCAGGAACTCTAGAATACACCTTATTTCTCTTTGTTTTTTTCTTTTTTTAATTAGTGTTATGGCACTTTGAGGACCTTGTGAATGAATCTTGTTATTGAGCTAGATGCTGCAGTCATCTCTGATGCTCAAGTCAGATAAATGTTGCTAGGCCTAGCTTAGTAAAACTGATGTAGAAAACTCTGCATAAGATTTCTGAAAAAAATAAATCCTCCTCAGGATTTCATGTCCAAACCTATAAAAGAGAAGAAAAATGCAATACCTGGAAAGTGGTACTTTTCCACATTGTATTTAGGGAGAAAATTTCTAATCTACAAGTAAATGAAAGAAATCACAGAAAAAATCTGGTTACCTGGTAAAAAGAAACCTGAAAACCATTCTTTAAAGCAGTTTCAAAATGTGTTTTTATAAAAAAGGGAAAACACTCAAAGAAGTTAACTTGTTAACTACTTTTGCAAACTTTATTTTCTGAATGAAGACCATTTCAAAATCAATAATAAACCAAGAAATAGGTCTACCATCCAGTTTCCTGCAGTAGCTACCATGACTCAAATACCATTTTTTCTATAACCTGTGAAAGCACATTTATAAATTCTGCTTGCTTGCCAAGCTTCTTTTCTATACGGCTGAAGCCCTTTTTTATTAGTATTCTGAATTGTTCATGAATCCCCTGAGGTTTTTGTTTCTTGGTAGCTTAATCTCTAGATATAGCTGATGGATGCTGCCATAGGTGATTGGAAGCATCCTCAGCTACCTGTTTCTTTCAGGGCTGTGAGCAGCTGAAAGAAGGGGAGGAGGAAGAAGTAATTCAAGATATTACTTAAGGAAGCATTTTTGTGAAGCCCCTGAGCAAGAGGGAGTTTATGGCCCTAGGCAAGGCAATGAAAGTACAGTAATTTCACACCTATAAGGCGCACCCTTTTGACTAAAATTTTATTCAGAACCCGGAAGTGCGCCTTATAATCCGGTGCGGCTTATATGTGGTCAAAGTTCGGAAATTTGCCAACCCAGAAGCAAGAGCTGCGGCAGCCGGCACCGGGGGTGGGAGTGCGGAGACCTGCAGCACGGGAAGAGCACCTGGGGCTGCTTTAAAGGCTACTCTGATCTGTGAAAAATGTTTGTAAATTGAGCACCTGCCATAAACCCTGTGATCACGCGATTCCGTTACTAATTTATAACTTTGTTGCGTGTGGATCCTCGCTGCAAAAAAAAAAAAAAAATGTGCCTCACAAACTGGTGTGCCTTATATATGGTTATATATGGACAAAGTCTGGAAATTTGCCAACACCTGGAATTGCGTCTTATATTCTGGTGTGCCTTATAGTCATGAAATTACTGTAATTCAAGGTAATACTTAAGGAAGGATTTTTGTGAAGCTTCCAAGCAAGAGGGAGTTTATGGCCCTAGGCAAGACAATGAAAGTACTGCTTTGTTACAGAAAGAGAGGGATGGGTTTACTCTGAGACAGTTGAAAGTGAGGCAGGATTTATTTTAAGAGGTTTGAATATAAATAAACTGCTTCAAAAATTCAAAAGGTCTGAAGGTCTATCTGAAGCCAGGAAGGAGTGCCCCAGCTTGGTGCTTATGGTGCTTATCTGCTGGGAAACAAAGTATTAGAACAATCTCTCTTCCCCTGGCTCATTCATTTCTGATGTCCACAGCAGTCAATGAAAGACAAAAAAGTCTTGTGCATGCCAGGTGCACAATTCAATAATCATCCTCCCACAAAGGCAGCTCAACCCTTTCTTTGTTGCCAAGACTCAGGGAATAGAATGTACAATGCAGCACAATGGCTTTCTTCGTAAATTGTATGTTTTTATCTCTTTCAGTGTATGAGGGTATAGTATAACATTTCTGTAGCTGTGAGAGTGAGCAGCTTTTTCCAAACCTGTAAAAGCTATTCCAAATCAATTCCTAAGTGTTAGAGTGATTCAACCTTCACCTTCTCTGCCAGTGTACAAAGCGTCAGCAGCCATGTATGCTTTGAGTTCCTGCCAAGTGCACTTACAATTCAGGAGAAAATAACAAGGAAAAATGGCTTCATGGCTGTTGCATATTAAAAAGACCTTGAGAATTTTGTATGGAAAAGATTAAGTTGTCTGCAGTGTGCAGAAAAAAAACTGAGTGAAGTAAGCTAGTAGAAATGGTAGTTGTTCAAACCTGTCCTGTGCTCCAGCCTCACATTGTCTCAAGAGCTGTGTTTGCACTGAAGTACAATAATTCAGCAATGTAAACTATAATATTTGGACTCCTTTTGTCTTTCTAATATGAAAAAAAACCTAGCTGAGTAAGAGTACTTCTAGCATTTGTTATGCCCCCTTCTTTCAAAACTATTTTTTCTGAAGAATGTGTGACAGAACTCTGGTGTGTAACAGGAAAAATTAAAATGACAAAAGAACAACTTCAAGAAAAACGGAAAATGTTGCATATCCCTTCTCTTTGTGACAGGACCTGAGGGAATGGCCTGCGTCAGGGGAGGTTTAGGTTGAATATTAGGAAAAAAATGTTCACCCGGGGGTCTTTGGGCACTGAATCAGGCTCCCCAGGGTCACAACACCAGCCTGGCAGAGCTCAGGGAGTGTCCTGTGTAGGGCCAGGAGCTGGACTCAGTAATCCTTGTGGGTCCCTTCCAAATCAGAATAGTCTGTGATTCTGTGGTTAATATAATTCAGTTTGTTCCAATTTCCAAAAATAGCAGGCAACTTAAAATCAATTATTATTATTTCTGCCCTTTCTAGACTTCTGTAAAAATAGTTTTCACAACATGTAACAGGAAAGCCTTGCCATGCTCTCCCTGGTGATTTAGAATGCTAATGTACAAATGATTTGCCTTTGTCTTCGGGGAATTTTGTGTTAAACCTTGAGCTAGAGGTCAAACCAGCATTCATTCCTTCTCCAAAGAGTGGATGTTTTGCATTATTTGACATGTTTTGAGATAGTATCTACCTACATGGAAGAAAAAAGTTCATTTAAGTAGCCTTTTACTCTAAAGCCAGGCTTTTTGTTGTGATCTAAAAGGCAGATAAATCTTCAAAGCAAAGAATTATACTGGAGTTTACCTCTGAATTTTATTATTAGATTTTATGATAGTGTGTTAATGTGAAGCTTTCAGTTCAAATATCAGAGAAGCTGAAATGAGTGAAATCTAGACGTAGTCTGAGGTCCTTTTAAGGCTGTTGAGAGAAGCGTGAGTGGTAAGTAATACGTAATTTTCTTCTTACAGATATGAGAACTGTCATTATTCATTTAAAGAGAGGAATAAAAAAAAACCCCCAAAACTATAAGCCAGAAATCTATCTAGGGCAAAATTATTTTCCTGAAAAAATGTCCTGCTGTGATAATTGCAACCTCTTGAGAATGGGCCTTTATAAAAGAATTGTTGACAGATCTTTTGCAGTTGGGTACTTCAGTTCTTCATTTTGTTCTATTCCTAGACATGAAAAGTATCTGTTTCAAGAACTTAATTCACAAATTGTCCATTTTGACATGCTAAATTCTAGCAAAATATGCTAACACAAAAGAACCTTTATTTGTGGAATCAGATAAAAATTGTTAATAATAGAGTGACTTCAAATTCTTTATTAAAAGCCAATCTGAAACTATAAATTCCTTTTTCCAAAAACACTGTTTTTTTCTGTTTGTGGAGTTTTCTCATGAAGAGGAAGTTTATGTATTGGAACTATGGATCTGTATATATGCATATTTGGAAAACTTCATAGAAAGTATTTTCACTTCAGATGATAAATATTTTAATGGTAGTTCTATGCATTGTGAACAGTACTTTGAAGAAAATTGTGTCGTGGCAGTGAGAATAAAAGTTAGTTCTTATGCAGGGATCTTTTATGAATGCACTATAATAGGAGGACTGAAATGCATGTTTCAATTTTGCATGTGGTTCTTTTTGTTTCTGTGTTTCAGTAGATTTTAGGTGCCTGCAAGTCACAATGCTAACCTACAGCATACACATGTTTTTCATGAGGCATCATTGATTTTTTGTGTCTGGTTGAAATCTCCAGTGAAAGACAGAAACTGGGAAATTACTCTGTCTGCACTCAGTGGTAGCTTACTGCAAAGGAACAACAGCAAAATGGAGATAAGTAACTAGATTACACTTTTCAGGGTGAATATCCCTCTTTTGGTGTTATTTTAGAAAACTGTGTTGTAGTGCAGGGTATGGTGTATATTTTCTCTAAGTAACGTTGAGCTGCTGGAGAAACGATTATCTAGCAAAGCTGCAATTTAGTTTAGCAGCAGTTCACCACTAGAAAGGAAAAAAAAAAAAAAAAAAGAGGAAAACCCCCGAGATTTCTTAATAAGAGTATTTAAAGTGAAATCTCTGCTATAACAATCATTGCAATTCACCAGAGGGTAAGAAATTGTGCCTTGCAATAGAAAGGGTTAGTTGAGGTTCTATTTCACTGAGGTTTGAAGCAAGTTTCTGAGGCTGACTTTTCTTTTTTGGTTCTAGTGTGGGAGAATTCTGGAGATCCTTTCTAAATTTTGGCATTCATCCAAACATGATTCTAAACTGAAACAAAGATTTAGTAGCTCAGGTTCCTGAAGCTGACTCCATAATTTTTCTCCTTGGAATTTGTTTACAACACAGTGGATTTTCTTAATTTATACTTGGAGTTTGTGTATTAAGACTTGTAAATATTTCCTGTAAGTCTGTACATTAGAAATGGTCTCTAGATTGTGACTGTGTCGCATTGCTGAGGTACAATATGCCAATTACAGTAATTTAACAATTATAAGCCGCACCTGATTATAAGCTACACATCCAGGTAGCCAGGTAGACCACGAGATTTGTCCATATATAAGCTGCACCCGAATATACGCCGCATTTTTTTTTTTTTAATTTAATTTAATTTAATTAATTTACTTTTTTTTTAGGGAGGATGCATGTGCAACAAATAACTAATTAGTAACAGAATCGCACCAGCGTGGGGTTTGGTGTCAGGTGCTCAAGTTGCAACAGTTTTCATAGACCAGCGAAGCCTTTAAAGGCAGCCCCAGGCACCCTCCCCGGCCAGCTCTCACTTCCAGGTTGGCGTGTCACTGGGATTTGTCCGTAAATATGCTGCACCTGATGATTAGCCGCACTACTGGTGTAGGCTGGATTCTTCAATGAAAAAGGTGCAGCTCATAATCGTGAAATTACTTTAATTCTAAACTCATATAAAACTGCTGGAAAATGAGATGTTGCTTGGGAGCTATGGTTGTTAAGAAAGAAACTTGAAGGGATGTGGGCACGGAGCTGCTTTTCAGGGTGGGGTGGAAAAGGCAGAGAACAAATGCAAGCTTGGTCCTGGATGCTGTGGAGAGTTTTCCTTGTCTTGCTGCAGTGTTGGTGGTACAAAAGGACCAAAGATAAATAAGTCCAGGCTGTCCATTGCAAGAAAACAGTGTATTGTATGCTTTATCTGCAACTTTAGAAGTCATGCCACTCTTTAGGAAAGAATTCAGTACTTAGGGTGCCAAAAAACATCAGACCAAGATTGGACATAAGCGTGGCTACTGAATGAATTTTATGTATGACTCTATAGACATGATCCTTTTTCTTGTGTGCATGTGTGCATCCATATATATATGTAAAAACAGATTCTCATTTTTCAAATTTGGCTATTCTTTCTCAAAACATTTTGGGTTTAGAATATTTAGCAGTTTGGAGTTTTTCTTTGTACAGTTGATGCTTCATCTTTTAAAAAGCTTAAAAGGCTGATTAGTTGTTGGATATTGGTTGATATATTTTCTAAAAGAAATACAGTAATTTGACAGTTATAAGCCGCACCTGATTATAAGCCGCATGTCCCGGTAGCTGGGTAGACCAGGGGATTTGTCCATATATAAGCCACACCAGAATATAGGTGGCATTTTTTTTTTTTTTTTTTTTTTTTTTTAAGCGAGGATCCATGTGTGACAAAGTAAGAAATTAGTAACAGAATTGTGCCAATGCGAGGTTTGGTGTCAGGTGCTCAAGTTGCAAACAGTTTTCATAGACCAGTGAAGCCTTTAAAGGCATCCCCAGATGCCCTCTCCGGCCGGCTCTCACTTCTGGGGTGGCATTTCACTTGGATTTGTCCATAGATAAGCTGCTCCTGAATATAAGCCGCACTACTGGGGTAGGCTGGATTCTTCAATGAAAAAGGTGTGGCTTATAATAGTGAAATTACTGTATCTTCTTTTTATGTTGGAAGCTTAAAATTTCAAAGTGAAGGATTCTGGTATGGATACATTATTGCAAATAGATGAAAAATAAATTTAAAAATCATATTTCTTTAATTTTGAATTTTTAAAAAAATGCTGAAACATATTTTTTGAATCAACTTTAGTCATCTCAGTGGCAGTCAATAATATTTATGTTTCTGTGAACTCCTAAAGAATAAGAAACATTAGATGAAATGCTATAGACAGTAGCTGCTTGTGAACTCCACAACCGGAACTGTTATCACATAAGGTACAAGAGGTAGTTAGAATATACAAAGTGCTCCTTAAGGTCACCACAAAACTTGCAATGCTTGGTGTGTAATCCCTTATTTCAGTAGAAATTTAATTGGTATATTTTTTTTATTCAGGCTCATTTTTATTGGGTGGAGCTTGAACCAATAGTTTCATGCCTGGCATTTAGTTAGGCCCAGTCTGACAGAGAATCAGATTCTTAATTAGATGTGAAGATATAAAAAAGACTTTGGTTGTCCAAAGTAGCCAGTGAGGGAGCTGAGGCAGTCCAGTTACACTGGATAAATGCAGTTTATCCTCTATCTAGGAGTTTTCAATATCTAGTCATTCAAAACATCTGAAAAAGAAAAGTCCAACATTATTGTTTGTTGGTTTTATATAAGATTGTGGGTTCTGATTCTAAATATTAATTAAAATTTTAAATGGTGTTGAATAACTGTGAACTGTGGAGAAGGGTGTTAATTGTGGCAGCAATGAAAATTTAATAGTTAATGAAGGACGAAGGATCTCATGCACACCCAGCATAGGATTCTTACCTTCCCATAGCACTTGGAACTAGTCATTTAAGAAGAAAAATATCAGGTATTCATTACCAGGGATCACTCTTTTTTATATAAATTCTTGTCATTAAATCAGTGAAGTACTAATAGGTTCATAAATCTTAATATTTCAATGTAAAAGCAATATTATTTAAAGTATAGTAATTTGGATGAAGTAAAATGGACAGCCTTCAATACCTAAGCATAACAAAAGCATGCGTATCTTCATTTGAGCAGCTCCTAAGTAATGACAATCATTATAGACTAAATACTGAATAACATTGTATCATTACCTATACAATCATTAGGGAGAAAACGCCACAGGCTGTTGGGGCTTTTTAATTCATTTTGAAGAAAATTGCTTGCCAGTAGTTTTTAGAAAACTGTAAATTGTATTTCCCATTTTAAGATTTTCCACCTAATTATGTTTCAAAAAGTTTCACATCTCAAAATATTATTTCTACCTGTGCATTGGGAGCTTTTGGAATGACTTTTTTGACTCACTGTGTTATATAGTTTACCATAGTCAAGTGTTCTTCGTGTCTCAAGCCCTAGCACTTCAAGAGTTTTTGTCACCTTTTCACAGCAGTTCATACAATTCTTGTGGTTAGTCAGCATAACACAATGTGATGTGATCTGTGATGCTGAGTTCCTGGAAAAAAACCTCACCAAATTTCCAAAGAATGTAATTTATAAGAGAGAAAACTTCTAGCCTGCTAGCAATGAGTAAGCACCAAGCCTGCAGTAGAAGAGCTAAGGTTAGGGACAGAGTTTTTTTTATTTTCTGTATGTCAGTCAAGTCACTGCTTTTCTTTGTACTTCAGTTTCTTGGAGTGTCCTTAATTAAATTTATACAGAAAGAGCTGTAAATGAAGAGTCTGTATTCTTAAGATCTATGTTTCTAAAGGCAGAGCATTTTTTTAAATTTAACTTCCCCAATCACTGGAAGATTGAATCGCTTTAAAGAGTGTTCCCTTCCCTTGTATTATGGTTTTAATGATGAATTTAGTCAGAAGTCCGTTCTTTGTGGTCTGGCAGTTGATACAGTCAAAAGCAAATAGCTGGTGTCCTGAAAGACCTAAATATGCGCACTGGCTGAGCAGAAAGAATTGAATAAGTGTAGAAAGGCAATAGAGAAGCTTCAGAGAGCTTAATAGATGTCATCAATCAGAGAAGCAAGCACTGTGCAACAGGCGTGACTGAAAGAGACATCACGAGCTGGAGGCACTGCTCTAACACATTTTCTGCTTCAGGAATAATCATAATCACCCTGGCCTTTCTCAAGTGTCTTTTCAGAGGAAACTCCAAGATATTCATATTGTCTTAATACAAGCTTGCTTGTTTCAAAATAGATTCTAGGGAGGTGGAATGGTGTTCACCTCTGAAGAATCATAAATGTGCACTTTCAAATTCAGGTATACCTGCTTCATGCAGGTTTCTGGTAGTGTCAGCATGTTTATAGCTTCTGTATCATAATTTCCTCAACATCTTTAATTTCTAAAAGTGGTAGATCAGTTTCTAAAAGCTTTACATTCTTATGCTCTGTAATGATGTTCATATATCCCACTAAAAATTAAATGTACTGGTGGAATTGGGGAGGAAAAACAAAAATAATTTAAGTACTTGTGCTACTTTAATGCAGCTAAAATCTATTAAAAATGCCCTACTTTCACTGTATGACAAAAAATGCTGTTGCACTGTGTCATAATTTTAGCAAAGGTGCATGTTATTTGTGAAAAAGTGTTAAACTGCAAATTCTGAAAAAAATTATAACAAAGCTTACTGTGTTATTGATTATGACAATTTAATAGTTATCAAAATGGTGAGGTGAATTTTGAATTGTGCAAGTTTTCAAATGGAATTTACCTGATAAGGAATAATTCTAGCATATTCTAGTACATTGCTTGAAACAGGCATAGTTATGCATAAATTGGAATTTTTATTCTTTTTGGAAGAGATTATGAAGTCTTGAGGTTTTAAGGTTTTAAACATACTCTGATATTCCACTTTTGTACTATATTTGGGTTGAGACACCATAGACCCAGTAGGATTTCCCAGTTTGATGTTGTTGAGATAGGCCATATAAACATACATTATACTTAAATATGGGAGTGTCTGTGGTTTAGAATGGGAATTTTCACTTACTTCATCAAACTCTAACTTACTCTTTCTCTTCCATTGTTATTATTTTGGTTGTTGCACCAACTTTGTAGCTTTATCCTGTCTTGGGTTATAATACAGGATCTGATAAAAGGTATCTATTCTATCACCATCTGTTGAGACCAGGTGGGGGCAGTGATCCTTATCTCCATGGGAGATATTCTTCTGCTAATGGGCCACCCATTGAAACCAGGTGGGGCAGTGTTCTTTACTTTTTCACAACCCATCCTTCCTCCAGGGTGATATCTTCTGCTAATGGCACTTTGAGTCCTACTGTGGGAGTGATAAAATTCCATCATCCCATTGGAAGTTGCTCCAGCCAAGGGGAAGAGCCCAGCATTTCTTACCAAGATAAAACCAGAGGTTTTGGGACACTAAGGTTGTCCTTTCTTCACTGGACTCCAGAGGGAGACCAGATTTCTCCACATCACCGCTGAACCTCCAGAGGGAAACTGGACCTTCTACAGGAGCACTGCTTCAACTGAACCACATCTGTCACTGCAGGAGGATGCAGCCGTCATTTAACTGGACTGCTGCCAACACCCTGACTGATGAGATGTCAGGTTGTATTCTGAATCTGTCAGGGTTTGGGGTTTGCTTCTTTGTAGTACTGTTTCTATTTTAATTTTCCTAGTAAAGAACTGTTATTCCTAATTCCCATACCTTTGCCTGAGAGCCCTTTAATTTCAAAATTATAATAATTTGAAGGGAGGGGGTTTACATTCTTCATTTCAAAGAAAGGCTCCTGCCTTTCTTAGCAGACATCTGTCCTCCAAATCAAGACATATCCCTAGTAGAGATTAACCAGAGACTGCAATTGCTGTATTTTGCTGAACATCTCTATTGTTATTTCAATATATTTTATATCACTCTGTTAAATCAAAAATTATATAGAGCACTATCTTTCTTCAAATGAGCAAGTTTGTTACTAAAATATACTTTAATATAAAAGTATAACCTTTATGTGTGAAATATCTTAATATCTAAAAGAATACTCTTGGCATCACAAATCCAAAATATAGCCCTGTATCTGCTACTGTGAAAAAGATTATCCTACCCCAAAGAAGCCCACCTGGTCAAGACAGTGTTGGACTCTGACAAATCAGCAATTTGTGTAGTGTTTAAAAGTCGTGGTCTAACTTGTGACACGTATGATGATGAGATTTATGGATGGATGTTATTGAGAATAAAACCTCAGGATATTGCCAGGACAGCTATATGGTAAACAGGGTATTCTTTTCAAACAATTTTCTGACAAATCAGAGGTTTTGAAAACTGGGCGTTATCAATTTGAGGGCTTCATATTGGAGTTCAAAAAGATGTACAACCGTTTTTTTGAAGTTACAGACTCAGCTGAGAGTTTCTGGTGACCAAGTGACTTGATATAGCCAAAATTTACTTGAAACTGAGCTGATGTTTACGTTATCAAAAGTTATATAGTAGGTGCTTAAAATGTTTTGACTTTCAAGTTTATTCCAGTTGAAAACAGAGAATTTCTTAATTTCGTCAGAGATTTGAACACAAATTTTTTGCACTTTCTTATTTAAATATACTGTTGCCATGCAGGTGTATTTCCACACTGACATGTGGAAAGTGTCCTGGTTTACTTTCCTACAAAAAAGTTTCCTAAGAATAAAGTTGGCTTCTGGCTAGATAAAAATAGACTTATCTTATAAAAGAAGGAGAACACTTTACCAGGATGGTAAAAATTGTGTTGCAGGGTTTAATTCTGCTTTATTCAAGAGCTTTGTGAACGTGCATTCAATATTGGATGTTCAGGCAGGTCTGGGTACAGAAGATAGCTACTCCTTACTCTAAGTTTTAGGAAGTGCCATTTGTTCATAATCTTAAACTAGTGGGAAAGGCCTTTCTCCTCCAGATTTCATAGACTTTTTTGCAATGGATTTCATGTGTTGGAGCAAGTCCAGATATGGCCACAAAGATACTCAGGTTGCTCCTATGAAGACAGACTGAGAGGGCTTTTTCACTTTGGAAAAGAGAAGTCTCTGGGGGTACCTTCCAGCACCTTTCAGTAGCCAAAGGAACTACAAGAGAGCTTGTGGGAGATATTTTACAATGATATATAGTGACAGAACAAGAGGGAACGGCTTAAACTGAAAAGAAAACTGTAAATATAGATTGGCTATTAGGAAGAAATCCTTTATTGTGAGGGTGATAAGACCCTGGAACAGGATTTCCAGAGAATCTGTGGATGCCCCATCCCTGAAAGTGTTCAAAACCAGGCTTCATGGGACTCTGAGCAACCTGTTCTTGTGGCATCCCTTCCCATGGCAGGGAGTTGGAATAAGATGGTCTTTAATGTTCCTTTCAACCTAAACCCTTCTGTGATTCAGCAGCCAGGAATTCAGGATAACGTCAGACAATTTAAAATCTTTCAGTTCTTTTGTCAGTTGAAATATTTGTAATAAACTATTTTTGTTTGCTTACATGTATAGATAGCTTCTGTCCTTCATGGATTTTGGAGATAGCAAAAGAATTACAGTAATTGGTTTTTTTGCAAAGTTCACTTTGTTCTTTGCTTCAGCACAATCTACTGGTAGTAGATGTCAGGAAATAAAAATTGTTAAAGACAGTGAAAGGGTTAAAATACAGTGCCTTGAGCTTGTGTGTATTCTTGAGAATATTAAGAAATATGGCTTGCACTGAAAGGCCAAAAGGACCAATTAAGATTCATATCTTCTGTTTGGCTTAAAAGAAAATGTTTGTATCATTTTTTTAGGAAAGGCAATTGGAATTAAAAGTGAGAAATGCTTACCTTTAAAAGGCTATTTTCTTCTCTGAAGTGCTCATAAAAGTGCAGCTGCAGCACCACAGTGTGTGTTCTAAGGCATGAAAGCAGTCCCTTTTCAACCCTGAAAAAGCTCTTCCTGTGTGTGTTTTGGGAGGCTGCTTTCAGGGTGTCTCCTCGTGTCTTCTCATCAGCCTAGTCACAAACAGGAGAATATTTGTGAGTGAGTCGGAATGGTAGGACTGCAGTTTAAATGCCATCTGTAACATACAGAAGCTGTAGAACCACGAAAACCTGATTGACAACGTTCCTTCAATTGAAAGAAGAGAGGGTTAAGTCAGATATACAATATTTTGTGAGCAGATAGAGACCACTGGTAGTCTGCAGTAAACTGGAGGCTAAAAGCAAGGAGTTGTCTAAGTAAATAATATGGTGGCTAAGAAGTTGGAAGTATGTCACTGACATCATTCTGCCTTTGTTGTCCAGATATTTTTACCTGACTAGCAGAAAAATTTTGTGGCAGTAGAAGACCTACAAAGGGAGTGTGTGTGTGTATATATCCAAAAAATTAGGGTCTCTAGCAAACAAACGGAATGTACTTGTGAAGGGAACCTTTGGGAAGCTGCAAGAACTGGCCTGAGGAAGAAGGATGCAAACTACAGCCACTCTAATATAAGGAACAGGGAGGCTTGCAATTCAGAGTGAGATTTCTGTATTAATAAATTATGATTATAGGGTGGCTTTGTTGCTTGGCAGCAGCCAGCCTGCTCCTGCTTCCTTTTGTGGGGGGCAAAAGTTGGCCTTCTACTCAGTTCTACAATTTAGAGTTTGGGAATAACTGTTAAGTCTGGGCAGGAGTTTTCACTATGATTCTATTTTAAATTTAAAAAAAACCTTGCCAGCTTTTTTGCTGTTATCCTAAATTGAATTGTAATGTCTCTAATCTGCAAAAAAACCACTCCAAAAGTAGCTGTTCAAAGCTCACAAAAGTACAAAATGCCTAGTTTGGATCTCAGGGCAATGGTCTGTTCTGCTCAGCATAAAGACAATAAACCTTTGGTGGTTTTATTTTCAGTTGATATGAATAACAATATTAAAGCCAGACATTTAATTAAACACTTGTCCTATTGCAATTGGACACACATGGTTACGCTTTGGGTCTGTATAAAATCCATATATTAAATGGATATAAATATAAAGAATTCTTTGCAACAAAATACTGAGGCATTGAGGGAAATACACTTAAATTTAAAAGGCAGAACTCTCTAGGACATTGATATTGTTAGATGAGAGAAGTGAAGTAAAAATAGTACTGGAAGAGCTGACGCACACAAGTGCTGAGGTCAGAATGAAAACCTGTTTGTCTGAAGATGGCATAAAGCTGGAGGAACTGAGACTTTACCTCCAGCAGTTTCTTTGAAACTGTGGTTGTCTTACGTTGCAGTGGCTGTGTTGGTTTTCTTTTCATTTTCAGGTTGCTGTTTGTGGTGTTATATTGAGTAAAAAAAAGAGTTCAGCCTTTACATATGCACGTAATGCAGAGGAATTGTTCCAATGTACTTTCTTACATAATAGTTCTGTATTTATTCTCCCTGAAGAATGAACTGTTCAGTCTCAGACTAGAGATATATTCTGCTAGGGTTTTTTTAGGTAAGTGCATTATCTTGGACAGTATGTTTTAAATTTTTCCTTCTTTTATCATAGCAACTTTGTTAATAGTAGATTTTTCTGGAAAGTAAAAACAATTTCATTGGTTGAGGACAACCTTATGGCAGTATGATGTGGTAACTTTGAGATTCTTTTGAGCAAACACACTTTTAATTGCAATTCTGGTATGAGAATTTCTTTTTGAAGACTCTCTAACCTTTCCAAGACCAGCATTTTAAGGCTGTATTTTGAGCTGCTCTGAATGCATACCAATGGAGAGACCAGGATGCAATTCCTGCTCCTGCATGCATAGAAATACTGAGATACAGCACTTATAATTTGCTAAAACAAATGGCTCTTCTATTTAACATCTAGTATTTACTTATGTAAACTATGCACAGATTGGCTCATAGGGATTGTTGCAGACTTTTAAAGAGGCAAGTAATTTAGTTTATTTATTTTTTTATTTATTCCTTAGCAGTGTTTTCCTATTTGTAGGGATTAGAAATATGACGTAATGTCCTCAGTAAAGATTAAACCCTCAGTAATAAGGTAGATTGGGTTGGACATCTAGTGTAGCTCTTTTTTTAAGGTAAAATTTCAATAAGTTCATGAAACTGGATTCTGTATTTGACCTTGGAAATGCTTAATATCAGTAGCTCAGAGGAATCAAGTGAGAGATCAGCAGTTATCAACAGGTAGCTTTCTTGACTTAATTTGTTCAGGCTTCCCTTGCCTTTTAAAATATAAACACACTATTCTCCCTTAAAAAAAAAACAACAATCAAACAAAACCCATGCACACACACACACAAAAAACAACCAAAAAAAGCCTATAAATCTGACTTTGTTTTATTGGGTGTGTTGTGAAGGAACGTCTGGGATGCTATAAAACTCATAGGTGCCCTCAGATCTGTCTCTTTCATTCCACAAGTAATGGATTGCTTTCATTTAAGATTAGAAGTATTTCTACAAAGTGAAACCTACTTTGATACCATCATGAAAAGGCACTTCTGTACCTAAAGAGAAGTTGTTTATAAATAGATAGCAGTGATATGCTACCGCAGTTAGTTGAGGAAACCTAATTCCATTTAAAAACATCAGTGAAGAACTAGAGTAATGCTTAATAATTAATGAATATGATTTAAGTCCAATTTACAATGATGACACTTTTTAAAGGTCCTGTAATATTTATAAGAAAATTTTACCTCCCGTAATACTAATGAATTAATTTTTTCTGACCCTTACTGAAAGTTACACCTGTAAATTAGTTTTTCAGCTTGCTACTAAAGAGTATTTTTTTTTTTCCAAACCACAGTTCATTTACATAGTTTTCAGGCTCGGTAGATTTGTCTTTTTTGTTTGGCATGGTGTATTTCTTGTCAGTGACCAATTAGCTGACTCCTGACTACTTTAAGAAGTTTTAAAAGCCCTGCACATAGAATCTTAAAATAGTTTGAGTTAAAAGGGACTTAAAGGTGATCTAGTTCCTAGCCCTCTGCCTTGGGGTAAGACAAATTTCACTAGATCAGTTTGCACACAAATTAAGTTTTGCTAAAAAGAGTACTATTTTAATTTTTTTATCAGAATGTCTAGACAGCAACTATATTATATAAAAAAGTATTTACAGTAATTTCACCATTATAAGCCACACCTGATTATAAGCCACACATCCAGGTAGCCAGGCAGACCACGGGATTTGTCCATATATAAGCTGCACTCAAATATATATATTTTTTTTAAAACGAGGATCCATGTGCAACAAAATAATGAATTAGTAAGAGAATCGCGCCAGCACGGGGTTTGGTGTCAGGTGCTCAAGTTGCAACAGTTTTCGTAGACCAGCAAAGTCTCTAAAGGCAGCCCCAGGCACTCTCCCCGGCTGACTTTCACTTCCGGGTTGGCATTTTGCTGGGATTTGTCCATAAATAAGCCGCACCTGATGATTAGCTGCACTACTGGGGTAGGCTGGATTCTTCAATGAAAAAGATGCGGCTTATAATCGTGAAATTAAGGTAATTAGATTGTAGCAGCATTTTTCCACTTAAGGGGACTTAACAGTAAGGACATTGTTCATCTGATTTCAACAAATTAAATTCCACTAAGAAGCTCTGCACTGGTAGAATGTAGGAAGGCAGTAGTAGGAAGACCATTGAATAAAATTTCAGGATAGATTTTGATGAGTCCGCCACATTCCATGAGTACTGGGATTTGTTAAAGGACCAGCATGAGTTGGAGGAGTTATGAATTGCAGTGGTAACTAATTACTGCCATTTGCCTTTGCTTCCAGCTTACTGGCAGGTTATTGGTGCTTCTTGAAAGCCACGGTGCAGAAACAAAGCAGAATTATTGATATGTGAAGGATGTGGTGCCCATTTATGTCTGTTGTCATCACATGGCATTTTAAGGCATCTCAGCCTTCCTAGCTTTTTCCAGGCTTGCCTCTCCTCGTAACAGATTTATTGTGTGTGTTTATGCCAGCTTAGTCAGCTAAGGGTTTATGGTCTTTGGGATTTAGTGAAGAAAAATCTGGATTTTGAAGAAAAATCTGCATTTTTCAGTATCTCACTGAACAAGCATTCCTGTATGACTGTTAGGGAGTGTTCTGAACATCCAGTGTTCTCTGGACTATAGAAATACTTAAGTCAAGACTATGTGCCAGTGACTTGCAGTTATTAAAGATTCAGATTGAATGCCTACTTCTAAAAATGAGTAAGTATTTTAAAAGAGTGGTTTTAATTTATATTCATCATGTTAATTTCAGCAGAGGCTGGAGTTTTATTTATGCCTGGATCTCATGCAGCCAATATTCCACAGCATGCAGAGATCTGACTATACATTAGGCTGGTGTGAGACACACTTGGCCCCTGTAGTTAAATTGAGATTGCTGCAAAAAATTGAAAGCCAAAGGTGTGTGATGGAGAATTTGTGCTTCCAGTGCTGCTAATGTATTTTCACTGATAACTATTTGCATAAATGCAGTTACTGTCCTTCTTTTGATTATAGGAATCCAAGGTCACTCTTTTTGGAGGGATTGGATGCATGGAATTTGTTCATCCTGCCTTTAATGAATATCTGGAATCAGGTGTTTCAGAAAAAGCTTCTTTACATTGGTGAAGACAATTAATTTTAAGGTTGAGTCCATAAATTGCTTTTCTACTGACTTATAGCCATTGTACTGTGTTCAGAGTTGGACATTTAGCAACTTGTAAAAATTCAATGAGATTTTAAGGAAAAAGTAATTTAGGCATTTTGGTGCCTAGAAGTTATCCGATGAGGTTTCTCACTAAAATATTTTTAAAATTTTTGACTAAATTATAAAAATAGCTTTAATTTCTTCCAGTTACACATGTGAAATGGAGTAGTTGCTTCTGAGTGCTAATTTGTTATGAATATTGAATGGAATAGGAAATTTGTGTTAGGAAAGATAAAGGCAAGGCAATGGAAAGCATTAGTCAAGAAGACAGGAATTCTAAATTAAGTTGTGCAAAATGTTCACAAAATAGGAAACAACATAATTCTCTGGTAGGATATTGTCACAGTCTTGAAACACAGCCCAGGTTTGCTTTGAATCAATAATCAGACAAATTCAGCACATCTTTTATATTAAAGAAAACCGGTCAACATTCACAAAAATACTAGTCACTGCGGTTTTGCATTTTAGACACGCTAAAGTTTTGTAAAGAAAAAAACAGGAAGCAAAGCAACTGAAGTCAAGGAGTTTAAACCATGGCAGATCAAAACAGAAGCAAATGTCTGCACAAACCCCCACAATATGAAACTGTTTGGTTTTTAATGGCTTCATTCCTAACAGATGTTTGAGAGGAGCTGATCTTTTGCCAGGAATGTCATTATCACCTCTTGCATTATCCAGCTAATACCAGGCATTTGTTGTCACTTTGTTTTGCATACTTTTCAAACTATATTTTAGTTGCTGCAGCACCAAATTTCTGCAGTCTTTATTTAAATTATTTTTTTTCATTCTGAGTGTGCACATAGAAATCTTGTCAATGAGTAATTGACGAGTTTGAGATGGAGATTTCTCATGGTCTTTTTGGATTATATTAAATCCAAAATTCTGGGGTAGCCTAAAAGTGCCGGGTTAAACATATAAAAAAAAAAAAATTGAATATAGAAAATGATAAATATTTTTGTCAATTTTCTTTGGACAGGAAATAAAAAAGGGCTTATGTCTTATTTCCTTATAATTTCCAGCTCATCAAGTATAGAAAATCTTTAAGAGTTGAACCCAGCAATACTGATGTCTTTTACTCGTGTTTTTAGCTGTTGGATTAAAATGCAGGTTTGTATTAGGAGAGAGAATGAAAGGCTGTGGTAGGAACTGAGTTTTAGAAGTCCTGAATTGTTGGTGCCTGCTTTTTATTGTGTTGAAATATTCTCTTTACATAAGAACTAGCCTAACTCTGGGAAATCATGCTCACATGATACCCACCCCTAAAAAAACCCACCAAACCCCCCAGCAAAGAAACCAAACAAAACAGCAACAACAACAGCAAAAACAAACAGAAAAGCCCCACAAAATTTCCTTTAGATTTTAAGGAAGTGTTAAATAAACTCCAGAATGATTCATAGTATGCTTTTCAAAAATTGAGATTCTGTTTGCATTAAATGACTAAATGATTCTGTGATTCTCAATTTAATCGATGCTATATTTGATTATTGATGACTCTTAAGTTTGCTTTCATATTTTTTTTTTATGTTCTTTTGGTGTGTCAGCACAAGTAAAAAAACACCTGAAATACTGGCAAGGAAGTGTTAACAACATGTTAAGAGAAAGAATAGCTAATAAGTCTTCATTAATGTGTTATATTAGAAACAGAGGAGCATAAAAGATGAATTAGTTCCCTTCCCTTGATGTTAATGGATACCCAATAGTGGGATGGAATGGAGTATTAAAAATGTTATACCAGTAAATTCTTCTGGGTCTTGTATTATAAATCTTGTTTTATAGATCTTCAGTACTTGCACCAATAATTCTTCCACAGGAAGGCAATATATACTGAAAACATTAGTCATCATAATAGAACACATTAATACTTATGTTAAGTAACTCATCTTTAACACTAAAATAATGTACAAGAAGATGTAGATTATTGTCCTACCAATCTTGAGAACTGAATTTGATTTTTTACCTCTGCTTTAAAACCCCAAATTGTTCAGTTAGCTGAAAACACTTCAGTGAGAGAAAGGTTTATTGTACTCTCCTTGTTCCAGCTGGAACAAGAATCTCCCATTTCTGACACAACTTCAGGCCATCCTCTTGTGTCCTGTCACTGGTCAACAGAAAGGAGAGATCAGTTTCTGCCCTCTGCCTCTCCTCACGAAGAAGTTTTAAACCACAATGAGGTGTGTTCTCACTCTCTGCTCCCGCAGTAATGTGTTAAGGACCAACTAGATAAGCATGGAAGAACTGTAGCTATAAATTGCTTCAGAATCTGGGCCAAGGGCTTGATGGTGCTCAAAACCACAGAAGTCTTACTTGTAAACTATTTGTGCTCGTTTGAAGGTAAACCAGAGGGAGGAATGAACCCCACTCAGGTACCTTGTAGAGATTCCAAGCTGGAGCTGCAATTTAACAGGAAAATTGCAATAGATGCAATAGTACAGAAACACTGACTTAAACAGAGAAAGTCAGAATACAATCTGTCACCCTGTTGGTCATTCTGGTGACAGCTGTCTAATTAAATGGTGGCTACAATCCCGTTGGAGTGATGGATGTGGTCTTGTCAAAGTGCTGATCCTGTGGAAATCCCTCTCTGGAGGTCCAGTGGTGGTGGTGGAGAGGTCTTGTCCCGTGGGTGTACAATGGTGTATTTATTGTGGTGTCCCAAGCTCCATATTATATCCAGCAAGATTGTCTGATACCTCCCCCAGAGCAGGGAAGGATGTACAGTAATTTCACAACTATAAGGGGCACTGGATTATAAGACACACTTCTGGGTTGTCAGCAATTTTCCGAACTTTGTCCATATATAAGGCGCACCGGACTAGAAGGCGCAGCGAGGATCCACGCGCAACAAAGTCACAAATTAGTAACAGATCATGGGGTTTACTGGCAGGTGTTCAATTTGCAAACATTTTTCATGGATTGGCATACGTTTAAATGTAGCCCCAGGCACCCTCCCCATGCCGTGGGCCCCAGCACTCCCGCCCGCCCAAAGCACCCACTGGTGTGGCTCTCATGGCTGGTGCAGCTTGGCTTGGCCATGTGGCTGGCATGGCTTGGCTCACAGCTCAGCTCGGCTTGAAGCTCGCACTTCCAGGTTGGCAAATTTCCAAACTTTGTCCCTATATAAGGTGCACCAGATTATAAGGCACACTTCTGGGTTTCGATCAAAATTTTAGTCAAAAGGGTGCGCCTTATAGTCATGAAATTACTGTAATTCCATGAGTCATTTTGTGAGACCTTGACAGCCCGTTAGCAGACATGGCCCCTCATAGGAGCTGCTGCTTCCTCAGAGGGATTTATGATGGTTGAGTCATAGAAAAGATAAAGAAAGCTGGTCTTCCTATTTTAACATCTCCTCAGAAAGTAATGTAGATGGTGGTAGAATACATAGTTTGGTTATGCCTTACATTGTAACCCAAAACACTATTAATTCAAAGACTAAACTTTGAGGAATATTGCCTCCCTTGACATCTCTCTTCCTTCTTTATCATAAAACTTCCTCCCTTTATCCTGACAAAGCCTGTTGTACTCTGTCTAAAGAAACAAGAGAATTCTCTGTGGAGAGGTCCACTGTATTGATGGTAGATTCTGAAGTTCGCTTTTATATTTTTTCATATTCCTGTATAAAGGTGTCCAGTCTAAACTTAAACAACCATTCAGAAAATCTCCTTCCGTTCTGAAAATTAATGTTATATCAAATGAGGGTAGAAATAGTATAGGACTCATTGTAACAGAACATAAATTATTCTCAAGTTTGAAATATGCAAGGATTCAAAAATATTCCTTTCTCCTTCTGGCTATAAAAATAATTCCTCTTCTTGAAATGAAATGTCCCAAAATTATAGTGCTCTCACTCCTTTAGTGTGTTTCATCTTGAAGAGACAGCTTCTATTTCTGTGTCCTAGAACTGAGATCTGATGTCACCAACTTCAGCTGGGTATTTATCTACAACTCATAGTACAGCAATAGAATTCATCATACGACTAGCTAGTTGTGCAGCAAGCAGGGCTTTGACTCCTAAGGTCCCTTCCAACTGAATTTATTCTATGACTCTGTTTGTTTCTTCAACTCTCCATACAAATGAGGGCCCTCTGGAAGATACCAGCCTTCAACCTCCTTTCATGACCTTTCCAAGAGCCAGAAGGATAATGTGTCTATTCACACTGTAATCCAAATGAATTATTAAAAATGCTTTGTGGTTCTTCATATATCCTGGTATTTAACTGGTGCCTGTGCCTGACTTGAATTAGGAATCTGCCCTCAAAATTAAGTTTCTTTGAGCAGGAATGTACTTTTTCTTTCTGTCTCTTAAGTAATTGCTGATGTTGTCAGATAGGTAACAATGTTTTCAGATGGGCTGGGAGAAAGGAAGCCCAGTTTCTATATAAAGGAAATTGGTGGCTGGGGGAAAGTTTGTGGAAAAGATGTGACTTTCATATGAAAAGAGACAATTATAATGAAACTCCATGTTGGAATACATTTCATGGTGTGCAACTGGTTCTTGGGTGTAATGGTAATGGAAGGGGAGGTGGAAGGGAAGAAGAGTAGAATGATACAGACTATGAACTTTAAAGAGTCATCAGGAAGTCTGTGTCTGCTTTTTGCTAGATTTTTTTTGGTGTCTGGAACTGACAGGCAAAAGAAAGTCAAAAAGAAAAAAAGAGAAAGAGAAATTGCAAGGGAGTTGTTTTGGTTGGTTTCTTCTTGTAACAAAGCAGAAAATCAGTAGGAGTTTTTCTATTAATTTCTGTGAGAAAAGAACTCTCCTAAAGGACTCCTACAAGCACATTTTAAAACATTTGCATTGAATGGTAAAAACAAGATCTAAAACTCCACAAATAGTAGCTGTCGATTCAGAAGAAGGAATATATCCTAGTGAGGCATCTTGTACCATGTGTAAATCTGCCTATTTCTGGCAATTTTGTCATTGCACCCAGACAAATGGTGGTAATAGCCAAATGTAAGAATAATGACTAATGCAAAAATCCAAAGTGAGCATCCTCTAGGTTTTCCATATGGCTATAAACAGGATTAGATTCCTTACAGAAATCTCCAAACTAATTTCAATTTTCCTTGAGGTATAACAACATATAAAACACTGATTTTTACTGTACTATAAAATCTGCTGAAAGGTTGTGTAAAGAAGAATAGAATCACTTTATTTAGTTATTTATTCATCTGATAAATAACAAATAAATCACATTTATTACTTATTTATTTATTCATCTTATTTTAAGTAATCCAGGTAATATAATCAGATAAAATTAATAAGAGTAATGCTAAGTTTTTATACAAATGTTAGCAAAATATATGATACATGTAAAAAAAAAAAAAATGTTCCTGTAAGAGTACATGGTATAGTAACAGAAAGCAAGTTTTGTGATTGACATCTCTATAAAATTTGAATCAATAGTGCAAGAGATGGCCAGCATGAAAGAACCCTTTTAAGGAGAGTTACTCTTGAATTCAGAACCTCATTTTTCTTCTATTCACAGAAAGCAGTGACCTGTGAAGTCCCACAAAAGTGACTGGAGGCTGATAGGTCAGTAGAAAGAGCACCCCAATTTCTTGCTCTCATTTTGTTCTGAATTCCTAGGGCCACAGCCACCACACAAATTTTTGGTCAGATATGGTATAAAGTTTTTATACTCTACACTGAGCTTGTCAATGCTAGGCAGGTCTGACAAATATCTTAAGAAAGAAGAAATTTATGCAGTTGCAGATAGTTTCTTTTCTTTGAATAAATGAGGCACTTTAAAGCACTCATTTGTTGATCTGAAAGCAATATATATATATATATAAAATATATAATATACATAATATATATATAATATATATAATTTTACTAATTTTCTAATTTAATTTCATGAAGATTTCATGAAGCCTTTCTTGAATTCTGTAGAGTTATGCAAAGAGCAGCTTCTTGATGTCCATTTGTTTTATCTTTAGGGTTACATGTTGGTAATTTTGATAGATAAAATTTTTAAGTAACATGTTGTTAAATATTTATAGTAAATCATAGGGTTTGGCAGCAGAAAACATTAAATAGACATTTATTTTTGAATGCCTCAGAGGTGTTTTATTGTAAGAGAATGTCAAGCAAATAAAAGAAAAGTTCAAAGGCAGATCTTTCCTTTTAAGAACTAAAGAAGAGTAAATATCTTAGTAAATCTTAATACACTCATGGAAACTCCCTGATGCTCAAGCCATTCTAGGGAACCCCTAAGGATATAGCATTTTCAGTGCTTCCAATAGAATTCCTCAGAGCTGTTAACCATACAGGTTGCAAGTTATTTGGATCACATCAAATTATTCTGATAGTTTTTATTTGAGACTCTGAGATTACAGATGGGCTGTCTTGGAGTTGAGAGATCTTCTTTCATCTCCTGGTCATTGTACAAAAGCCAAGACCTGTCTTTCTGGCTTGGCCATAACATCACTGTGCTATCTTTGCTGCTATACTAGTAGAGTACTAGATTAGAAGTAAAGGGTGTTGAAAAAAATTGCCATGTAAATCTGTCCCATCTGCACATCGTGCAAAAGAATGAAGTGGTCAATGAAGTGGCTGCATGCATGGCATACAGACACTCTACACTTCAGAAGGCTGATCCCTGTTTATAACAACAGCATGCTGTATTTATACCCTCTACACAGCTTACACTTTCATCATTGTGTCTTAGTTTGGAGGACAGGTGTCTGCTAAGAAAGGCAGGTGCCTTTCTTTGAAATGGAGAATGTAAATCCTTTCCCTCCCTTCAAATTATTATCATTTTGAAATTAAGGGACTTTTAGGCAAAGAAATGGGGATTAGGAATAACAGTTCTTTACTAGGAAAATTAAAATAGAAATACAGTACTACAAAGAAACAAGCCCCAAACCCTGACAAAGTCAGAATACAGCCTGACATCCCATCAGTCAGGGTGTTGGCAGCAGTGCCATTAAATGGCGGGTGCATCCCCCTGCGGTGACAGATGTGCTTTAGTTGAAGCAGTGGTTTTGTAGAAGGGTGCAGGTTTTTTTTGGAGGTTTAGTGGTGATGTGGAGAAGTCCAATTTCCTTCTGCAGTCCAGTGGAGAAAGGGCTCCCTTAGTGTCTCAAAATTTCTGGTTTTATCTTGGTAAGAAATGTTGGGCGCTTCCCCATAGCTGGAGCAACTTCCAATGGGATGAAGTAATCTTATCAGTCACACAATAGGACTCAAAGGGCCATTAGCAGAATCTATTGCCCTAGAGGAAGGATGGTTTGTGAAAAAGTAAAGAACACTGCCCCACCTGGTTTCAATGGATGGCCCATTAGCAGAGTATCTCCCACGGAGATAAGGATCACTGCCCCCACCTGGTCTCAACAGATGGTGATAGAGTAGATACGTTTTATCACGTCCTGTATTGTAACCCAAGACACATTGGTTACAGTATGTGAACATAATGTTCATTGGTGTAAGATCATCCACGCTTCTGTTTTCCACAAAACTTTTCTAAAAATTCTTTTCCCAGTTCAGGTTTTCTTCCCACTTATCTACTCCTTCTCTTCTTCTTGGTCAACATACCAACAGTCTTGGTCAGAGAATACTTCCCAAAACAAACCTCATTCATTAACCCACTCTAGCCCACAGACCAGCTGTAGGTCCTACTATAAACCAGGGGGTAGAAGATCTTTGTACTGGCTGTCTTCACTGTGAAACAATATCCCCTGAAGCTTAAATAGTATAAACTCACTCTCCCCAGCCCCAGTTTAGGAAAGAAGCAGTATGCCGGAGGCATTGTGGTACCTATAATAAACCTTAAATGTATTTTACGATGCAATTAGAATTGCTATAAAGACTTCTAAGAATGTGACCTATTTGATACCAGCTGCAGTATTTTGGGGTTTTTTTCCCAGTTATTTCACAAAAAGCAGTCTGAAATGGAAGTATTTTGTTCATGGAAATTTCCATGGATAAAGAACTGAAAGTAATGGGAAATCAGTGGTGTAAGTGGAGCAACAAAACTTGCCTCTACTAAATGCTTGCTTCCACTTACTTGTATCAAAGCATTTTTATGAAATCATTACTGCGAATGGGAAATTGAAATTGTCCTGGTTAAAGGCACAAAGGAGTTGTAGTAGTCTATGTTTGTATTTTCTCAGGAAGTAAAGTGAAGGACACATCCAACTGAGGAACAAAAGGCAAATTAAAGTTTATGAACGGCTGTGAAAATAGCTGTTCTCAAAATAGTCTGATGCATGTATCTTTCTCTTTTCTTTACCTGGTAAAATGCTAAGTGTTATAAGTGTTTATTCACAGACTTTTTTAGATGAACCTAAATTCTTTGAAAAGTTTCTGAGAAGTTTTATTTCCAAATTTTTACTTGATGATGAAAAGGGTGAAATTGAAGCTTTCTATTTGGTAATTTTTTTTCCCAGAAACCACTCATAGCTAGAAAAGCATAAGGAAGGAATGAAACCAAGTATCATTGTATCATGTTTTATCTACATTTATTTTGTTTAAACTTCATACTTTCAACATGCAATAGTTTTAAAACAGCCATGGACAATCCCAGCACTGTTAAGATCTATATATTTGAGACAGATTTTTAAAAAAATGTTGATACCACATAATTGTCCATAAATTTAGTTTATAGATTATTTACTTCATAGCTTTATGGGGTATGGGGTTTTTTTTTTTCTTTTCCTGCCTATAATATACAAATAAAAGTACATCACTCTAAATCCCCAGTAAGGATTATTTTATAAATTTTATGCAGGATTTAAATAAATGTAAAACTCTTCCTGAAGATGTTTTCCAATTTATTTAAGATTTTTTAAAGCACTTAGAGGACAAAGATATGCACTAAAAACGTTTTTATAGTGGGAGACCACAAGGGCTGACTAAAGAAACCTCAGAACTTCAGATCTGTCTATGAGGTGATTTAAAATAATAATAATTGATTTACTGATAAAAATGAAGAAAGAGAGATGACCTATTCTCCCAGGTAGGTGGAAATTCTGAAAGACAACTACAAAACAGTAAAGCTGACATGAAACAGAGACTTTCCTTCAGGATACAGGTGCTTCCTTAACCTGATTTACTGGATTTGCTGTGTTTTGGCATAGAGCTCATGATATGTCTACACACCTGCAAATAACCCAATACTGTGCTGCACTGTAAATTTGCTGCTCTGGATCTCTGTGTGTCTTTGGAGTGATCTCTGTTTCACAGTTTGGAATTTACCTGCTTGCAAAATATCTCTGGTTGAGCTAGGAAGGAACTTCTCCCCCAGTTGTTACTACTCATGTTGGATTAAATAAGGTATCGTGGAATATGGTAAAATTCCACAGCAGCAAGGAAAATGGTGATGCATACGTTGTCCATTAGATAGCAAGAGAAATGAAAAATAAAAAGCCACATTTTTATATGCTTGGCTGTTTGATTGACTGACTTGTGCTCATCCAAATGAATGTCTAAGCAGGTTGTTTCCAAGCTATGACTTGTAAACTGATAGACTGAAGGATGAGTTATGAGGAGAAAGCATTTTAATATGTATAAGTAAATATCTAAAGTCTAGGCTTTTTTAGACAGAAGAAAAGTGAATAAATATAGATAATTAATGACATTGATTCATGCACACCACCACACCCTCTTTTTGTAATCAAGTCTCCCTTTTAAATCTGATTTTATAGTGTTATGGAAGAAATATATTTGGTGCTTAAATGGTTATAAAGTTTACAGCTATTTAAGTTCTGTCAACACTCTGAGTAAGCCAATCAAGATACTGTCTAAAGTATTACTGTCTCTAATAAACTAAATAAACATGTAGAACTAGATAAATGTATTTAGAGAAAAGCTTTTTTCTCCTTATTTCAGGATCTACCTACCTCAGGACATTTTTCTATATCATGTCAGTATTCTTCCAGCAGAAAGTTTTATCATTCTGGTATATTGAAAGCAATACTTCAGACTCCAGTTTGTTCTCAGGTTAAGATTAATTTATATGCTGATTAATTTTCTGGGTTGGTTGTTTTCCTCTGCCTTTGTCATATGTATGGCTTGTTAGTAATCAATTTTTCTTTAACCTCTGTACACCAATTCTGATGGTACATGAATTCATTTGTTTGCTTTATGCCCTTTATTTGTAACTCTGATATCTATATTCTGCTATAGAACTTGACTCTTAAAAGTACCTGAATTCTTCTAATTTTTTCTGTATTATGAGTGCTGAGCACTTAGCAGAACAAGGCAATTAGGAAATAAATATCCCTGTTCAAACTGTTCCACTAAATTGTCATTAAACAGGGCTTATTTTTTAAACAAATGTCTTCATATTCATGGAGGTACCGTGAGCAGAAATTAATTTTCAGTAGTATGAATGTTTCTGTATAGATTATTTTTCATTTTGCAAGAAACATACTGTTTCTTATATGGCTGGAAGATGAAAACATCTAGCCACTGAGAGCATCATGGTTCCCCTCTCTCCCATTAGTTTCCTGCAGTGAATCCAAATTAAAACAGCTAACACAGATGTTAGATTTGTTTCCTTTCCTAGTCTAGGTAGTGGAATTAAGGAAAGACCTATGGGAACAGACATTATTCATCAAAATAAAAGAACCCTAAACTTCTCAATCCTGCTGAGGTATGGGTTTATTTGGCAAGGTGGATCATGCTATTGGATGTGGAATTCTGTGAAAAGAGGTGGGAATCCCCTTTCTGACAGAGAAAAAGGACAACGAATGGGATTACATTGCATTCCAGAAATTGTTGTCTGGCTTGGTTTTCTCACTTCTATGTGCCAGGAAATTCTTAAAGTAATTTTCTGAAGTTAAGTGAACATACTCATCATGGCTTACTTGTGCCTGTTAGCTCTCTGTGGGAAATATTTAATGAGGGAATATGTAAATATTTTGACTGGTCGTGCCTTTATTTTTGGAGTGCCTTGCAAATGACACTTGAATGTATCAGGATGATGCTGTGGTAGCAGAGGCATGTAAGAGATGATTATTATTTTCAATTTTTTATTTTTTTTTATAAATTAATGGATCCAGCAGTAGTAAAAACCCCACCATTCTGCAAGCAGACTACAGTAGAGTAACACATACCTAGCACAAGCATATTAAAACTAACAGAACTGTGGCAGAGACTTTTTTTGTCATGTAATTAATGACATGAAGAGAGACATATAAGTTTTTCAAATCTAAAGGGATATTTTGTACTTTTATCTTTCCTTCTTGGGGAAATACGTTGGTGTGGAATTTTTTCAGAATAGCCAAGAATGCTGACAAAGATGAGATATTTAACAAAGGAGAATGGTATGTATGGGGCTGTGTAGATTTTATCTAAGATTATATCAAACACACAATGAAAAATGTGTTTTATTAAAATTAATATATGTGTTTGCAAAATTATATAGAAATAAATGTAAGTAGTAAAGTAGAAGATAATAAATGCATGCAAGTATGTTTAGAGATTAAAAATGTCCAGAAGTCATATTTGATTCATTGGATCTAGAAACTATACAAAATCTAAAAGTATTCTAAGTGCTTCGTAATGATAAATATTAGCTTTGAAATCTTAGATTGTAAAGTTGAACTTCAGTATTATGCAGTACAATCTTTTCTCAAACGCAATCAGATCCACTAACTAGGAAAATCATTCTTGAAGAGGTGGTTGGAACTTTCTCATAGCCAATTGTAGATTTAGACTTAGAATTCTATCTTTTGTTAAACAGAGTGTGAATATTTAACCAAGAGAAACACTGTGAATTCATCAGCTATTTTTGATACATATTTCTTTAAACAATTATATTAGATGCCTGAGTGATAGAAAATGTCTCAGTTATGTTCCACTGGCCTGTTCAGAATTTTGCATGCAGCTTAAGAATGCAGCTTATTTTATTCATATCATGGGTTCACAACAGTGGAGAGGTGGGTCTGAAGAAAATCACAATGCTACCATCTCTGTGTATGCATAACTTTCTGTGAGGTTGTAATCATTCCATTACCTTCTGGTCTAGAAAATAAGTGGGTTTAGCTTTTAATTTTATGCAGCTCATAATTTTCTAGACTTAAGACTCTTTTTCTGAGCCCTTTTCAGCTTGTCAGGAACCTTTCTGAATCACGGAGAAATGAATCAGGAGAAGCCTCACTAGTGCCAGATGTTGCCATTAAATCATTTCCTACTCCTACTTGATGTTTCCTAGATTTTGCATCCAAGGTCCACATTAACCCATTTAGAAGACTGCAGTAAGAACACGAATGTTTCAGTTAAATTATTTGCATTATTCCTGAATTGTTATTATTTTTCCATTTTTTCATTTATGTTTCAAATAGGAACAAACAATTCAAATAAAATATTTTGCTAAGTAACATGGGAGAGTACTTAAGCAAATGTTTGTTTTCCTGTTGACACAGAAGAGATTTCTATGTACCCTTAAACAGCATGCTTATATATTGTTCTGAATACATAAGAACTGCCAGGCTGGATTTTGAGGTCAAAAGATTAGTATTTTTATGGTAACATTTGCATTGTGATATGGCACTAAATTATGAATATAATAAAATTAAATATAAATTATAGTGGTTTTTTTACCCTCCACACAAAATATTCATGTGATTCTTATAATACATTTTTTGAATTGTCTGCATTTAAAACCTTATGCTTATATAACTTTCCTAAATGTTGAAAGCATTAGTTGTCTTGTAAAATTTTAATGAAGAAGTAGCAAACAGCATTTTTCTCTGCAGCAGACAGTATGTGACATTTCTTCATTTAAAATTCTCCTCATGTGCTATCAGTAAAATTCATTGTATTACTCAGCATGACCTTAGTGAAAGTTCTCTATATTATTTCTAATTTTTTTTTGTCTTTTTGTGGTGTTTGTGCAAGCATCTGTACAGGAGCATGTGCTCATAAACAAGCCTTTTCTTTTTTTCCTTATTTTGAAAGCTTATTTTGAAGTTGATTGTTTGTAATTATTTGCTTAAAACAGTGTATCAAATTCAATTTTTTTTTGTCCTTTTTTTTTACTGAATAAAGAAGAAGTATGAACTTGTAACCCATTATTTTGGAGAGTTTTTTGTGCATTTTGTGATAATAGAGAGGCCAGGATTTGTTTACAAATAAAAGGTTTAAAAGAAATCCTCAAATTAAATCCTGAAATGTAAGGAAGAAATACTGATGTATCTCATATCCAAAACAACTTTTATCAATATATGGGTGTTATTTGCAAAATGGCAAATGTTGATAACTGTATCACTTCAGAGAATTAACGGAAGTCCACACATACAAATACAGTAATTTCATGACTATAAGGCGTATATTAAAGCCTAAAATTTTGATTGAAACTTGGAAGTGGGCATTATAATCTGGTGCACCTTATATATGGAAAAAGTTTGAGTATTGAAGGGATCTCAAAACAATTTCTGTTTCACATTGCTCAGCAACAAACACGAAACTCGCAATCAAATGATCACTAGCAGCGAGAGCCACGAGCTCAGCGAGAGCCACGTGAGCCACGTGATCAGTGGGACCCACGAGCAGCTCGGCGCTAGGGGCGGCTGCAGGGTGTGGGAGAAGGGTGGGTGGGAATGCCAGGGTTTACAGCATGGGGCTGCATTTAAAGGCTACACTGGTCGTGAAAAAAATGTTTGCAAATTGAGCACCTGCCAGTAAACCCCGCGATGGTGCAATTTCATTGCTAATTTGTTACTTTGTTGTGCGTGGATCCTCGCTGCAAAAAAAAAAAAGTGCACGTTATGGTGTGGTGCACCTTATATATGGACAAAGTTCCGAAATTTGCCAACAACCCGGAAGTGCACCTTATAGTGATGAAATTACTGTCCATATTTAGGATATAGGTGGGTTTTTTGCTTCCATTGAAGACCCTTGTTTCCCTTTTCCTTGTTTTGTTGTGTCTTTTTTTTTTTTTCCCTTTTCTCAGTTACATATATAACTCACAAAGCCACTAGACCATCTGAAAAAGTTTTAACACTTAATAACCTTTCCACAATATTTTTGTTGCATGTCCTGTCTAAATTTCTCAAGTAAGATTTGTTTTCTTGGAGAATATGTGATGAAGTATGAGAGATGCTTTTTATTCTGTTCTTTGGAATCCTTTTCATGCAAAAGAGGTTTTTTTGGTAACACTTTGAGAAAATTTATAGAGGTTTTATTTTTTGTTTGGTTTTGTTGTTGTTTTTAGTTTTTTCCCCCAGAAAATATACATTTGATAGGCTAGAGGGGTCTTTTTTGCTATAAGCTTGCCCTTTTTAGACCACCTTTTTCTTTTTCTTCCAAAGGAGAGTACCAAATAATGTTCTGAAATTAATTGTTAAGGAAGAAAATCAATAATACACTTTCTAATATAATTTAGTATGGTTAACTCAGGAACTGCATGAGTTGTATTACGTGCTTGTTTTTTCTCAAGATTTGGTACTTTCTACTCAAAAATAGTTTAGCAGTACATTTAATTTAGGTATAGAAAATTCTATTCTGCATTTTTTCTGAGCCTGCTAATGTACACAATATTATATTTTATATATTTTTTCATTGAATAAGGATTCTTGGTGACTTATTCTTGACAAAACCAATAGTTTTCTGGTTTTGTGATATAGTTCCCTGTCTGTAAATGTGACAACAATGCCACTGTTTTGCTGACTTTGAGTTGAGCTACAGTGTAGTTAATCTGTGCAATGACACATAGAATTGGACTTGGGTCTGTCCTAGAGTCCTCTAGGTTATTATAATATCAAGGTTATTATAATATCATTATTCATAATTATGGATCATTAATAATCCTTCTTTTAAGACATGATTTCAGACTAAATAAAATGAAGTTTTTGGTGAATAGTGCCCAAAAAGTACTATAAACCAAATGTTAAAACATAATAATTTGGGAGCAGACTTCTACCAGCATTTTAAAAGATTGTTGCTGTCTTTGTTTTCATCTGTAATCACAAACACTTGATATAACCCTGCTGGAATTAGGCAGACACTAGTTTCACCTAGCAGTACAAGCAAATCTATGGTAAGAAAAAAGCATTCCAAGAGGTAAATGTAAGGAAACTTTGGATGCATTGGTTATTTATCTGAGGTTCTACATAACAAGAAATGGGGATGGGAAGAGTAGTTCACTCCTGAATAGCTGATTTCTAGGCTGAAGGAGAAACCTGCACACCAAGTGTGCTGTTTGAGCTGGGATAAAGGACGTACTTATAGTGTACAACAAAAAATTCTGAATGAGGAAGGTGCAGACAGTTCAGCACATCCTTTGCGTGAGTTTCTGACATCACAGAAGATACATGACCCTGGTGAGGTGAATATGAATAAGGAATCTTTTGTGGTGAGCATGCATTTCAACATGGTCTAAGAAAAAATTATTTATTTTCTTCTTCTTCTGGTGATATCCACCCTGAAGTTCACACATACTCAAGTTAAATGCAAATATGATTTCCTTTTGATTATAGTGTTTTGTTGGAGTTCACGATTTTATAAAGCACCAATGTTACATTTGGTTATGATTTTCATAATAAAGTCTTGCTATGAATGATTTGATAGATATGGAAAGAATATTACATTGAGTCAATTTATTTTCTAAAGATAGATTTTAGTTTTCTTAGTGAAAACAGAAGTTTTCTGGCTTCCTTCAGTCATTGCTGCAGAACACAGATCTTGTGTCTACTCATTAAATGGAATTTCTGATGTAGACTGAATAACACTGAAATGCTATTGGAAGGTAAATAAAGCTAGGAGGAATGTTCTAGTGTTGAGTGCAGAGGGTGAAGATCTGTAAATCTTAATGAATAATTAGTGATCATCTAATAAAGCTAGATGACAGTCTTTTCTCTATTGTCTCAGAACTGTTTTAGACCATTTTGGGATAAGCTACAGGTAGTATGTACCAATAATATTTGAAATATTTTCTAGTTACAGAGAGAAAATTATCCACAGTCCTTTGAGTTTTTTATATTATACTTAGTTATAGTAAAGTTAAAAATGTCAATTCTGTATTTGTCTAGATCCATGTTGCTCTTAAAAGAGGTTGAAAAACTCTTTTATTACATTACTGATCCCTGGGTAGCTACTGAACACATCAGGTTAAATCACCTATTATCCTTTTCTTTGCTAAGATAAATAGATTTAAATTCTGGAACCTGCCTCTAAAGTGTTTACCAATCTTATAATTGCATTGCAACTATTTTCTAAACCTCTTCTTATTCCTCAACAGCCTTCTTTAATTTAAATACTAGGGCAGAAGATGATATTTTTTATTGTATTCCTACAGCTGTCATCAGATATTAGCTTCCCCCCTTATTCTAGTTCTAGTTTAGCCATCTTTGGCTTTTATTTGTGGGTTTAATCACAGCTGTATATTGTAGTAAATGATATTAATGAATGATTATCCAAAACTTTTTCTGCTGTTAGATCCTGTAGTTGATTTAAATTGCCCAGCTGTACCTAAACTTTTCTTTCCCCTTGAATCTGATTAATCTCCAAGACTGCTCTTCACTGGTCCTCTTTATTAATTGTTTCCTGAAGCTTGGATTCACCTTTGAGTTTTATTACTCCTGATTTTGTTCTTTTTTCCTCCCCTCAAGTCACCAATATAATTACTGAAGAGCACATACACAATTTTACAAATATTTGCCCATTTACTAGCAATTACAGTTTAAGATTTGAGGCCTCTCCACTTAGACACAATGTTTAAAATGAATGCTGTTGTCTTTTATTGTAAATAATAATGATGAAATTATTGGAGACCGCTATTTAACAAATATTAGTCAAGAGCCATTTCCATAAACTCTTAGTAACAGGAAGTAATTATACTATTATTTAATTTTTCACCTTTTTATCCATGATCAGTGTCATCCTAACAGCCTGATAAACATATTATTCAATCCTTCTTGTTTACCCTTTAAATCTTCACAATCATCTTTTCACTGACATTAAATCTTTTAATACTTTGCTGTCCCATCTAGCGTGTGATGCAACACATGTACCACCAAGATAGTTTTTTTTTCACAAGTATTCTCTGAAAATATTAGTACAATAAAAGAAAGAGTAATAATACTAAATGGTGTATGTTTTTTTAACAATATACACTTTTTTACTACCTTTCTGAAATTTCTGAAAATGGTATAAAGTTAAAGAATGACTGAGCTTTCAGGAGTTCCTTTTACTTTTTTAAATTGGTGTTTGAGAGCAATAAAATACTGGTTTAATCCATTCCTTTCCTTCTGCCATGCCTTTCATTCCTCCAGTTCAGTAACTTTCACTTCAAAAGTTTTGCACTTTCCTTCAATGTTTTTGCACTGTTTAACAGTTACTCTAACAGGCAGACCAGTACACCTGAATTCAGAGTTGAATTCAGCTTTCTTAAACCAGATATATATTTCCATGTATATGTCAAATATTTCCTTTTTTTCTTTTCTTTTTTTCTTTTTTTTTAAAGCATTTGCTGTATAATCTTAGAATGAAGCATGCAGTATACCACAAGACTCTACAAATACTGTATTTTCACATCATTTTTGCCATAAGACTACTTTAGCAGTTGGTTGCTTGGATGACTTTTAAACAGTACAGAAATTTAGGGACTGTATTACTCAAAAAAAACCCCAAAACTAAGTAATAGTTGTTTCTAAAAGGTGTTTTATTATAGCACGGTACTATTTCTTTTCAGTGGACTATTCCAAATCCCCCTGAAGTATAAGAAGGGAGGGGGAGCAATGTGATAGTGCCACTTACGCTAACTCTCATTATATTATCTTTTGGCACATTGGTTTTAGCCCCACTGTTGTTATTTCTAGCTCTGTTTCTGGATCTCTTAACTCTCCTTTTTTACAAACTTATCTGTCTTATCTCAATTTTATTACAAGCTATAAAGATCCACAGGATTTTTAAAAGCAGCAGCATCTAATTCTACAAAATTCTCTTCCAGCAGTCATCATAAAAAAATGAAATCTCAGAGAAGTTTTAATTGTGCCAAAGACAATTCCAGATTCTTCTCTGTATGTCCTTCAGCAAAAGCGAATGAATTTCCTTTTGTTTGCTGCTGTTCCATTTCATACCTCTTCAAGAAGAGGTACAGCTGTGCTGCACCGGAGTATAAGACGCACTTCCGGGTGGCTGTCAATTTCCGAACTTTATCCACATATAAGGCGCATTTTTTTTTTGCAGCGAAGATTGGCGTGCAACAAAGTAACAAATTAGTAATGGAATCGCATGTGGCAGGTGCCCAATTTGCAAGCATTTTTCATGGATTGGCGTGTCCTATAAATGTGGCCTCGGCTCAGGGCTGCATGGGCTCATATTTCCAGGTTGGTAAACTTCCAAACTTTGTCATATATAAGGCGCACCGGACTATAAGACTCACTTCCAGGTTCTGATCAAAATTTTAGTCAAAAGGGTGCACCTTATAGGTGTAAAATTTGTGGACAAATCTTCTCATTTGTGTAAAACGGTGTAAAAATTTTTGTTCTTCTCTGCTGTCACTCCTCCCTCACTTCAGGTACCAGCTGATTCTGCAGTGATGGTTAAGGGAAATCTCTTATCACTTCCATGTTGCATTCTTGGAAAAGATGCAAATGCTTGTTCATTAAAACTAACAAAAGCACTGTGTAATCTGAAGATTATTCTGCAGCCGCTGGCAGATCAGCCAATGCAATTTTATTTAGCACAAAATAAGTTAAATACAATGCTTCTTCAACTGAGGATTTGCCTACTTTGTACATCCTAATACACACATAGCACAAATTGAACAGACGATTTTGTAGTAATATATTGCTTCCCTTCAAACACTTTAGATAAATGGAAACAATTATTTTGTTCTTTAGTGCAAAAGCAAATTAAATGCTAATTAACATTCTACTCCTGTTTTATCTGTCAGGCTGTTTTATCTGTCAGGCTGTTGATGACAGAATATCCAATGTTCCTTTGATTTTCAACCTGTTGACAAGTGAGAAACATGGCTTTTCATTTTGCTTACTCATTTGCTCTTAAAAAAGAGCGTGGGGATTAATTATATTAGAAGCAGAAAAGCCTTTCCCGTGAGACTCAATTTAATAAAGAAACAATTATTTTGCAACACATGCACGTAAATGTAAATGGTGCATCCCATATTTCCTCCTTGGCTTTGTGTAACACACCTAGAAGAGTTCCAAATTTATTTTTGTTTTGTATGTTTGCACCTTTCATCTATGTAGTTGCTTTAAAGTCTTCCTGAATAGTCCAGCCAGCAGTCACTTAATATGTATTTCTTCTTTCAGTTTGATTTACAGATCCTAGCTAAATGGTCAATTGTCTATTGTTTTCTTGATTCAAGAATATGTATGTCTGTTTCATTATATTTCTGGACACTTACCAAGTTGCTCCTAGTTTGTGTGTGAATGCCACTGACCAGATTCTTAATATACAGAAGACAGATGTATAGGTAACATGTTGAAAAAGGCATAAAGACCATGATTTTACATATTTCTGAAATTCTGATAGGTTGTGTTCTTAGCACTGCTGTGGCATCAACAGAAATATCTTTTTTTAGTCTGAATAGTGTGTAACAGATTCTTCATAGCTACAGCAGAGACTATGTCAGAGAGTTTCTTGATGGGACATGTATGTTTGGGAATTAAGGGATGTTGGGCTGAGAACCTAAAATTACTTGGAAGCCTCAGAGATTAATTGTACATACCTGAAGGACCAAATATTGACAAACACTCAGGGAAAATTCTGTAATACAAGTAAGATTTCTGGTTGTAGTTTTGCAAGTCATTAATTGTGACTGCCAAACAAGATCTGTGTAACTTGTGAAATCCACTTCAGATGCCTGCTAGTACAGAAAATGTACCTCTCATAGCTCATTGACATGAATAGTCTCATGTAATGTGTTCTTGTCAAATTAATGAATGAAAGACTTATTTCTTTCACTGCTGTCTCAAAGTTGTATTCTGAGGTTGTGCCTGTTTCAAAATTCTGTGAATATGGAGGCCTACAAGTCTTCAAGTCTTTCTTTATACTCCCTAAGTTCTGTTTTATGATGGTTTTTCTCTGTTTTTTTAATTTCTGAAAACTATTTACGTTTAAAAAGATACATGGATTAGATAGTGGAAAGAACAATAGACACTGAAAGAAAAATGACCCCCCAAATATTTTCAGTTGCAAAGTAAATATGGTGTGTTTTTATTATTTTGCTCCTCTCACCTGTTGGAGCCTAAGCTTTGGAATCTGTTTGAGAAACAAGACTCCTATTCCATCATTTCACAGAGAATACTGACATAGGTGTGAAGTGAAAAAATATTTTAAATTTCTGTCTATATGACAATTGTGAATATGTATCTGAATTTATAAAAATGATGCTGTTTATGAAATTATTTGGGTTGTATATATATATATATATATAT
>VRYO01002775.1:14053253-14082611 GCA_009812075.1 Sialia sialis | reverse complement strand
ATATATATATATATATATGTAATGCTCTTACAACACTTTTTTGTTTCCTGGTCTGTTATACATTTCCTTTTTTAGATGATAGGGGATATCTAGGATTTTGTACCTTTTTGAAATGCAATATTACAAAAACATTTATGGCAACCTGAAATTTCCTCTATTTTTCCTGAAAATTCACCTTTTTTATCTCCTGATAAAACATTTCAGATACTCTAGAATTTCGAGAATGTGTAGGTGCTTTTCATTCAGGGAACTGTTATAAATTTCATAGTCAGAAATTCTGCTTCTCAAGAATATATTTTGATGTTAAAAATTGATTTAGATGCTTTAATTGTATAGAATGGAAGTCCTGCTTCAGGCATCTAGATAGAGAGGATTCTTTGACAACACTAAAGAAAGGGTTTGACAGCTTTTTATTTCTGTTGAAACTGTGTGTTATTTTGTACTTTTCATTTGCCTTGACTTTAATTGCACTGTGTTTCTTTCCTTTTTTTTCCTGGTGTTCGTTATGATCATGTGCAAGTGTTCAAAAATGTACACAACTAATACTATAAAATAAACCTCAGCAAAAAAGTTCAAATGCTCTTTATGCTTAAAAGGTTACTGATGAGTTAATCGTGGCAGTTGTCTAGTTGCACCAATACAGAAAACACCAGCTCTATTATTTTTCTTCCATTTAAATAAAACCTCTCTTTGGAAGTAGAAGATGTGCTACCTGACACCCTCTTGAAGAAAACAACAGGAAAAAAGGGCTGGGGACATAAAAAAGAATGACAATGTAGTTAGAAACACAGAATTTATAAAGAAATGTATTCTGGATGGGAATTCCTGACAGTTTTTGAACAGGTTGGGCATAAATTTTTAAAAGACCAATATTGTATAAAAAGGGGAAATGAAGTGTAACTCTGATGATTCCACCATAAAAGAGAGATCCAAGTAGCTGTAGATGAGAGCAGATGAAACAGAGTAGGTTAAGGAATGAAATGCTACCCAGGGCTAGAAGAAGAATTGGTAGAACTGACCTCTGGAGTAGCCAGTTAACTATTAATAAGACTGAGAAATCATCTTGTGATTTGTTGTAACTATGAACCTAAAAAAAAAGTAATTCAAGATGAGACTGATTTCTTTATGAGATGTCCAGTTAACTGTGAAGTTAGTGACAGTGCAAATCCTGACCTAAAATAACCTCTTGTTAAAAGCAAAGTTACTGAGTGGTTTCCTTAAGGAAAAAGAGATACAGGGAAAATTAGTTACTTCCCTATAGGTAAAGAGCAAATGGTTTAAGGAACTATAATTTTGTTAGATTGCACTAACCCCATGCCCCTCAAAAAGAATTAATGTATCATGGAGGTTAGAAGTTGCTAAATAAGTTGGAAAAAGTTTCTAATCCTGAAGTATTTCTAGATAATGAATCCAGTATTGTGTGTATGTTTTATTAAGAATCAGGACATGTCTAGCTCCGACATTTGAGCCAAGAACACAAACAAAACCACCCTGCATTCCCAGGGCACAGTGACTAATACTTCCAGAGAGATCTCAGCATTCCCTTTATAGATCACGTGTTAATGTACACTGGCATTCCAACTTGCAGCACTGAAAATTAATATCAATATAGTGGGCTAAATAAAGTCTTACTCTGGAGCAGCAAATACTTTTGGGATAAAGGACAAGGATTTAAAAACCTTTCTGCTCATGTTGAGTCAAAGTCTTTGATGCTAAAAATAAGAGTTTAAAAGCCTGCACAGGATTGCAGATTGTTTATACCTGCATGGATATGCTGAAGTGAAATGGATCATCATGCTGGGGTAGCTGAATTACCACAATGGACCCATAAAACTAGATGGTGGGCAGCAAGTTTTACAATAATTTTTTCTCCTATATGAGACTTTGTCTGTAGTGTGTTCTTGTGTAGCATCTCTTAAACATCAATGATGTTCTACGTCTCCAAGTTTCTAAAGAGTAGATGATTGCAGCATCTCTAAGTAGGTTGAATGTTTTTACTGACTTCCATCTTTTAATTTGAACACTACTTTAAAATTTTGTTTTATTACTGTAGTATAGAGACTCCCTTTCATTTTTTCCTCTTCTACCTGTTGCACCCTCACTCTTTCGCTTGACACTTTCCTATGTGTGTAAATTATATGATCAGACTAGAATATTGTATTTCCCTTGAAGGGGTAGAGGAGCTCTATAGTGAGGTTTTCTGTTTTCATTCATGGGGAGTGCTCCTTTATCAATTCCCAAATCAAATTCTCTTTGAAATAAGCTTCTCTCCCTCTGTCTGGAATATCACAATCTCTGGCCATGTGTTTGCTCTTGCTTTCAGATTTCCTCATCTTTTGAAATATGTACATCTTCTCCAGACGTTGGCTTGTATTTTCATATGTTCAATGAATAATCATATGTTCCAATACTTTTCTGTTAAGGACTTTAATTTCTTTCAGTGTCCCTTGTTTTTTTCATGCTTCCATTTATCTGAAGTTAGTGGAATTCTCCCTCCTAATTACAGTAGTTTCACAATTATAAGCTGCACCTGATTATAAGCCGCACATCCGGGTAGCTGGGTAGACCACAGGATTTGTCCATATATAAGCCGAACCTGAACATAAGCCGCTTTTTTTAAAGCAAGGATCCATGTGCAACAAAGTAACAAATTAGTAACAGAATCGCGCCAGCGCGGGGTTTGGTGTCGGGTACTCAAGTTGCAACAGTTTTCACAGACCAGCAAAGCCTTTAAAGGCAGTCCCAGGCGCCCTCCCCAGCCAGCTCTCACTTCCTGGTTGGCATTTTGCTGGGATTTGTCCATAAATAAGCTGCACCTGATGATTAGCCGCACTACTGGTGTAGGCTGGATTCTTCAATGAAAAAGGTGCGGCTTATAATCGTGAAATTACTGTATGTTTTCAAGGCAAGTGTATTATTATTCTGAATCATTATCACTCTGCAATTATGCTTGTAGTTGTCTGCTATTTTCCTTAAATTTCTCTGAAATTATTCACATAAAAGTTGAGCTACAAGTGGATCAGTGATCTGTTTATTATTGATATATTTTCTTTTAGTTCTTGAAGTTCCTAAATATATTCTTCATAAATCCACACATTCCAAGCCCTGATATGTCTTAGATGGATACTGTTACAATGCATATCTAATGTAAGATTATGTAGGGTTTTCCTTGTACTAGGAAACTGTGATTTATGACTTCTGTAAATATAAGAGAACTAAATAATTCTGGGGCATGTTTGCTGTTTGTATATACTAGATTCAGTTTTAAGCAGTTGTTTTAGATGTTTAATTTGAATTGCTGCCTGTGGTGGTGCTTCCTCCCCTCCAGGCCACACTGTGATCTGAGAAATGCTTGTTAGGCTTCAGCCTTGAGGAACAACGCATGAGCTGAGCTCCTCTGGACCTTTTTGGAAACACTCTCTGTTCCCAGGACTAGTGCTGTTTAACGAGTTCCTGCGTTTTTTAGACAAAGAGGTTTGGAAACTGATTTTTCTTGCCTGAGAAACCCATGTGGAATAACATTTTTGATATCAAACTTTCAAAGAAAGTTACCAACTCAAATTGTGGCCAGGGTGAAGTAATATTACAACTAAAGCCCACTCTTGTGGCTATAAACAGCAACCCTAAGAGGGACCCTTTGAGTCCTCCTGGACCACAGCTGGGTCTGATCAGCACCTCCCTCTGAGCACCTGTCAGAGCCAGCAAACTCCAACTTTTGCTGTAGCTGGAGAATCACTGACAAACGACAATGACAGATTCTGGGCTGATACCCCCAGTCCTCAAGGATCGACCCTTCACCTGTTGAGAGGATGCAAAGGCATCTGATGTGAGTCCTTCACTGAATTTGAGGAGAATTTTTCACAGGCACATATCTTGTACATACCCTTTAAATCTGTGTGCATGCAACTGTGAATATGCTATAGCAAAAGCACCATGGATACTGCTCTTCCACATGCTCTTAGTGACCTGGGACATGGCTGTCAGTGGATACAGGCTGTTCAGAAGAGACAGGAGAGGAAGGATAGGAAGGAGAGGTGGAGAGATTGCCCTCTACATCACAATGGATTAAGCCTGAAAAGCTGTCTCTGAAGAACAGCCATGAGCCAGAAGAAAGCCTGTGGATAAAAATCAGAGACAGAGGCAGCAAAGGTAACTTTGTGTTTGGGGTCTACTTGTCTTGGTTTGAAAGACAGGTATGTGCTAAGAAAGGCAGGATCCTCTCTATGAAATGGAGAATGTAAAGCCCCTTCCTCCAAATTCTTAAAATTTTGAAATTAAGGGGCTCTCAAGCAAAGATATGGTAATAGGAATGACGGTTCTTTACTAGGAAAATTAAAATAGAAATACAATACTACAAACAAACCCAAAACACTGACAGAGTCAAAATCCAACCTGACACCCTCAGTCAGGGTGTTGGCAGCAGTCCCATTCAATGGTGGTTGCATCCTCCTGCAGTGGCAGATGTGGTTCTGTTGGAGCAGTGCTCCTGGACAAGGTGCAGTTTTCCTCCAAAAGTCCAGTGATGATGCAGAAGGGTCTGGTTTTCCTCTGGAATGTGAATGTGCAGAAATTTGTGGGAAACAGTGAGATGAATCCCAGGGTCCTGAAAGAATGTAGTTTCCAGGCCACCCTTGATAACATTTGAAAAGTTATGGTGATCAGGGGAAGCCTTCACACAGAAAATTTTTTTGGTTGATTCTGGTTTTAGATAGATTATTTTTAGTTTGCTTTTTCTCGGTGTGCTTTAACCATCTATATGTAGTAGACTAAACCTGGCCAACAGTCTTTGTCATGCTTTCAATTTTATATTAAACCTGCTTTTGGTGAGATTTTTGGCAGTGTTTCTTTAAGCAACATTAAAACATTCATTTGCAACACAACCCATGTCTGGATATCTTTGGAGGAGATGTGTTTTTTTTACAATGGTTTTTGACTACAGAACCCCAAACATTTTAGGCAAAATGTGCAAGGAGGTGTTAAGAAATTTCATGTGCAAACCAGTGTATGTTTGTTTTGCATGCTATACACTATAGACACCTCCTGCTTTGTCAGGTTTCACTGTTTCCATAAAAAATGAAAAATGACTGAATTATGGCACGTGTATGATGACTGATGATGGCTGGTGAGAAACAGAATTTGGCAGGTTTTTGATTTCTCATCTGCCCAGATTTGAAGATGTGAATATGCAGGTGATACCAACTGATCTTGCATTGCAACAGCTTTCTCTCAACTGGCGCTGGACTTTTGGGCCAGTCTTAATGTAGCTGACAAACTTGTAGTAGAGCCCTTTTGCACCCAAATGATAGCAACTGACAAATTTATTAATCTGAGAAAACTACTGCATTTTAGTTGATGTCAAAAGTGCTGTGACAATTTATACCAACTGTTTATATTGCCTTTTTGAATGCTTCAACCTCTGAGATTTTCTTCATAATCTTTTCTTTTTTCTGTTTAGATCCATGATGTATTATGTCTCTTCAGTGCTTTGTTGTTTTTTAAAATGAACTAAATAAAAGTTGTTGCATGAACTTCAGAATAAATACAGAAGGAAATGTATGTATTTATTTTTCCTTTCCCTTGGTACGCACATGTGTCCTCTCAACAAGGAATTCCATCAGGTATATATTTTTTGAATGTACTGTGTTTACAGCAACAAAGAGAAACAAAGCATGAGTCCTTGACCAATTAGTGGCTGAAATGGCTTGAGTATATCCTAGGAAGCTTCGCAGGTAACCTTTTAAAAGAACTGCTTGGAAGTGCAGACACAAGTCTCCATTTATTATGGAAAATCTTGATTTTTTTCTTTCTTCCTGAAGTATTATCTTCCTTTACTTGTACCCATTTAGAGCAATGTGTTTTGAGCTACATGTATTTTTTTTCCAACAGCTATTAAAAATAAATCTTGTAAAGCTGTTTTGGATTTCAGTGCCAGCAGCACTGTGCCAGTTAAGGTGATAGACTTCCTTCTTCTCTCACTTTTGTCAATTTTAGGGAAGAAATGCCTGGTTTTCTCATTTCCCCCTCTTACATGGGTATGTTTAATAGAACTGAGGGAAATGGGACTGTTCAAAAAGTTTGAGAAAAACTACAGGCTTCCTTGCATGTGTGTTCTTTTTTTATAAATAGGTGATAGAAGGAGAGGCTGCTGTGATATTTGAACTAAAGTGTTGTGTTCTAACTGATCAAAACCACTATGTGTACTGGCAAATTATATTAATTTTTAAGCAAACAGAAAAAAAAGTCCACAATGTTTTATTAAGAAAAGCATTAGTTGCAGTAAATAGAATTTGATCATTTTGTAGATATTTTATTATTTACCTAATTCTAAGAAATCAAGATGAAGCAACTTTCCTTGTGGATTTGTCTATTTACATGTTTGTTTTTTACAAAATGCTTTATTTAAGAGACATATCGGTACAAAAGAGTAAAAAAGTTTTAAATGCACCATACTCAGTTGAACTTTTTCATATGTCCTTCTTTATAATTTTTTGTTTCGGGAAACTGACTTGAATTTTTTGTCTTTGCAGCCAGCCTGTTTGTAAGTACCTTGGACTCAATAATAAACTAAAAGCAGTTTATATGTTTCCATTTGTTTATATATTTGCAATTTGAAAAGCCGCGTTGGGTTCTCGTGTCATGTAATAAAATATCTCTTTTTTTATCTAGCTGCCTAACCTGAATGTCATTTAACCATCTCAACATTCACTGGCCTGTCCCATGGAAAGGAGAAAACATTAACTAACGTGTCTAGAGCCTAGATGCTCTTATTTTCATTCTTGAAGGAGTTCATAATAGCAAATTCGTGTACTCGTCAAAGCTCTCAAGGGTGTATAAAGTGATATTTGTGCTGCTCTTTGTCTTTGTAGCCTGTGCAGTGGAATTACTTGTTTGGGTTACATCAGGACTTACATTGCACTGTGCTCCTATGGACATTGTCTTCCTTTTTCCCAACAAAGGTCAGGTGATTCAGGTGTTCTGTGGGATGCTGTCTGGGGAGGAGCAGAAGATGTCATCAATTTAAGGTGGTTTATTTTATTTACACTTCTACTTTTTTTTTTTTTCTTTTTTTTTCGAGTAGCTGTCCACAAGAATCAAGCCATTACAGTGGAGAAGCTTTTGGATCTGTTTGTGGTGGAAAACCAGGTCTTCAGTTTGAGAAGACAATGACTGGGTGATGAATGTGATTGAATCAGGAATTTTGTGGGAATCTATTTGAAGAACAGGATTGTTATAAACAAAACAAAACAAAACAAAACAAAAAGCAAAAAATGTTTAGAGAATGGTCATCTTTTTGAAGAAAGATGGAGTTTATTTAGCCAGAATAATAGTTTACTGTAGTAGTGAATGGACTGCAATGTCAAAATAATGTTTATCTTTCCTCTTGTGGATGTCTTGAAATTTCTTCTGCTATTTTTTAATATTAGAACTAGAATATTATTGGAGGTTCAAAGTCACTAATTTTCCTGGGTGGAATGTAATCTAAAAAGTCAAAAAGTCTACTATGAATTGAAGCTACAAGTAATTTGTACTAATAAACATAGGAATTTCTCAGTAGGCTTGGAAATATGATTATATTCCTCCAATTTTTTCAAAATATTTACCTAAGCTTTGACACTGCCTTTTTTCCCCATATTTTTTCCTGCAATTGTCAAAGAAGACTTCTTATTTTCTTCTTTATCCCTTGTGAGTAAATGCTTTGCATTCCCATTATCATCATGGGAAAATGGTGCCATTTTTGACAACTAGTGACAATGGAAGAGGTAGAAGAATAAGGTTTTTCCTTTGGTGACATAAGGCGACAGGTGACCGAGCAGATCTCTGTTTATAAAAGTATATAGCCTCAAATGAGGCGATTTGAGCCTTCTACCAAGTGTGTCTGACTCCTACTCCAACCACGAGCCCTGACAAGTCTCATGAACATGTTAAAAATGCACACATCCAGATTTATATAAATTTTTGGGTTTTTTCGGTCTTACCTGTACAGACAGAATTCAAAATTATGCAATGTGCAGCCTACTCAAACTAGAGACCTGGCTCTCTGTCAACATGTACAGTAATTTCACAACTATAAGGCGCTCTGGATTATAAGCTGCACTTCTGGGTTGTCAGCAAATCTCCATACTTCGTCCATATATAAGGTGTACCAGACAACAAGGTACACTTTTTTTTTGCAGGGAGTATCCAGGCGCAACAAAGTAACGAATTAGTAACAGAATCACACAATCACGGGGTTTAGTGGCAGGTTCATAATTTGCAAATATTTTTCACAGATTGGTGTAGCCTTTAAACGCAGCCCCAGGCGACCTTCCCGTGCTGCGGGCCAAGGCACTCCAGTCCACCCCTGGCACCACGATGTGCGACTCGGCTCGGCGGCTGCCTTGGTTCGCATTTCTGGGTTGGCAAATTTCCGAACTTTGTCCATATATAAGGTGCACAGGATTATAAGGCGCACTTCCAGGTTCCGATCAAAATTTAAGTCAAACAGTGTGCCTTATAGTAGTGAAATTACTGTAGTTGTTCCCAAGGGTTATTGTGGACTCAAACACATCTAGTAAGAAAGGGTCTCATCTGCTTGAATTCCTTATGTTTTGTAGTAACAAAACAAATACCAACAGAGCAATCTATTTAAACAAAGGAAAGCAGGGTGGAATCAAACCTTATTCCTTTTTTTCAAAACCATTTAGTCTCATATAAACAAGCAGCTTATTCAGTATTTCTGGATTTGTTTTCCTGTCTATACTTTGTGCCAGGTAATAGATCCATTTCAAGTGGAATTGTCTTTTTTTCTTATAATAGCTCTTTCTGCCACAATACTTCCCCCACCCCCTCAGCCTCGCAGACAGTGATTTGATGCTCATTAATATAAACAAGTTTGTGTTATGATGCTTTATCCAGCTTCCATTCATTTTTAGAGCACTATAATAATTTTTTTCTGCTTTAATAGTAATGTGGTCTGCACCTTTAAAGCATGCTTGCATCTATCTGTTTATATCAATCTGAAGTAGTGTTTCAAGGAATTGTAAAGATGATGTGCTCCACTATGCTGTCTCATGGGAGAGGAGACTGTGTGGAGCATCTTGGTGTGCTGCACAAAACTCAGGCTCCACAGCTTTGCAATGTGAAAGCCTTGGGGATGAACACTCTGTTGGGCTGTCCCAAAGAAATGTTATCATAACTACTTGAATTCTGAATTTCTTAGCATTTCCTCCCTATTGTCACCCAGATAAGCAAATAAGCAACTCAAAAATTATCTGCGGTCATTAACATAGCTGAAATTGAATGTAAGTACATTTAAAGTATGTACCATGTGAAAAATTTGAAAATTAAGTACAGTAACTGATATAAGAACCTCATACTTGAACAGAAAAGAATGCCTGGTATATTCTTGATGCCACTAGTCCTATTTACAACATTCAGACAATTCTGTACTCGGATGCTCTACCTAAAGCATATTGCTCTTCCCGGAGAGACTATCTGCTTAAACTATTAACACCTTAAAGTATTTACAGTTCAGCAAGCATCCCAGAAAGACAAATGCCAACAAGGAGCTGCTAAAATGCAGCTTTTCTTTCCCCCAGAACTCCTACACGAAGGGCAAGAACCTCTCCAGCGCCTTCTCTGGATGTGTCACAGTGCCATCTAGTGAGTCTTACCCAGACAGGGAACAAAAATTCAGCAGATTTCCTCCCATTGCTGCTCAATCCATTCACTGTTCCTCTATTCACTGTTCCCCCGTCTGGAAACTTCACTACTGTGCGTTTCTATTGTTCTCCAGGTGCTATATTTCTTCCAAACACTTGTACATGAGCATTAGATGTGCTTTTTAGACTTCTAGAATGAGGTGGGGATTTGTACTATTTTAAAGCTGGTTTTGACTCTTTGTCTTTGAAGAAGAGTGTGTTGGTTTTGGCTGACCTTGGTCAGATTTGCTGTTGTATTTATTTTTGAAGTGCAGGGAGATATAGTTTTGCCAAAAAGTGCTCTTTCCCCAAAAGCTAAGCAAATGCACATTTTAAGCAAGCATCTCTTTTTGAAGTATTTCTTCCCTCATTCACATAGAGAAAAAAAAAATTACTTGAGTGAGATGAGTAATGGGTAAAAGTGTCATGAATCCATGCAACACATAAGAAAACTTTTTCTAAAAAGTTAAGATCAATGCATAGAAACAAAATCACCAGGTTTATCATAGAGCAGAATGGCTGTCACAAATAAGATGTTCCACACACATGCTGTGTTCCCTTAAAAATGTAGCACTTATTAGACAAATAGGTAGAAGAAGCATTTGCAGGATATAATACTTCATGTTACTCAATAGGAAAAAAAAAAAAAAGTCTTTGCTATGATGTCATGAACGACTGAATGATGATTTTGAAGTTTTCAGTTTACCTCCACATATACTGGATGTTTTCTGAAATCAGAGGGTTGCAGTAAAGATCAATACTGATCATAAAAGTAGATTCTAAAGTTTCTCACTGGATATCTGGAAATCATACTGGGAAACCCAAGAGCTTTTGGACAGGCTGTTATTCATTCAGTGTTCTCTCAAACTGTTAACTATCAGTGCTGGGCTCACATGAGCAAAGGCACACAGGTAGAATAACTTTATTACAGCAATATATATTTTCTCAAAAGTCTCTATATTTCAGGAGCATTTTGGCTTCTTAACATGTATTAGTAACACAGAAAATGTTTCAGTAGTTAATAGATAAGTTACTTTTATGCTAGACTGAAGCTCTAAAAAAAGTGGTGCCCAATTTGTGAGAATTATGGATATAAAAAATATCAGAGATTTTATGATGCTTCATGACAAATGCTAACAGACACTTCATTTTTTTGTTTTTTTTGTATGCTGGTGGCTAAAATAGAGGAACATATGTGCTATTCTTGAGATTGCCATTTAAATCTAAGGAAGCTTGAAAAATAATTTAAAGAGGTTATTGTGAAGTGACTGTTTGCTAATAAGGGACATAATCAGAGAGTTATAAATGTTCATATATATATATATATAATATTTTTATAGCTGTATTGAAATTGAACTAACTAGGAGAATTGTATATAATTTGAATCTACTGATGGCTGCTCAAAAACGTATGTGGCAATTTTCACAGCAAATAAATCTTTTCCTAGAGATTAAAACCAGCCAAGCAGTATTTAAGGGCCAGCTATGAACTGGATGTGCCTCACTACCAGGCTGCAGAATTAATACTGTCGGCCTCTGAAGTTTTCAAATGTTTTTCTCACTTTTTCATGGTGAAATTTAATTGATTTTTCCCCTGCTTTAGAAAGTGTGTAATTGAGGACTAACTCTAGGTAAGAGTTTACTGTAGTACATGGCTGCTTCTCCAAATGAGTGTCCTCATTTAAGAGTTGGAAAAAAGCATTGGAGAAAATCTTTATAAATCTAATAAAATAGCATAGACATACTGTTTATCTAATCTTCATCTCTGAGATGTCCTCAGAGCTAAGGGGACTTGTACTAAAATACCAGGGATGAATGTCTACTGTTCCACTTAGCTCCAGTTTTCCTTTCCTACATTGAAGTACAGGAGAGCCACATCACAAGTTGCTGTGTATTTTGCATCATCTGCAGAGCCTGTGAAAGAGACTATGGTGCAAAGGACATTCACCAAGTCCTGGACATATCCCACAGCTTTCACCTCTTAATGTTTATTGATTGCTTTGTTCTGCTACCCCTTTCAGGCATGATTTCCAGCATTTGATGGAGTGTAATTATATTTTCTTGGCAGATGCTCTATGGTGTAGTAGGAGCTCGGTAGTTCACAGGGAGTGAGCTGAGGGCTGCATTGCTTGAGTGACTCTGTCAAAGAAATGTCTCATGTATCCTGAATTCTACCCTAAGGAACAAGTGAGGTTTTCCCATCATCCACTGCAGTCTTACCTTATTTGAGGACTGAAAAAAACCCTTAATTTTACTGAGATAACCTGTCTGTTGTCCAGGGATATTTGGATATTATAACAGTGCTATGAAAATTTTTTCACTGTGTCAACTCTACTTCACCAGATAGACCAACCCTTAGTGTAACTATGGTCATTGAAATAATTTTTTAATCAAGTCATTTTAAGCAACAAAGATACCTATCCCATTGTGATGCAAACACCAGATGTGTTAATAATTTGCTAAAGAAGAGCAAATTTAATTTCATTTCAATAGCATCATATATTCTTTTATAAAATGCAACCTGTTGTGATATGATCTTAAAACAACAGCACCAGAGACAGACAAATAGTAGGGCAGTTTAGTCTTCAGAATTATTGTAATGTTTCTATTTTCCTAATTTTTCCTCATATTTTCCTTAATTTTTGTTCCACTGTTGGCAAAAATTCAATGATGATTATGTCACAAGTATGCAGCCACCAACAGAAGCTGTCAGTCCACAAGAGCTGTGCTTCAGGAAATAGTGCTAACACCAGCACTTCATTGACATTCCCTACATGGGGAAGCCAAAGTACTGTTGGTGTGAATTTCAAAGGAGGTTCCGGGTTTCTCTAGTTGAAGTTCAATTGCATATGTAAAAATGTTGAGAACAGTAAGATTGTGTTGAAAACAATTTGCTGTGAATGAGTTGTATGGTCTAGCATCTAATCATTTCCAAAAATTCAGGAATATAATCACTTAGTAATTTCACAATTATAAACCTCACCTGATTACAGGCCGCACATCGGGATAGCCAGGTAGAGCACGGGATTTGTCTATATATAAGCCGCACCTGAATATAAGCCACACTTTTTTTTTTTTCTTTTTTTTTTAAAGCAAGGATCCATGTGTAACAAAGTAACAAATTAGTAACAGAATCGCACCAGCGTGGGGTTTGGTGTCAGGTGCTCAAGTTGCAAACAGTTTTCATAGACCTGCGAAGCCTTTAAAGGCAGCCCCAGGCGCCCTCCCTGGCCAGCTCTCACTTCTGGGTTGGGATTTTACTGGGATTTGTACATAAATAAGCTGCACCTGATGATTAGCCGCACTACTGGTGTAGGCTGGATTCTTCAATGAAAAACGCGTGGCTTATAATCATGAAATTACTGTAAGTTGTAGGAATATTTGTCCCTCAATTCAAGGTGCTTGATGAAAACACAATTAAGCTGCATCACAACACATCTGAAATACACTCTAAGTAACCTCTTTAGCTGTTTTAATAAAATGGCTTTATCTCACATCTTTGTTTATGAAATTTTTTATACATAGGCAAAGAGATATGTATTTGCTAATATTACACACGGCTCGTGTCCTGCAATGTTGAATTAAAATTAATTAATTACTATACAGAGTCACTTCTTTAATGAACTCTGCTCCTCCTAAGCCTGAGTGCTGGAAGATAATGCAATAATTACTCTAATTTTCTTTCAGTAATTCTCAAGTGCTTAGATTTAAAAAGCAAAGGTTGTCACCTTTGAACTTATATGCAAGCAACTAATAATAGTGAAGATAAAATAGTCTCACTAGCACAATATTTGTCATTCTTTGAAGTCAAGGGAATAGAAAATACTTATTATATTTTAATGGCAAAGAAGAAAAATTTCGAGCTCTTTCAAGATTCTAAGTTGTTTGGAACATTTAAGTTATTAATTTTTAAAAATGTATAAATAGAAACAAAATTAAGTAAGTACATGTTCAAATGTAAAGCTGAACAATGGAATTTTTATTACGAACAAAACCCCACAACCAACTTGACTCTGAGAGAGATACTTTGTCAGAGTCAGATGCTGTCTTTGGCAATGTGAATGCCCTATTAGATTAAAGAAAATTTATGTTTGAACTTACCCTGTTGCTTAGGTTTGCTTGACAACCATATTATTTTAGAGTGATCTTATGGCCATGCATTTCTTAATGTTATGAGGTAGACCTGGATTTGTTATCTTTGATTGCCCTTCTATGCATTTCAATGCCATTTCCTAGATTTAATTTGAAATAAGTAAAGGAATTTAGGCTGTGAATCACTCACCTGCTGTATTTGAGAATATACTTATTCTATGTGCTTACATCTAGTGTTCATGCTGAAGTTCTTGAAGATACAAACTCCATTTATAAGCATAAGGTGCATTTATGTAGCTTCAGGTTTTATTTCCATTATTGCTATGATGTTGTATTTCTTTCTATTTCATAAATGGAACAGTTTACTGTTTATTTTCTGATCCTGCTTTTCAATTTGCAAAGTATTTCATGTTTTGAGGAATCATTTGTAGAATTCTTACAGCACGAAATTATGAAAAAAGCTTAGCTTTGTAACATCAGTGTTTGAATAAAAAAATTTTACAGGGAAGACTATCTCTATAATTCTTTAAACATCTAAAAATAATTTTATGATTATGGAAGGTTATGCTTTTTGTCCTTGATATCCTTTTAAAATTTTATTTTCTCATGATATTGGTTTAAGAGACGTGCTCTCTGTGTGTTAGAAAGGGAATATCAGCATTAGTGTTTTCCTATTATAAAATAATTGAAGATTTTTTTTGAGGCTTTATTTAAATGGTTAAAGTTCTTTTTGTTTGCTCCCTGTGCTTGTGGCAAAGCATATTTAAATATTAATGAGAGAAACACACAACTCCATGGTAAGGGGAAAATTTGTGAGCATGAACTATCAGAATTGCTTTTATTCAGAAAAAACATCTGAATCATGCAGCTAAGGATAGTTGAGAACCAAAGCCTTCCTCAAAATTTATGAGTTTAACACAGTTTAACAGTCAACATGGATATTTGCAGTAGATTATAGGTGATGGAAATGCAGAAGAACATATAAAAGATGCATATATACATACAGTAATTTCACGATTATAAGCTGCACCTTTTTCATTGAAGAATCCAGCCTACCCCAGTAGTGCGGCTAATCATCAGATGCGGCTTATTTATGGACAAATCCCAGCCAAATGCCAACCTGGAAGTGAGAGCCGGCCAGGAGGGCACCTGGGGCTGCCTTTAAAGGCTTCGCTGGTCTATGAAAACTGTTTGCAACTTGAGCATCTGACCCCAAACCCTGCGCTGGTGTGATTCTGTTACTAATTCATTACTTTTCTGCACATGGATCCTCGCTTTAAAAAAAATAAAATTGCAGCTTATAATCGGGTGCGGCTTATATATGAACAAATCCCATGCTCTACTTGGCTACCTGGATGTGCAGCTTGTAATCAGGTGCCGCTTATAATTTTGAAATTACTGTACTATACTATTATATTTATATGTCCCTAACAGCCAAGAAACAGGTTGTTAGATATACAGTAATTTCACAACTATGAGGCTCACCGGATTATAAGGCACACTTCCGGGTTGTCGGCAAATTCCTGAATTTTGTCCACATACAAGGTGCACCAGCATATAAGGCACACCTTTTTTTTTTTTTTGCAGTGAGGATCTGCACGCAACAAAGTAATGAATTAGTAACGGAATCACGCAAGCACGGGGCTGCCACGGGCTCCGCTTGGCTCAGCTCAGGGCTGGACGGGCTCGGCTTGGGGCTGGGCGGGCATGGCTCGGCTCCATGGCTGCCGCGGTTGCCACGGCTCGCACTTCCAGGTTGGCAAATTTCCGAACTTCGTCCATATTTAAGACACACCGGTCTATAAGGTACGATTCTGGGTTTCAATCAAAATTTCAGTCAAAAGTGTGCACCTTAGACGCATGAAATTGCTGTAATTGGCAGGTAGACCTTTCTTCTCTCTTGACCTGAGTTTATATCTCCATGAACTTGTAATTGCAGTTAGTATTATAATACCAACACTCCATGAGTTTTACATGAGGCAAATTAAGAAACTAGTGTACAAAAAGGCAAAAACTGTTTTTTTGTATGGGTGTTCTAAGTGATATGCTTTGTATGGGTGATCTATGTATGGGCGCTCTAGGTGTTATGGTTTAGCACAAAAATTCAATCCTATTGGGGGTGAAATGTTGGGTGTGTACATCTGGAATCTCCTCAGTTATGAGTGCATCAGTGTGCCAGTGATGTATGTCTTGTACCACAGCCTTTCTCCTCTGACATTTCCTTCCTAGCACAGACAAAATGCAGCAGCTTTTGGACATCTGGAAACTCTCCAGTCTAAGAAATTGTCGGCTGAGCAGGCTCATGTTCTCCTTGATATCCTTAAAGATGTTTCATGTGTCTGGTGCAATAGTCTGTGGATGGAAGGGATTTTGTTTCCTGCCCCCTCTTGTCATTATTATTACTATTACTATTACTATTACTATTATTATTTTATTTTATTATTTAAATTAAACTCCTGTATTTAGGTCACATGCCTATGCCTAATTCTCTTTAGCAAAATAAAGATACAATATTTAATATGAATACATTTATGTATGTGTATATCTCTCTATTTTTAATAAATATATGCACAATAAAATTCCAAAGTCCTAAATAAATGGATTCAAAATAAAATGTCTTGATTCTTGAAAAACTCCAGTTTTCCAGATCTCTCTGGAAGCAGTGTTAGTTAGGATTTGGGCTTTTTGAGTTCTAATAGCATCATTTCCTTTTCATCTTTTACTTTCAGATTGATAATTATTAGGGTTATCCACTATCAGCTATCAACTTCATATTGTTTCTTTCCAAGAGGAATCCAACCTATTATCTGGAGAGTATGTAAAATTTCTTGTATTGTGTTTTTGCAAGCAGAAGATGGTGACTGTTTTAATACCTGAATATTCTGCTTGCTACAAGATAGAAAAGAGCAACATAAATTTGCATTCTTTGGTGTCTAACTTTAGGTTTCATTCTAAATGCACTGGAGAAAATACAACATGATTTTTTTTGCATAGGATTTGCAACAGTGAGAAAATAAGTGTTAGAATGGGTACCTGGACACAACTTTTTCCTCATATACACATTATGTTAAACAGGTGACAAGCTGACATTTTAGAGGTATTTCCAATTATATTAGGATACTGTTTAATTTTCATCAAAATAAGAAAATATTTTCTTTGTGGCAGTGTGGAGCCTGTTGATCTTTGGGTAAATTTTTTTAGGATAGATTTCCACAATTTCAAGAATCCATTTCTTACACAGGGGAAAGTTCTCTCCCATCATCATTTTATCAAGGCAGCTGAGTTTCTGTTCATTCTGCTGGTAAAACCATGAGACAGGATCTATTGAAACAGGATGTTAAGTAAGGATCCTGAGCCATCTTAATTTTTTTTTTGCACATTAAAATTACTATTGATTCTGAGTCACTGGGATGTGACTCATCCTGAAAGTTAGATATGTCCCCAAGATGTTGCTGCATCAGAGGCTCATATTGAAATAAGTATTAGGAATTGCTTGGTTTTCTGGGGGAGAGAGTGGGGTGGGCTGGGTAGGTGAGGGAAGCAGTGTTGATTTTGATTTTGTTTTTTTACTCTTTTTTGAGAACGCACAGGAAGGGGACAAGTGGGAGACCAATATTTAGTAGAGAGTATTGTTTTTCTTCAGCTATTTGTATATTTAAGCTGACATTTAAGTTAATAAACTAGGTGTGATACTGTATACTGTGTGATACTAATGCTCACTTCCTGGTTCCACTCTAGAGAGTCTCGGGTAATTCCTGCTGGGAATAATTATGAATATTTCTCTGAAAAATTAGCTCAATATTCGTCACTGGTAAAAAAACAAATAGAATATTAGTTGTTACTAGCAGAGGAATTTAAAGCAAATCTGAAAATTGATTTGTGATGCTGGATAAATCTGTTTGTAGAGTTGTGTAATTTTGTAAATTTAAATTTTGCAATTTAAAAAAAGAATCTAGTACAACTAGAAATTTCTTCATAGCTCAAAAGGCATGGAATGTCTTTCATATGGATTGTGATGTGAACTGAATAACTTTTTTTGCAACTTGGAAAAGAGATAAAAGAGAAAATAGATACAACTGATATACCAAAAAGAACCCTTCTAGCTTGTAAATAAATTTATAGTTGATGAAAGAAATTGAGTTTTGCACCTTTTATACTTGTAGAACCCATTACCACAGAGTGTTGTAGAGAACAAATATATAATGGGATTAGGCAAATTAATGGACTATGTTTTCTGAATTAACTACTAAACCTGATGGTCCAGACACAACTTCCGGCTTCCTGGAAGCTTCTGGATTCTTAAGGCATTACCCAGAGGCAATTATGGTATGCACACTGCAATCTTCACTTCCTCAGGAAAATTCATTGCACTGAGGCAAGCCTAGAATTAGTAAATTTGTGAATATATTCTGACCACAAGATGATACAATGTTCCAAATATTTTGGATTTATAGCCTCTGGCAAAGTTAATATACTTCACAGACTTCTATGCCTGGTTCAAAAAGACTGCAAAGAGATGCAGAAAAAAGATATTTTGGGATGTACCTATATATATTGAGATGTAACTGTTTTATAAACAGTTAATGTTTCTTTACAATATTTTTTCCTTTTCACCTTTTTTTTTTTTTTCAAATAAGGTGTTACTTTGTATTTATGAATGTTTGCAAGTACTTAGGAAAAATGCTACATCAACGCAAATGGAATAAACAGTGCCAAGCTCTCTATTCCCATTCACACAATTCATGTTTACTTTATTAGAGGCATCTATGATTTGTTGATGCCACTTCCCCATTTCATTTCTTGAGGGAAGCATGGTTTCAGAGCTGGAAGCCTCTAGAGCCTGTAAGCAGGCGGCGGAAGTGAGTGGGCTCATATTGAGAAAAGTACTCTTGATTGACGTGATATATTGGTTTAGAGTATATTAACTTATCTCACACTTTAAAGAGTCAAAATTAACTCAGGAGCATGTTTAGAATCCTAACACCTCAACAGATGGAAAGCTCCCTTCCTTCCTCCCTCTCTGAAATCACCTGGCAAAGAGTGAGCCAAGGCTAAAAAGGTGGTTTGGAGAATTTTAGTTCATTCTGCGAATTATTTTTTTTGCACTTCTCAGAATAGCGTGCAGCTTTCCATAAACCAGAATGAATCTTCATAGCTTTTCTTGTTTCCTCATGAGAAAAAGAAAATAAAGATGAGGAGTAGAGTTTATTTTAATTGCAGTGCGTACAGTATGTCACGGTCTAGTGCGTCAAGCGTTGCTATTTTGTGTCTGTGCCCAATTCCAACTTTAGACGGACACACATCATAACTGTAAACACCTGCCTGGCGTCATTAAGGACAGCAAAAATATCCCATTGTGGGAGGACCATAAGCTGTGTTTTAGGCAGTTTGTGTGTGATCTCTGACAAGAACATGCCGTGCTACATCTTTCTCACTCTCTGTATTCTCCTTTGGAGGAGAAATACGCAATTCTGTCTCCGTCCTTGGCCCCACCACTCACATGCGTACACACGGCGTGGACAGCCTCCCTGCAGCACTCATAGTAATTTAAAATAATTCCACAATAGCCAGGCTTTTAATAGAAAAAAATGAAACTAAATTTGAAGCACAACAAGATTAGCTTAAGGCCCTGATATATACAGAGAGTTTAGAGGTCGTTCACAATAATTCCGTTGCTGCCATATGTTTAAGGAAGATTAATTAAAGGAAATAAAGCTAGAATAGTTCTGCTTTCATTAAAGAAAGGATGAGGTTAGGGCTTGAAAAAAGGATAGAAGTTTTCACATAAGGATCCAAACATGAGTAAGTTGCAAGCAGTCTTATCATCTGTTGAACCAACTACCACATCAAATTCATAAATAGCAGTGTGTAAAAAGGAAACTAGGAAAGCCAAACTCCACTTTAAAGCCACAGAGAAATAGGAGATTTTTAAGACAAGCTGAACAGTCCTAGTTGATATTATTAAAGCTCTTCACATGCTTTGGGTTTGATTTTTTTTTTGTATTAATTGCCAGAACAATTCCCTATGTATTGCAAACATTTGAAAACAGATAAACTGAGGGAAAACTCCCAACTCCTTTTGGTTTTAGAGAATGTGAGAACATGTTACATACTGTGATTCAGGAACTTAAGTACTAGTACAGGTTGCCTCTCACCCACGTTTTCTCTCCTTAAAACTCAAAGAAATGTGCAATACTTGACTTTAATAGCATTACAGTTAGTCCACCAAGAAAGAGCTGTCTGTGGAGGAGTAATCCAAACACTCCTTTAATTGCCAAACTATTGAACTACTGAAGTTTTAAGTTCAAAACTAAATAAGAAAATTGACTTAATATGAAATCCATAATTTCAATTTTTGTGTTTTTCAGTTGCTTCCATCAATGATTGGCATAAATCCAGCTCGTCCTATTTGCAGTTGCTCATCAGCTTTTGTGTGATCTTGGTCACGTAGGTCTTTATTTCTAGCCCACACCTTTTCCTACTCAGGACACCAGTTTTGCTGCTAGGAAAGTCAAAGCCCTTACTGTTTTCCACAGAACAACATCAAACCTTTGAGATAAAATGATGCTGAAAGAAGTGTATTGGCTTAGCAGATGTCATAACTGGTGTATGCAGACTCTCAGCATCTCTGCCTTCCATAGCTCTTTTCTAGATGGGCTAGTAATATTTCTTGGGAAATCTCATCTGCAAAATGATTGCTTGCCCACAAAACAGGGAATGCAGTAGTGGATAATTTCATCTCCCGGATTATCTGTCTCATGTAATCTAAGTGTTAAATGGCTTTGCAGTGTGGTCAGTGTCTTGCATTTACTGTGACTAGTATGGAAAATAATTTTGAAGATAGTAATCTCTCTTTCATAATGCATTGTATTACTGTGTTAGCATGCAGCTTTTAGAATTTTGCCTTTGGTTATATTAAATCTAGCATTGAATATATTTTATTTTTGGCAGAGATTTCTTGGTATACACCCAAGAGAATGACAGCTTTGGGTAGGGTGTAGAGTTTTCTGGGTTTATTTGGCTTTTAAGTCTTTCTGTGTATGTGTGCATGCATGTCTAGAAGTTCTATATAAAAGTTTATGTATATTGATATTAATATATAATAAAACCAAGTTAAAGAATTTTCACCTGAAATGTAACACTGGCAGATGGAACTTAAGAAAGCAGGACCTTTGAGATGCCTCATTCCACTCATGTACAGGTGGGGTCACCCCTCTTGCTGCCATAATATGTGCAATGTTTCCTGTCCAGAAAGCTGACACCTGTCCTTCTGACATGTACCTTACCGATACATTCAAAAACTGTAGTGGATGTGAGTTTCTTGCAGGTATTTCAGCTGTTCTGGGACATCAGAAGCAACTCATATGTTTCCATAAAAACAGCTTCTAAAGGTATGCAATTTTCTCCAGAATTATCCCCTGAATATCAATGCTATCATCTCAAATTGCAATTACACCTACAACTAAACTGAAGCTGCAGCTCAATCCTCACTGTATTTATTTAGAGATGAACCAGCAGAGTGTGGTACATGAGCAAAAACTGAGACATGTCACTTCTGCTTTCCCTGAAAATAAAAGGAAGTCTTAATTGAAATCTCTGACTTGATAATCCTGCCATTTAAATTTTTTTCAATAAATAAAGTTCCATGAGAGAGTACAAAGGTGTTAGTCTCATATACATCTAGGAATAAAACCAGACAATTAAGAAAATTCACAGGTAACCAAATCTGCTAGTAATGACTGCTCTAGATGTCTGTCATGAGGTTATGCATTTGTAGCTTTAGAATTATGATATTGGGATAGTGGTTTCATAGGTCAAAGGTGAGACTTGATTGTTCTTAAATGATAATTCATCCAGAAGAAGGAGGAACTCTGTAAAATATAGTAGACCCTCTAAGTCTCAAAAAATACCGAAGAAGATCAAGTCAGATGGTCAGTGGCCCATTTGACTCAGACAGCAGTAATACTTAGCTGATATTTCAGTGGATGATATATAAGTATCAGTCAGTCTATAGGGAATTATATCAAGTGAATTTACACCAAGAAAAATCCTTGTACTTTGAAAAAGATCCTGAAGATTTTCTGAGACCTTTCAATTCTATCCATAAATACCCAAATGCTTTTTTTGGTCCTTTATGTGTAAAGATGCCCAGAGGCTGACAAATAGTAGCAATTTGCAGTATATGCTTAATATTAAATTATTTTGGTAGATCTGTCTTGCAATGTTTATTTGGGTGGGTTTTTTTTAAACAAGACTGCCTTTGTGGACAAGGAATTATCTTCTTTCTTTTTCTTACTCTGTTTTACCTTTTTAATAGTACTACAGTAATTTCATAATTATAAGCCACACTTTATTATAAGCTGCACCTCCCGGTAGCTGGGTAGACCACTGGATCTGTCCATATATAAGCCGCACCTGAATATAAGCCGCACTTTTTTTTTTTAAACCGAGAATCCATGTGCAACAAAGTAACGAGTTAGTAACAGAATCGCTGCCAGCGGGGTTTGGTGTCAGGTGCTCAAGTTGCAACAGTATTCAGAGACCAGCGAAGCCTTTAAAGGCAGCCCCAGGTGCTCTCCCCAGCTGGCTCTCGCTTCTGGGTTGGCATTTCACTGGGATTTGTCCATAGATAAGCCGCACTTGAATATAAGCCGCACTACTGGACTAGTGAAAAATGAAAAAGGTGTGGCTTATAATCGTGAAATTACCGTACCTTTTTTTTGGCAATGAGGATCTGCGCGTAACAAAGTAATGAATTAGTAACAGAACCATGCGAATGCAGAATTTACTGGCAGGTGCTCAATTTACAAACATTTTTCATGGATCGGCATAGCCTTTAAACGCAGCCCCAGGTGCTCTCCCCGTGCCACGGACCCCAGCAAGTGGCTGCCACAGCTCGCACTTCTGGGTCGGCAAATTTCCAAACTTTGTCCACCAGACTATAAGGCACACTTCCAGGTTTCGATCAAAATTTTAGTCAAGAGGGTGCGCCTTATAGTTGTGAAATTACTCTACTTTGTTCTCTAGGTCCTAAAGACAGCTGAGATACTATTCTAGGGGTAAGCCCCCTCAGTTCTTGTTGAAGCTAAGAAGAGATGAGAGCACTCACATTTTTATAGAACCTGAGTTTGCTTAATGTTCTTTGCTCATCCCCCCATTCACTTTTTGTTGTGAGTCATACGCTTAAGAGTGTTCATATAACACCTTTTTTTCCCACCCCAACTCCCCTTCCCAGGCTACCAGTTAAAAACCAGAAGATACATAAATTTTGACTTCACCATCCAGTCAGTAAATCCATAAAGTAATAAATAAATAAATAAATAAGAAGGCTATTAAAACAGTTCTAGGAAATATTGTATTTTATATGAAATTTTATTTTTTCCTTGAGGAATGAAAGTATGGAAGTCCTGTCAAAATGTGTATTCTTTCTTGTCTTTGTACACTGTTAAAAGTCTTCTTGGAGACATAAAGACTTGGAAAATGGTGGTTGTCACATTTGATTTAGTTTGAGATTAGTGTCTTAGAGGATGTGAGGAGTTACAGTAGCAGAGAACATGTTTCTCAAAAGCTAGTTTTATTTATTTATTTTAAAATATAGATATCTCTTTAAAAAAAAAAACAAACAAAAAAACAACAAAACAGATGATGATGATAATGTGTTTAAAAAGTTTCTAATCAACCTTTTTGTACAAACCTCAGTCCAGAGAATGGAGAGGGCCTGCAAAGAAAGCTGATGGAAATAGGAATGCTAATAGACTCTTATATTTGGTCCTATTGAAAAGTTCATGCTTTAGCCTAATTTAGGACAAAATAAATCTATCAAGTGTGGAAGAATAAAAAAAGTAATCAAAGAAGAGAACCTGAAGAGCTAGTTAAGTTTTCAGCTCAGCGGCAGAATTTACAAAAGAGTAGAATTCAACTAAATGAGTTGCCTAGAAGGTTAGAAAAATAGGTAGTATGCCATATTTGCATGAATTTTGATACATATTAGAGAGTAGATGATGAAAAGGCTCCCCCCAAAGACAGCATGCACATGCTGTTAATCTTGTGCTCATGTGAGTTTTATGCTCTCTTGTTACAAGATTTTTGTTTCTTTCTAATTAAATATCTAGACTTTGTATTTATTCCATGTAAGCTGGCTACCTGTAAATCCTGAGATGTTAAGCAGAACTAATAAAATGTCAGTATTAAGATTCCTCTTTTAAGGCTATTAAAGTTACACAGCAAATACATTGCTTTTCTATTGGATTATTTTACTTGCACTACATAGCTTAGTATTTTAACCCTAGTCCTTTGAGATAATTTGTCTAAAGCAAATTATTGTCCAGTTCATAAAATGAACCCAGTGATACAGAAATCCACTGCAAGAATGTCATCTTGCTTCTGTCCTCTGCTTTTACATATGGTAAATTTTTTCATCAAATAGTAGTTACGTTTTAATTGCTTTTTGTTTTTTTAAAGTGCTCTCTCTCTTTATGTTTAGAGTCTGTAAAAAGGCACTTGAAGTGCAAGGGCAACCTTGAGCAAAGAGGCAAGAACAAGTTTATTCATATTCCATAGTACTTATTATTATTATTAATATTGTTCTGCATTTAAAAATCTGAACACTATACACATATGAAAAAAATCTCATCAAAAAAGGACCATTATAATCATAAATGTATTTTTCAATGCCAACAGGGAAGATTAAGTAGGGTGGGAAATTTCACCAGATTGAGGCTGAAGAAAAACCATTATTACACTTAAAATGAGGGGAACATTCTATTGTTTTGTCCAGTCTCAGGTGGCTTTCTTTCTTAGTCAAAGAATTTACTCTTCACTTATGCTAATGCAACTGAGAAGTCTCCCTTGCTTTGGGAAGTCTTTTATGTTAGTCATAAGAGTTAGAAATATTTTGTCAGTCATTTGGGGAAAGTGGTTTACCTTTGTTTTTGGTTGCAGGAAAGCACATTTGACCCATGAAGGTTAAACAGCATCATTTAAGAGAAAATAAGAAATCAGGACTGACTCTGAATTATGTCTTGTGGTTCACCTTTTTCCAGGTGCAAGCATCTGTGCTGCTCTCCAGGCAATACCTTTAGTGAGACTGTGAACCTTCAGTATACACCCAGTAGAAAGGCCTGCGCAAGACAGAGGATAAAAGTCAACAAAATGCGGGTTTATTTTAATAAGTAGCTCCTTCAATATAGTGAAGGAAAAGGCTACATGCTAAGCACAAATAATTTTTTCTTGGTTATATGTTTCTAGTAGGGTTAGATGAGACTTGGGGAATGTTCTGAGCTGCAGTGAGGAAAATCTATTCTCTACTGATTGCTCTGGAGAAATTAAAATCTACTGTGTGATAGCCACCCTCTCCTAAGTTAGTGACATGAAGCTTAATTTTAAAGAAATTTTAATAATCTATTTTTCTATGAATTTTTTAAACCCTGTCTATAAGCCAATTTGTTTATAGTGGATCAGGTGGTCTAGAGTAATTATTTTGGTAGAAGGGAGAAGGCAGAACTGTTTGTAAGGATATGATTGAATTAATTAATTAGTGAGATTGTGAGGTTAGGAGAAATGAAAATTCCTAAGTTCAGTTCAGATTTTAAAGTGTATTGTGGAATTGTCTTTGGTGTGAAAGTCATCATATAAAGCCTGAGAGTCTGACTAGCTCAGTGTACAGTAATATCATGACTATAAGGCGCACCTTTTTGACTAAAATTTTGATTGAAACCCAGAAGTGCGCCTTATAATCCAGTGCACCTTATTTATGGACAAAGTTTGGAAATTTGCCAACCCGGAAGTGTGAGCTGCACCAACTGTGCCAGCCATGCGCTGCGAGAGCCGCTTGCTGTGCCAGCAGAGCCAGGGGCGGGCGGGAGTGCCAGGGCCCACAGCACGGGGAGGGCACCTGGGGCTATGTTTAAAGGCTGCGCCGATCAGTGAAAAATGTTTGCAAATTGAGCACCTGCCAGTAAACCCTGTGATCGCCGGATTCCATTACTAAAATGTAACTTTGTTGGGCGTGGATCCTTACTGCAAAAAAAAAAGTGCACCTTATAGTCCGGTGCGCCTTATATATGGACAGAATTCAGAAAATTACCGACAGCCTGGAAGAGCACCTTGTAACCCGAGGCACCTTATAATTGTGAAATTACTGTACTTCCATGTAACTCCTGATTTGTATCTTGGGCTCTAGGTCTCTCACAGGCTCAGCTATGTGATCAGTGAAGGTGTTTATAGAGGGCTGCAAAGGGGCTCAGTATCTAAATTGAGCACTTTCTTGTAAACTCTGTGTTGTTACTGCTAGAAACGCCTGGGTTCTTGCTCCTCACCCCCAAACCCACTGAATGCCATATTTGCAAAAGTTCTTGTGTAGATCAGTGCCTGAGCCTGGGTGTGATTCCCAGAAAATAATTCTACCTATTCCTGTCTCAGTCCTCACTCTGCAAATGGCTACAGTCCATTTCTCTGCCCATCTCTGCCTTTTTACTACTGTCACCTGCCATATCAGAATCAAGGTGTTTTTTTTTTTTACTATTGTTATTTTCCTCTATGAATGCAAGTTTTGCTACATTATCAGGGAAGTGAATCTTGGCATAATTCCTTTTAAAATTAGTTTTAAATCTTAATTTCCTATGGATGGATTTTAATATTAAGCAGAGAGTATTATAGCAGCATTTTTTTTTGCCCTCTTATATATAATTTGATTACTATTTACAGCAGATGAGCACTTTGTTTTTTAATGAAGTGAATGACATTTATTAACTAACCCATGGCCAGTTCAAAATAAATCAGCAAATCTGAACAAAATAAAAATAATTAATCTACAGATATGGTTGTCTTCTATGAATCATCTAATGCCATCTACTTCAGATTGGTATTTCAGGAACCATTAGTGAGGATTTTTCACTTTGTGACATTGCACAGTGAGGGCAGATAAGTCCAATTAGTCCTTTTCCCAGTAGACAAGGTATTTTAATTAGTTTTTAAGCAATAGAAAGGGAGTGTCTGGTAAAGCATTAATGGCAAAGGACTCTTAACTTCCTCCCTCCCCTATACTGCACATGCAAATACATAGCGCTCTTTCAGAAAACAATGGAGGAAAATATATAAGACCCTGCTTAAATTTTATTCTGAATCATGAAAAAGGTCTTTATTTACAAATAGAAAAAAACCCCTATATTAAAAGAAAATAATGAACCTAATTTTTTAAAAAAAATTTCCTTTGTAGTAAAAGTATGTATAATTAGGATATTTTTTAAGATGGATACTTTTTATGATGCTTGACTTCATTTTGTGTGAAAATTAATGTTTATTGGATATTAATATTTATTAGGTGTAGCAGTGTTTACTGTTTAAATATTAACATATAACTTCTTTAATGTTTTTCTTTCCACTGTAATTGCTTTTCTCTGAAGACAAGATAGTTTCCAATAAGTTTGTGTTCTGAATGCAGTGCCACAGTGCAAGAGGTTTGACCAAAATTCAGTTTTCAAGAGGCTATATCCTCCATCTATTAGCTGTTTGCTTTCAACTAATAATATTCTACTTCCCTTTAGTTTGAGACAGTGGTTTAGAAAACCATTCAGTTAACAAGATCAATGATTGAAGGATTTGGTTCAAAGAGATCTTTGAAGTGGTTGCTTTGACAGGTCATTTTTAACTAAAATATATTTAGACAAGTGACTTTCCACCACACTCCTTTAATAGTTATGTCAGATGAATAGGAGGGATAAAAGAAGCAGCTAACTATGGTGGTAAGAGGTTGGATTTGCTGCCAAAGTATGTAAGTATGGACATAAAATGGTAAGCAAAATTCTATTGGGGCTGTGACATTCCTGCTAGACTGCACATGCAACTGGATGTAAAAGTAAATACAACATCACCTTTTAAGTCATGAACTTGCACTTGCTGTTCCAATACAGGCTCTTCAAGTGGCTGCTTCCTGTGCTTTGGTGGAATTGTCCCACTAAGAAGGAGCCTGGATTGTTTCATTTTCCAGTGTATGTGTTACATAGAACCTGTGTGATCATGCTACCTCTCTTCCCCATCTCCTCTTTGCATCTAAGATTTCACTCTCTCCCATCCTTCCTTACCTTGGGCTTGTTTTGCTTTCAGTTGCTTTGCTGTTGAGCAGCAACTGATGAAATACAGTAATTTCACAACTATAAGGCGCACCAGATTATAAGATGCACTTCTGGGTTGTCAGCAATTTTCTGAATTCTGTCCATATATAGGGTGCACCGGACTATAAGGTGCACTTTTTTTTTAGCAGCAAGGATCCATGCCCAACAAAGTAACATTTTAGTAACGGAATCCAGCGATCACAGGGTTTACTGGCAGGTGCTCAATTTGCAAACATTTTTCACTGATCGGCGCAGCCTGTAAACACAGCCCCAGGTGCCCTCCCTTTGCCGCAGGCCCTGGAATTCCCACCCGCCCCCCGTGCCGGCTGCTGTGGCTCTTGCTGCTCGTGGCTGCCGTGGCTGCTGGGTCTCGCGGCTTGCACTTCTGGGTTGGCAATTTTTTGAACTTTGTCCATATATAAGGCGCACTGGATTATAAGGCGCACTTCTGGTTTTTGATAAAAATTTTAATCAAAAGGGTATGCCTTATAGTTGTGAAATTACTGTAACTGTTTTCCCGAACATTTCAATGGTTTGCAGATGTTCATATTTTTTGCCAGACTTAACTAACCTTTATTGGTCTTCAACACAAGACAATGTCGTAGGCCATTGTCTTAATCTTTTTTTCTGTACCTGCTTACATATTAGTTTGAATGTTAGTCCATCATGGCTTGCTAAGGGTTGTCAATATTCTGTCAGACTCTGAATTAATCCTTTAAGTTGCATTTGGGTTCTTACCTCCTGCAATGAGGGTCTGAGCCCAAAAAAAAGTGGCTGTAGCCAACAAGCAGAAAATCTGAGATGGAGGAAGAAAAATAAAGAGCCAAGAAAATAAAAAATTGAGAGGCGTAAAATGAAATCAAGGTATAAAGACACAGAACACTAATTTTATTTTTTTTTCCAATTGAAAGGTGTGCAGCACAGCCCTGTAACTATTTCTAAGTATCTGTTTCTCCTATAGTCAATACTTCAAATGCCAGCTTGATTGAGGTCTGGTTATGACTAAATTCTGAGAACCTTGTTGAAGCAAGAAGTTCTCCTGACATTTAGAAATTTGATTACTTAGAAACAAAGAGGAAGAAAACAACCCAAAATACTCAATTTTCTCCTTGTAGATGATTGTTTCTTCATTTAAAAGAGTAAGAAGTATTTGCCACCAAATTATGCCAACACCAATAATGGAGTGGAGTAAATGTCACCCAAAGAGAGCATCCAGTGTTTAGTATTGTTCTAGGGAAAGACTTTGATTCTTCCTCCCCTCAGTTTTAGGTGAGCAGTGTCCTGTTGAATCCTTACTCTCTTCCAACTTGGATGGTCATTGTGTGCCCATCAATTATTCAAGTGTTTTAGACACTATATCTTGTGCTTTGATATAGTGCAGTCTCTGGTTGGCTGAAAGACTTGTCTTTTGTGACTTTTTTTTTTGCATTTCCTTTCCTTTCCTTTCCTTTCCTTTCCTTTCCTTTCCTTTCCTTT
>VRYO01002775.1:14032186-14052991 GCA_009812075.1 Sialia sialis | reverse complement strand
TCCTTTCCTTTCCTTTCCTTTCCTTTCCTTTCCTTTCCTTTCCTTTCCTTCCTCTTTCCTTTTCATTTTCCTATCCTATAGTACTTTTGCACTAATCCAAAATTAGTATTTAGGAAATAAAATTAGAAAAATTATATTAAAATCAAAGATTAAATGTCAGTTTCTACTGCTACAGTAGCAATGTTCTGTGGTGATAGACTAGTGATTTTTTATCTACATGTTTCCTAGCTTGTTCACAAAATATAAAGCTATGAAATGTCTAGACTTTTTTTTGCAAATACATTTTTTGCAGGCAATTTAAGGTGCTGTCTGAAGCTCTGCTGCTTGAACAGGCAGGCTGCTTTTGAGTGGGAAAGTGAAGCATGTAGTCAACACTTACCACACTGTGAATGCTAATGAATGATACAGGGAAATTAAGGTTAAAATGAGAAATGCATGGAGACCTCATAGCAACCTTCCAGTATCTGGAGGGATTCTACAGGGAATATAGAGAGGGATTCTTCGTCAGAAACTCTAGTGATAGGAGAAGGGACGGGTAAAAATTAAATGGGGAAATTTAGGTTAGATATTGGGAAGAAATTCTTTGCTGTGAGAGTGGTGAACCATGGCAATAGCTTGCCCAGGGGGCTGTGAATGCCCCATCCCTGGAACAGTTCAAGTTAAAGCCTTGTGCTGGTTAAAGCCTTAATGAGCCAGGTCTATCAGGAGGGCAGCAGGGGTTGGGAACTAGGTAATAGTTGAGGTCCCTTCTAACACCTGGAGATTCTGACTCCCTGATGCTGTGACTTAGGCAGGAAGAATTTTACTGGAACTTGTGGTACATCCTTGGTTATGCTGAGGCTTTTGAGTTGAAATAAAAGCTTTTGAGTTGATTTGAATGGAATTTTACCTGCAAGTGAAATACTTCTGAACACATAATATGGTTCTCACATGAGCCCTACTGAAGAGCTGGACTGAGAGTTGACACCTCAAAGTGTGCACTGTGAATGACCTTCACCAAAACCTGGTGTGCAAACCTGGTCTTACTGTCCTGGCACCACGAATTCTGCTGGGATTGTTCCCTCTCTCTTCATCAAGGAGTGGATGCAATGGTGGACAAGCCTGGTCTTACTGTCCTGGTGTCCCTGTAGGGCTACAAGTGGGGAAAGGATACAGCCACACAGACTTCCTTCAGAGGCAGAAGAAAGCAATTTATTACAGAAGCAATCACACTTTTACAGACTAGATTGCAGAACTGAGGATGGAGTCAAACTGATTGGTTCAAGGAAGTAACACCCCTTGCAAACATGCTTTCACCAAAATATCACGTCTCTCACGCACCCTCCTGTGCCAACAGCAGGTGCTAATCTCTGCTATTAATTCTTTCTCTTCTATTTTCCTTTGAGTAGCTTGAGAAAGACTCAAGCTGCTTTTTCCCTAGCTCCCACTGTATCCACATCCTGGCACCATGACAGACTGCTGGGATTGTTCCCTCTCTGCTCATCAAGGAGTGGTTGCAATGGGAAGTCTTCAGATGAGCAGGAGTTAACACCAGATATGCAATTTCCAAGCACAGTAATTTTGTCAACAGATAAAAGCTAGTGATTTAGAAGGGCAAAAACTATATAAATAAGTACAGACAGGTTTTGTAGTTTGTTCTTGTTAGACAATTGAAAATACAGGAAAACACTACCAGAATTTAATAAATCACCCTTAGTCTTTGTGGTAACTTAAGCGCTGTACTGGGTTTAGCTTGAGTGCGGTAAATTTTCTTTCTAGGCGCCTGTATGGTGCTGTGGTTTGGATTTGTGACCAAAGCAGTGTTGGTGGCACACCAGGATTTATCTATTGCTACTATTGCTGCAATTTATTGCTATTGCTATTGCTATAGCAGTAGAGCACAGCATCAAGGCCCTCTCTGTTTCTCACTCTGCTCCTGCAATGGGCAGGGGAAGGGACAAAAGGGGCAGCTGCTCTCAAGTGACCAGACCAACATTTCATGACGTTTAGCCTAGTGATGAAACACTAATATTAAAGAAATTAGGATTTTAGTTAAAAGTTAGAAGAAACTGGGCTTGAGATAGTTACCCGAAATTTAAATAATTGATTGCCTGTAGATTTATGTTTGCTTAGCTGTGCTTGCAATGGGAAAGGATGAAACTAGTAGGTAGGTCCAAAAAACACAAACAGTTGAAAGCTAGGGCAAAATATTTATTTTATACTTGTACTTTGTATCAAAATCTGGTTTAATTCAAGGTAAAAAGTGAACAATTAATTCTTAAGAGACATTTACATTCTTTATAGAACTTTACTGAAGCTTTATGGTTTTGATCTATTTAACACATATCAAATCTCCAGAAGAGTGAATGCTGGCAGCTCTAACCAGAAAAAAAAATCATGATGCAGTCACTATGTCATTCTACCATCATATTTTGGCTTCAAGACACTTTCTATGGTTTGTTCATTTTCAGATCTTGAAATTCCTCCCACACCTCAGAAACATTTTTAGGTGATGCTGCATGCTCAGGATTCATTTCCAGCTGAAGAGAAATGTGCAAGCAAATGATGAAGTTTTGGCAACAGATATGGAGAGACATACTATGGTACAAACTTCTGTCTGAAATAAATTTCTTGGAAATGGGGTAAATTCAATATTTTTAAATCACATACATTTTCCAGTAAGAGGGAAAGAGAAGCTATAATTGTTACTGTAAGGCCTGGTAGTATGAGTGCAGAACTAGAAAATGCAGCTCTAGCTCTGTGTGATAATCTTATCCGCAGCTCAATCAGCTCTATCAGAAGTAATGAGGAAGAAGTCTAGGAGTCTCACTTTGTACTTGTTTTTGTGAGAAGGCTAGAAAAGGGGGAAGAGGAACTCCGTTCAAAGAAAAGCAACCTGAGTTTGAGATTTCTGCAATAGTTTCATAGATCTGAGTGAGCCTGGAAAAAGATAGCAGCCCACAAGATACCTATTAGCTTTAAAGTATGCTTTAAAAATATTTTTTATTAAATTTCTTATCTTATGAGCAATGAAATCAGTAGAGGAATATTTGAAGCAATATAAGATTTGGAGGATTGCATCCTTCTCTTGGTTCATTTGCTGCTATGACTTGTATACTGATTCATATAGTCTCAGAATCTGACCCTGTCACTTCATTAAGATCACTTGTTCCCCTGATACTCTGCACAGAAAAAGTAAAGGGAAGAAATAGTCTTCCTGAGTTCCTGGGACATCATAAAACACCATAGGCATCAGAAAGTACATGAGAGTGTTTTGACTCCTATACCTGCTTTGCTGCACAGACTTATTATATCTATGCTGAAAATTGGAGGCAGGGAGTATCCTAGAAAATAGCCAGGGAACAGAGAAGATGAAGCAATTGCTTTGGGATTCATCTCAACTAGCAGAATCTTTCTTACATGGCAATAAATTAAACCTTGGACCCCTACAGTAAGTTTGGGAGAAAAGACCAAAGAGTTGTGAACTATTTTCCCACTTTCTCTGTTTGCTGCCCAGCTGAAAAAAGAATGTTTAGTCTTTAATGCGAAGGCTGCATCTGTAAGTTGAAAAGGTCTGAGTGCTGGAGTGTGAGTCTATTGCTTTTGATAAATTTCACTTTCCCCTCTCTTACATGTGAAGATAAGATTATAATGAAGATTCTGTGAAGCTGGAGGTCACTGTAGGCATTTCCCAAGAGGAACAGGAAAAGGAAATACCTTTTTATACCCTACTTAAGTTGCTATTAATTTCATTTTTTCAGAAGGTTCAACAGACAGCAGATGCATATTACTTAAGCAGAGGACTTTAACAATATGAAAATTCGATATTTAGGTGCTGGTTTAGGCTCAATGCATGCAAGAACAGCTGCCCTTATATTATATTATATTCACTCATTTTTGAAGTCCTCCTTAAACAATAGGAATCTGAAAATTATAGAAATCTATTTCAAGAGAGTATAAATTTGAAGCAATTAAGAATTTAATGATGAAACCTGGAACACTGTTCTCCAATAACCAGTGAATCACTTAAAGTCAAATTGCAATGAAATTTTGTATTGTCTTGGCCTAGTTTATGTTAAGAATCAATATAAGTATATAGTTTTTTAATGAAAAATTTAGAAATTGAACAAAGTCCATGGAAAGGTAAGGAAATGGTCAAGTACAACAGAAGCTATGCAGAAAACTTTACTAGAACATGGACATTTTTCTTTTGATTTTATTTGGCAGAAGAGAAAACTCTGCACTTTCCTCTTATATGGTCTTGACATTCAGGTTTATTCTTACATTTACACAATAGATTCTTCCAAAGGAACTTTTTATCAGTGTATTTTTTTTTGTCTGGAAGAAGTGTAGGGTTATATATCCTACCCCAAAACTGCAGTGTTGATACAATCCATTTTGGGGATATTGTTGTAGTGTTGGTCAAGTGGCTTAAACCCCTTGGGTTTCAGCAACCCACCAGAAATCTGTTATTTCTCCCTCCTCCACTATTCAATATTCCTGCTGCCACTTCTCTTGATCCTCAAAACATTTCCTAGATCTCGGTATAACATTATTTTTCACAAAGGTAAAAAATGATCTTGTTGACTTCCTAAAATTGTGCAAAAAATAGCAATGTTTGAGTTGTTGTCCTAGGTGGCTAAATAGATGAATTTGGAAACCTAGTGTGTAATGCAAGTATACAAAATACAAAATTACCTACCAAAATACAAACTAGTCACTATTTACTTCTTGACCAGAGAGGCTAAATTGTGCTTTAACTTTCTAATGTGAATATTGAATGAGTTGATGTGCCAGAAAAGTATCACCATTTCAACTGAACCAGCCATCACAGAATCACAGAATATTCTGGAACAGACTCACAAGGATCATCAAAGTCCAGCTGCTGGCCCGGTTCAGGACACCCCAAGAATACTATTATGTGCCAGAGACTGTTCAACTACTGTTCCAAACTGTGTCAGGTTTGGTTCTGCGACCACTTTCCTGGGGAGATGTTCCAGCACCCAGCCACCCTCTGGGTGAAGGACCTTTTCTTGATATCCAGCTTAAACCTCATCTGATGCAACTTCAGGCCATTCTCTTGTGTACTGGTCACCACAGAGAAAAGATCAGTGCCTGCCCCTCCTCTTCACCTCACCAGGAATTTGTAAGATGTGTTGAGGTCTGACCCCAGTCTTTTCTTCTTCATGCTAAGCAGATCAAGTGAGCTCAGCTGCTCTTCCTATGGCTGCCCTTCTAGATCCTTCATTATCCTCATAGTGCTCCTTTGGGCAATCTCTAATACTTTTATAACTTTCTTGCATTTGTAGCATCCAAAACTGCTGCCAGCTCAGAGCAGAGTGGGACAATCCCGTCCCTGGCTCAGCTGGTGATGCTGTGCCTGATGCCCCCAGAGCAGGGTTGGCCCTCCTGGCTGCCAGGGCACTGCTGACCCATGTCAAACTCACCATGGACCAGGACCCACAGGTCACTTTCTGCAGAGCTGCTCTCCAGCCTCTCCTTCCCCAGTCTGCACACACAACCAGGGCTGCTCCACCCCAGACGTAGAATCCATCACTTTCTCTTGCTGAGCTTCACATGGTTGCTGATTGCCCAATGCTTTAACATCTCAAGGCCTCTCTGCAGGACCAATTTTGTACCATCTGCAAACATAACATTCCTTCTGATGCTGCATCCAAGTTGATATGAAAATGTTGGAGAGAACAGATGGAGAACCCCACCAGTGACAGGTCACCACCCCAGCCTTTGTGCCTGACCTGTGAGCCACTTGCTCAGCCAACACATGATGTGTTAAATCAGCTGAATTTTAAGCAGAAAGATAATGTGTAAGTATCAATTACCTTAATGAAATACAGGAAGATTATATTAACATTGTTTAGGCCTCTTCCCTGTTGAAAACTTAAGGTTTCATTTCCAAAGAATCACATTTTTTAAGTCTGCAAAGATTTCTGAACATGTTTGATGTGATCTAGAAAACTGAGTTCAGGTTTGGCTACATTTTCTCAGAAATTCAGACAAGAGTAATAACACTATCACTGTCATGAAGGACCATTAGAAAACCTAAATTGATTTTCCTCATTGCTCTGGGATAATACATGCATGCCATTTATTTTTAATTTCTTACTTTCCTGCAGAGGGTTTTTGTTAGCAGGCAGCTGAATGACCCCAGTCGTGTAACTCTTCAACATTGTGTAGAACCTTTGCTGTTTGCTAAACAGCAGTCTGAGAGTTATGGGACAAAGATGAGCATAACTAGCAGAAAGCTTAAGGTTGGAGATCAAGCAGTCATTTTTGGTTTTTCTGCAGTTCCCCAGTGTTGGTATCTCTGTTGTGAACTGTGCTATACAGCCCACTATTATTAAGATACAGTAATTTCACGATTATAAGCTGCACCTTTTTCATTGAAGAATGCAGCCTACCCCACTAGTGTGGCTAATCAGCAGGTGAGGCTTATTTATGGACAAATCCCAGTGAAATGCGAACCCAGAAGTGAGAGCCGGCTGGGGAGGGTGCCTGGGGCTGCCTTTAAAGGTTTCGCTGGTCTATGGAAACTGTTTGCAACTTGAGCACCTGACACCAAACCCCGCACTGGCGTGATTCTGTTACTAATTCGTTGTTTTGTTGCACATGGATCCTCGCTTTAAAAAAAAAAAAAAAAAAAAGCGGCTTATATTCGGGTGCGGCTTATATATGGACAAATCCCATGCTCTACTTGGCTACTTGGATGTGTGGCTTATAATCAGGTGCATCTTATAATTGCAAAATTACTGTAATTCAAGAGTGCTGAAAGTGAGGAGGTTTGCCACCACCACAGATTTATGGTGAAGAAGACAGGAAAAACTTGTGTTTTCTAGTAAAAGAAAAATAGTGTTGAATTAAAAGTTCAGTGGCAACATAATGAGAAAATTTTGTGTGTAGATTCTAGATACTTTAAAACAAATGCACAAAATTCTGTGCTAGAGGGTGTGTAATTAATTGATACTTTAAAATTATCCTCACAGTTTGTATATTACATTAGTCTTTCTTCTCATGCTTCGACATCATTATATGCAAGATCATAAAAGTATTATATCAACCTTCATCGTACAAGACTCTGGAAATATTCTCTTTGCAAACCAAAGATATTAAAATTTAGAACAATGCTGTTTTTTACTACAAATTAACCCTACATTTGCTGCAACTGGTAATTTCACAACAACATTTTTGGTTGATTTTATCACCAGACACTTGGGGAGAAAACTACATCTATTTTATCAAAAAACCATAATCTTGATTATAGTGGTTTGTTCTGCTTTTCTTCAGCAACGTTTTTACTTTCGATCTTAGCTGGGCTATGAGTTGTTTGTCTTTGCATACAAAACAACCTCCTTGTCACTCTCTCCTAGAAATTGAACAGCATGCATGTTTTTTGAAGGGTCTCCCTCTAATCTCACATAAAATCATGGAAAGTCATTTGTGATTCAGTGAGCTTCTCCACTGTCATGCATAGAAAAACAAACTCCATGGAGTACCAAGATAGTCACCTGTCATGCTGGATAGCTTTGTTTCACTTTTTACCCTATCCTTTCCTTCTGTTTAAATCCTTTGCTTCTTTTCAAAATTTTAAATAATTTATTTTTAAAAGTGAAAGAACTCTCTTGCTGTGTGTGTACAATACCTAGCAAAATGCTATCTTTCTTCTCTGGCCAAGTATGGTGACAGGAAAAATAGGAAATAATTAGTTAATAGGATTTTTAAAAATCCATACTATTTGTCATTTAGTTCTTTGTAGGTTTGGTAAATGAAATTGAGGTCAAACCAATCCCTAGTCCTACCTTATTATGTTAAAGAGCAGTTGTTTTTTTTCCTTCATAAGACACTTGTACATGCATAGAAGCAGCTGTGTGGAAAACATATTCTTTAAAATGGTTGAATATGAGCTCTGCAGAAGAAGAAAATGAAATCAAGACACACAAAATCACTTTTACCACTGCTGAGGTCTTTAGAAATATTGTGCACAGAGCTTAGTAAATTGATGTGAATGGCAGGTAGAGCCTTGGGGTCATTCTAATTGACCAAGGACAGCTTTCACACTGGAAGTTTTAAAACATCAAGTTCATTAATTTTTGCTTTCAGACACCATGGATGCTAATGTGGAAGCTCCAGGAGGATGAATATTCTTGTCTTTGGTTGCAATCTAGTGGGTTTTTTTCTTTCAATGCAACAACATGACAACACACAGTCATAGTGTGGTGACTGGAACAGAACCCACATGTGACTGTCAGTTCTAGAACAAGAATTATGATCCAATAATTTTAATTCCTAGGTTATTTTAAAAGATTTTATTTACATGTAGTCATTAGATTAGTCTTGTGAGTTGTAATAATCCTCTGCGTCTATTCAGGTCAGGGTTGATGCTCAACATGCTGTGGAGGTTCTTTAAGATAAGTTGAAGTTGCAGGAGAGTTCAGCATCAGGATCAGGGTTTTGCCTTTTGAGTTGTTTGTAACACAGTAAGATATTTGTGCATATTATACTGTCAGTCCTGCTCAAAATGCTTTGGAGAAGGTAGCACAGTTCTGTGGCGTTATTGGGCTGGTGGTTCATGGGTTTATTTCTTTCATCATCATAAGAAATACTACTTATTCTTTTACTTAGAGCTTATAGAGGAAACCACAGGTCTTCTAGATGTGGTTAGATGCTGGGGATTTCAGGCAGATCAGTCTTATGCATCTGGAAAAGGAGAGAACTGTCTTTCCTGACTTTCTTTTGCCTTGTCACTTAGTTTATGCAATAATGAAAAGCTCTGTGAAGTTGTTTTCATTTTGGCAGGCTGGGAGCCATAGAAATTATTTTTTCTCCAGTTCTGCTTAGCACAAGAGGTTCTATTGCTCCTGTGTGTGAGGAGGAGAGGTCATGTTTGCTCCTTGAAGTCTTTGGTGAAGAACAACAGAATAGATTGGAGAAGCTAAACTGGGTGGAAGAAGAATGGAGCATAACTGAACTGAATTATTGCTGTTTTTTAATGAGAAGTAAATGAATCTTTCAGTGTGCAGTGGTGATATGTGTTTCTAGGGAAAAAAACACATGAAGCCAAGCTTTTCTTCCCCATGGAAGAACATAAATTTATGAAAGGTGAAGACCAGAAGCTATTCAAAGAAGTTCACGTAGTCAAAATATCTCTAAATTTTATCTTTGGCTTCTATTTGCCATTGGGGACAATGCTGAATTTCTTTTCACTCTCTTGTGATTCAGTCAGTCCAACTGGCTCACACAATTATCCTCTCCAAAGGAATGGTTGCTGTGGACTTGGCTGCCTCCCATTTACACGGTGAAAGAAGAGATTGCCCATCATAAGATTAGGGCTGAAACCAAATGACAATAAAAAAGTCAGCTTCAGTAATTCAGCTGGAGATGCACTTGGGGTAATACAGGTAGAAGAGTCTCATGTGCTAAAACATAATATCCAAAAGTTTGGTTCCTGGTCCTGTTATGAAATATCAGCTAAACTGATGCTGACAGCTTTACTGACATATGAAATGGTTAACATATTCAGTTGAATTTACTTGGGAAATTGTAGAAGCTTTTCAAATTCTGAATTTTCTTCACAAGTCAAATTAAAAATAAACAAATACTGAATAAGTTAAGATGCAGCACTAAAGTGATGATATCTTATTAATTTTTTTTAGTCAAACTTATGAAGTCTTAAAAAACAAAACTCATAACTAAATGATATTATGGTTAAAATATCATTGTATTTACTAATCCTTCTCTTTTTAAAAACTCTGATAGAGTCTTTTTGCTATTTAGAAATACTCTGGAGAAACGGAAAGAACAAATTAGACTAAACAAAAGTTGAGAAAAGAGAATATATTTAACATTGTGTAGTGGTTAAAATAACAGGAAAAAATAATAAATAAGAATGTTCTGAATTGGAAACTAGCTCTGAGTCTCATTAAAACCTTAACTGCATTAGGCTTTCCCTTCTCTCACCTGCCACCCACTGATGACCTATGAGTCACCAACTATTCCAGCTTCATCAGAAACCTTTATTAAATTATTTTAAACCTTAAAGCCCTGTGTGATAAGAAAAAAACAACACATCATCTTTTATACTTTTGAATTATAAGATTATCTATAGATAAAAGAAATCTAATTTTCCATTTATGCATCTGTATGTATACATGTATTTACTACAATATGCATAACTGTGTAGTTTTAAAGCTCATTAATACAGTAAATGATGAAAACTGATGGTATTTTAGCTCATTACTGTTCACTGTTCATAAATCTACCCTTTCAGAAAATAACAAGACGACTTTCAGATTTACTCAGAGTATCAGCCTCTGGGCAGCAAACCATGTTCATCAGGAAATACGATTCTTTTATTTTATGCTGCTTAGCACAACTCAAAAGAGATATTGATTTAATTTTTTTTTAATTCAATAACAATGAATAATTGTAAAGGCGCTGTTTCATCATTGTTTTTTTCTGTTAACAAGAGCTTGGCTGTAGTCATTGCCCAGATGCTTCTCAACAATCACATGTACAAGGAACTACCTGCTGTTTGTCTCATCAACACACAGAAAACATCTCTGTGAATAATTGTAAAGTCATTGAAACTTAGAGTCTCTCATTGACTTGATGCAACTGCTCAAGAAGGCAGCTGGACCTGAGTGTGTTAATTAGTAGGTGTAGTTCCTAACCACTGTACTATCTAAAACCTGAGATGCATCCTAACACTGGTTGGTTCCTACTGTGTGCCCTGAAGAGCAGGTATTGGGAGTTCTGCCTTCAGGAGAGGTTTTGCAGCTGTAGATTCTGCAGTGGGAAGGAATCACTGTTACAGCTCAGCTGAGGGACAAATCCACATTCTCCTCACATGCACTTCTCACAAGCACTCTTCACAACAGATTTTTCCAGTGGATGACTTAGGTGTTTCTTCATTTGTCATTTCAGATGTTACAGTAATTTCACGATTATAAGCCACACCTTTTTCATTGAAGAATCCAGCCTACCCCAGTAGTGTGGCTTATATTCAGGTGCAGCTTATTTATGGACAAATCCCAGTGAAATGCCAACCCGGAAGTGAGAGCCGGCTGGGGAGGGTGCCTGGGGCTGCCTTTAAAGGCTTCGCAGGTCTATGAAAACTGTTGCAACTTCAGCACCTGACACCAAACCCCACTGGCAGCTATTCTGTTACTAATTTGTTACTTTGTTACACATGGATCATCACTTAAGAAAAAAAAAAAAAGGTGCGGCTTATATTCAGGTGCGGCTTATATATGGACAAATCCCATGGTCTACCCTGCTACCAGGATGTGCAGCTTATAATCAGGTGCAGCTTCTAATTGTGAAATTACTATATTTATTTTTCCTCCAGAGTTCTGTTCAGCCAGGGTTTACAGCCAACCCTTCTTTGCTACCTTCCCCTAGAATATGGGTTAGTATAAGTGCAAATCAAAATTATTTCTCTAAATTCACAGGACAAAGGAACACGGACAACAGAGGACCTGATTGGTAGCAAAGTTGCTGACACTTTGCAGTGTGCAAAGACTGAGGTGAGGATGAGAAATACATGAGGGTTTAGGCTTCTCTAGGGTAAAGCACTTGTTTAAGTTCAAGCATATGAATAAACTTTCAGAAGTTATCACACATTCTTTAAGTTGCATTTAAGCATGTGACTAATAACTCTCAGGTTAGGACATTAATCCTGTCTGAACAGCTTCATCAGTGGTTGAGATGATTATTTAGATGCAGTTGTTTTTGAATATGTTTCTACAACTTTGAAAAAATAGATCTATGACACTGATATGACTCATATGGTGGAAAGAGCAATTGAGAAATCAGTGTCAGTACCAAAATATAACCTTTTTGCTAGGCACATTGGACACACTGATATACCAGTACAACTTCTTCCTCTTGCTTAGTCTGAATTCTGTCATGTCACTTTTAAATATTTCTTTTATCTTCTGGGTTTTTTTTTTGTTTGTTTGTTTTTTTTTAAATATATATACATAATTAAGTGGAAACCGAAGTGATTCAGATAAGCTTTACTTGTAACAAATCTCCCCTCTGGTCTACCGTAAGGCTAATTTCAGTATGTTAATTAAAAGGGAATCAAGTCCACCCACTGCGCCTTTTTTCCTTTATTCTTCTTTCCCAACATAATTTCCTCTCTCCATATAGTTATGTATTTCCTCCTTAGTCCTTCTGGTTAGAACTTCCATTTATACTTTACCCTGTTTTATTTCCTATTAATTTATGCAGATATTTTTCTCTTTCTCTCTTTTTTCCGTCCCCATTTGACTGGTCTTCTTGCTTTTTGGAGAAGTTAAAATGTATCTCCTCCATTCCTAGAAATTCTCAAAGATTTCATAATCATTTCTGACTTTGTTATGGTGTCTCTGCTCCAAACCTGTTTTGTGTCATGTCTGCCTATTGTGCTAAAAGCCAAAGCGGGGCTGGGACTGCTTGGTTTTTAAGGTGCTTTTAAACTTAAACTATTCTGAGTCTATAATTTTACATATCTATATCAGAAAACTCTCTTCTAAGAAAGTGATTAAATATCTGCTGGAACAACCTATGTGAAAACAAAAGAGATTTCACTATAGGTCTAGAATTATAAATAATAAGAACAACAATAATATTGGCTGCATCCTTCTGATGAACCATGGACCTCTCTTTTCCTTGAGACAGATCACCAAAACACATTAAATTTTTAAATTACAGTAATTTAACACCTATAAGGTGCACGGGATTATAAGGCGCGCTTCCGGGTTGTTGGCAAATTTCCGAACTCTGTCTATATATAAGGTGCACCAGACTATCAGGCTCACTTTTTTCTCCCCAGTGAGGATCCGTATGTAACAAAGTAACATATTAGTAAGGGAATCCTGCAATCATGGGGTTTACTGGCAGGTGCTCATTTTGCAAACATTTTTCACGGATCGGAGCAGCCTTTAAATGCGGGGTCAGCTTGGCTCAGCTCAGCTTGGGGCTGTTGCGGGCTCGCACTTCCAGGTTAGCAAAGTTCCGAACCTTGTCCACACACAAGGCACATCGGACTATAAGGCGCACTCCCGGGTTTCGATCAAAATTTTAGTCAAAAGTTTATGCCTTATACGTGTGAAATAACTGTCATTACTTGTAAAGGTTTACAAAATAATTGCTGGGACATTTTATGGAGATCTAAGAACTTTTGGTCCTTTTCTAAACATGTAATAATGTAGATCATCTCATCTAATGGAGATCATCTCATCTAATGGAGATCACCTCATCTGCTGACCTTCAAAGAACCATATCTGGCATCAATGAGTTCTACTGAAATGACTGCCTGCTCATTATGTTTATAGCACACTCATTTTTTTAATCCTCACACCTAAGCAGATTTCATTGTTGTCTAGTAGACTGTTCTTTCACTTTTATAAGCACCTTGTAAAACACTGACATTAGGGTAGGAACATCTTTTACAGGTTTTCTGCAAGCCAAGTATAACTTCTTATAAAATAATATAGGATATCAAAATAGAAAAATTCCACAGGATTTCTGGAGTAAAAAGTGTGTAGTTCTTCCCACAAAACTATGGTAAGTACTTGGGGATGGGCTGGCAGGGCTACTGAGCAGTGGTATTGCTGTGCATCATTTGTTTCTCTTGGGTTTTATTCGCTCTCTCCTGTTGTTGCCTCCTTTTCCATTACAATTATGGTTATTTTATTTTGTTTCAGTTATTAAACTGTCCTTAGCCCACAGGTTTTAGGTTTTTTCCCAATTCTCCTCCTCATCCCACTGTGGGAAGGGCAGAGGTGGGGGTGGTAATCAAGAAACTGCATGGGACTCAGTTGCCACCTGGAGTTAAATGATGACAGTGATTGCAAATTAAAAGCTGTATTTTCCTGCCTTTCTCTGCTCCTGGAAGAAAGTGACCTGTCACTGTTCTCTGTGAACTGTGAACCTGTTTTTGTTTGTTTGCTTGTTTTTAGCAGAGTCTCTCTTTTGTCTCTGTGGCTGAAAAATGGTCTTTAAATCTTTCTCTCCTTTTCTTGTGGTCTAATGCTCCAAATATCAGAGAAACTCCTTTCTTAGTTAAAAATCCAGCTCAGTTGCCTAAGAGTGACCCTTTGGCTTTTTACGTACTTTATAATAAATTCAAATCTTATTCTGAAAAGCTCTTTCATACAAGCTGAGCTTATTCCAATTAAAATAACTCAGGTCTTAATAAATAAAATTGGAGATGGGAGGAAGTTCTGGAGTAATTTTGGCCTACTACAGCAGGCTTTGTAAATAGCACATTATCCATGTTGGAATTATCTCTACCACTATTTAGGTATAAAAATATCAAAACAAATGGGTCTATAGAGGTAAATCTGCCTTGTGCTGTCAAAGTAGCTGTACTTGTCTGTCTTCCAAGCAAAAAAACCTTGAAAAGCCACACTTTTAAAAAAAATAACAAGGAGAAAACAGCACAGTAGTTAAATTCATCTGAATGACAAGTGATACAATATTTCCTTAACTATAGTAAAACTAAATTAGAGACAGCCCACAGACATGGGCAGTTGGTGAGTGGGTAGCAGTACAGTCATGCCTGAGAAGTAATTGCATTGTAATTGGTATTTTTTGCTTTTGCTCTCACTCTATGCAGCTTCCAGCAAGTGGGTATTCTTCTGCCCCCACACACTCCTCTAATCTGCATGGACTGGGGGAGTGCAGACAACTGGGAGAATTTCTAAAGCGCTCCAAAGAAAATCAGACTTTTCTCTCATTATGTGCAACTATAAGGCATATTTGTTTTGTTTGTTGTAAAGCTGAGCTGTCTCAGTGTGAAGCCTTCAGGAGCTCTCCAAAAACATGCAGGGCTACACCAAGTTCTCTGCAGTCTTGTCCTTCAGATGACTTTTATCCCACTGCAACTGGCTCCTTACATCTCAGCAACTTTGTGCCAAAGGACAAAAAGATAGATGGAAAAGGATAGAGGAAAAATACATGGCACTGTGAGTTAGCAAACAATGTCATGTCCTTCTCATATGTACATTGGGGGATATTGGCTCCAAAACAGATTACATTTTTTTCTGAAACATCCCACTCATCAGCCTCTGGGGTCACGTTCACAATCTTACTTACTGTTGCACAGTTGGCAAGAAGAATCCTGTGGAGCATATTGACCTTTCTGTGGAAAAGCTTGTCCCAGTGGCTAGGGAACACTATAAAATGTATAGGTTTGACTCTCTTTTGAAGTCATCAACTCCCCAGAAAAGTAATTTCTTCACCCACAGATTTCTCCATTCTACTCTCACATCAGTGAATCTGACTGGCAGATTTTTTTAGGAGAAGATTCTGGTGGAAACTGTGTGTTCTTTTGGTTTTATTATTAAACTGTGTGTTCTTCTGCCGGCTCTTCAAGGCTCTGAGAACAGAATTTAAATCAAATGTTAGTTATCCTAAAGTTGTGGAAGTTGCTATTCTACACTTAGATTGGATTTGGTTTGGCTCACCTCTCCAAATTTAAGACTGAATCTGTGAGCAAGACCATGTAGCTTTGATAGAAAGTCTGATTTGACTCAGTGTCTGCAGCACAGCCATCTGTGTTTACTTTTAGGTGCAGACCTTAAGTTTACAAAAATTTAATTATTCACTTGTGCTTTCTGTTACGAGAGGCACTTTCCCCCAGAGCTTTGCAGAAAATGGGAGTGGCAGTCAGGGCTGTCTGTTAAGCACTGCTATTTCATGTGCCTCTGCCAATATTTTATGGGATCAGAGCTTGCAGTGCACATATTAATTAAAGCACTACAAAAAAGTCAATACTGTAGACTGACACTAATCAGAGGAAATGTCAGCTTCTTATTGAATGAAACTGCAGTTAGGCTTGTGACTGCAGATTGTATGACTAGAGAAAAACACAGAGCCTGATGCAGACAAGTATAGCCAGCCTTACTTTAGGGCAGGAAAGTAAGCATTAGGTGTTAAGAGCAGTGGTGTCCCCAAGGCACAAACATCCAGTATTGTGTCTTTTAGTGAAAACTGGCTGCAGTGTGAAGACCATGGCAGAAAGCAGACAGAATTAATATTATTGTTTTTATCTATGCAAAATGGAAACCTAGTGAAATATACTTAAGGACAGCAATTTAGGAAAAACTAAATGTATATATATGTATGTATATATATGTGTGTGTGTGTATATGTGTGTGTGTATATATATATGTATATATATACATATATATAGATACATACATATCTATATTCATGTTTATATTCATATCTATATCTAGATTTATATTTATATATATATATATATCTACATCTATATTTATTTATATTTGTTTATGTTTATATTTATATTTATCTCCAAATAGGCTGGCCATGCAAACTTAAAATTGCATCAAAAGTGATATAAAATTTCATCTTGACTCCTTCTCTCAACCAGTATGACAATGGTTGAAGAAATGGAAAAGAAGACAAATCCATGGGAAAAAAGGTAAATAGACTGAAGACCTTATCAAATGTATTGTGTTTTGTAAATTTTTATTTTATAAATTTGACTTTATAAATGTCAGTTAAGTTTTCTTAGAAAGACCTTGGTAACAAAAATTTCCACAATCATTATAATACAACACATAAACACAATTTTTCCTTGCAACTGAGATGTTTCTGCTGTAGATTGTGGTTTAAAATTCAGCATCCACATATTTTGTAAGAAAGACCAAATATATTCTTCCCTTCCAACTCTTCAAAAGATAAATACAGAGCTGCTGGAAAACTTAAGACACAAAGACGCAAAGTAAATCAGTTTTTTTAAGTGGTTTTGTTTGACATCAGATAATGTTTGCTGCTGGAAATATTCTTCCACCAAGGTTGACTATAGAAGAAATCAAAGATATATCTTGAAAATGGATGTATTTAAAAGTTAATATTTTTATATCTGTTTATATTTAAAACTGAGATATTTAAAAATTATCTTTTCTCTAATTAAGAAATAGAATACTACAATTTCTGTGAAGTAGAGAAGTAAAAATACTCATAATTTGAACAAAAAACGTAATATCTATTACAGTCTGGGCATGATCACTAGGTTATTTGATTTCTGTTTGATGATTTCAGTTATATTTCTGTGAAGTTTTCAGTGCTGCCAAACCCTGATCTTATTGGTTTGAGGAATATAGGAGGCTAGCACTAACTTATTTAGAAATGTATGCCTACAAATTTTAACCGTGCAAGTTTGTCCCATTGTTATGAAAGTTCAATGAGAGTAGGACAATTCATAGCTACATCCAGTTTGCAAATATTTTGATTACATAAACTGAATTTTAATAGTTTTGTTGAAGTTCTGTGTTTATTTTTTCTTCATTTCAAATTAATAGCAATTATTTGCAAATATTTAAATATGCTGGTTATGGTTTCAAAGTACCAATCCTACCATAATCCTCTCTGGGATACAGCTAAAATGTTAAATGGCAAAGCTTTAAATGCTAGGGTGTTTTTAAAAAAATAATTACAGTAATTTCACAACTATAAGGCGCACTTTCGGGCTGTCAGCAAATCTCTGAACTTTGTCCACATATAAGGCGCACCGGACTATAAGGTGCACTTTTTTTTTGCAGGGAGGATCTGCGTGCAACAAAGTAACGAATTAGTAACAGAATCGCGCAATCGCGGGGTTTACTGGCAGGTGCTCAATTTGCAAACATTTTTCACGGATTGGCGCAGCCTTTAAAGGCAGCTCCAGGTGCCCTTCCCGTGCCGTGGGCCCCGGCACTCCTGCCCGCCCCTGGCACTGGCTGGAGTGACTGGTGTCTCATGGTTTGGCTTGTGGTTCGGCTCATGGCTCGGCTTGCAGCTCACACTTCTGGGTTGGCTAATTTCCAAACTTTTTCCATATATAAGGCGCACCGGATTATAAGGCGCACTTCCGGGTTTCAATCAAAATTTTAGTCAAAAGGGTGCATCTTATAGTCATGAAATTACTGTGCTATCTCCTGTTACCCTGTGTAGCAACAAATAAGTGTGTGTATGCTAAGTGTTCCAGTTCATCCTTACATACAAAAATACTGAAATTCTGCTGTGCTGCAATATTCTTTCAAAGTTGTAGGAGACACACAGGAGTAGCAAGCTCTACTCTATGGAAAACAGAATAAATACATTTTTACAGTTTTAGTTTGACAAGAAATAGTAACAGAAAAATCATATCAAACTTAATATTTAAGTGTTAGTATTTGTACCAGTTAAAAGTAAAATTTTTTCAGGTATGCATCTATTGCTAGGAGCTAACTAATGAGTTGAAAACTTGTTGAAATGTTAACTTCTAAGTTACAGTTCAATTTGTGCTTCATTTTAAGTAATGGCATTAAACTTTGTAGCATCATATAACACAAGGTACAGAAAAACACTGAGGAATCCAAGGAATAAAGTAAGAGAAATTTTAAAAATATGCAAAATATTTTAGTAATAAAGTTGATTAATTCATTTAACTACACATCAAGACATCAGTTCTCTACATTTTATCAGACTGAGTGAGGTGATTTTCTGTGGGTGTATTGTGTGTGTCATTTTGGCTGACCATAAGTGAAAATGTCATCATGCTTTTTAGCCAAGTAAGGATGATGCATTAAAAATCTCTGATGGGGACACTGTATTACTTTTTTAAGTGGACTTGTGTATTATTGTGTGTTTACACATCTAGAGTAAATTCTTACACTCCATGCGGATCTCTTTTGGACCACAGGGACTTCAGGAGAGGGAACATTACATCTGCTATATTTTTGGAATTACAGGCTGCAAGATCCTTTTTCAGCTTTCTGTGGCTTTTAAATAGCAGGAGGTTCCTGTGGAACCTGTAACAACTGAATGTCTTCAAGAATTGCAGGGTAGCTTCTTGTATTTGAGGAGTCATGCAGGTCCAGTGAACTTCCCAGTGACTGGAAAGGTAGAAATAAAACCCTTATTTTTGGAAAGGAAGAAAAGACCTGGCGCACTTTTCTAGTCCATCTCACCTCTATGCCTGGCAGGATCATGGATTAGGTCCTTTGGGAAATCATGCTATGGATAATGAAAAATAAGAATGTGATGGGTGACAGCTAACATGGTTTCATTAAGATTAAATCATGCATGAAAAATTTGGTGTCCTTCTACACTGGGATTACCACACTAGTGCATGAGGGAAGAGCAGCTGACTTGTGCAAATCATTTGACACCGTCCTGCATGAAGTTCTGGTCTCTACACTGTGGGTACAAGATTTGATGCATTTGATGGACCATGTGATGGACAAGTTACTGTCTGGGTGGTCACAACCACAGAGCTTGATGACCAAGTGCAGACAAGTGGCAATGATCAGGTGTTCAATATTGGGATCTGTTTTACATGATCTGTTAGCCACTGTTTAACATCTCCAGTGGCAGCTTGGACAGTGGGACAGAATGCACTCACCAGTTTTACTAATGACATCGAGCTTTGTGGTGCAGACAACACTCTGCAGGGAAGGAATGCCATCCAGAGGGACTTTGACAGGCTTGATAGGTGATGCAAACCTCATGAACTTCAATAAGGCTGAGAGCAAGGTCCTACAGCTGGGTTGGGGCAATCCCAAGCACAAACACACATTGGGTGGAGAAAGGATTAGGAGCAGACCTGAGGAGAAGGATGGGTAAATGTTGGTTGAGCTGCCAACATGTACTTGCAGCCCAGAAAGCCAACCTTGTGGTGTGACAAGCAGGTCGAGGGAAGTGAATTCCTCATCTTGTGAGAAGCTCTTGTGAGACTTTATCTGGAGCACTGTGTCCTGCTCTGGGGCCCCCAGCATAAGAAGGACAAGGACCTCTTGGAGTGGGTTCAGATTGGAGGGCTGGAGGACCTCTCCTGTGAAGAGAATCTGAGAGAGCTGCTGTTTCTCAAGCTGGAGAAAAAAAGGCTCTGGGGAGAATTTCCAGAAGTTTTCCAGTGCCTCAAGGGGCTACAAGGGAGCTGGAGAGGGACTTGTGACAAGGGCATGCAGTGACAGAACAAGAGGGAATGGTTTTAAACTCAAAAAGGGCAGGATTATATTAGATATTGTGAAAAATTCTTTACTGTGAGAGAGGTGATGCACTGGTGCAGGTTGGCCAGGGAAGCTGTGCTCCCTGGAAATATTAAAGGGAAGGCAGAATAGCAAATTGCTCTACTGGAAAGTTCCCTGCCCCTGGGAGGGTGTTGGAACTAGATGATCCCCAAGGTGCCTTCTAACCCAAACCATTCTACAATTCTGAGAATAGTTATAGCACTGACTGAGATCTTTTGTTAGGATTAAATTATCATTGAGTACAAGATAAGAATTCTGAAATTATTCTGAATATTTGCTCTCTCTAATATGAGAAAAAACACAGATTATTCTTAAAAGCTATAGATGAGCCCATATAACAAAAGCTGTGAAAATGAGATAGAGTAGGCTACTTTTCATCTTAGCTACAGCTTATCAATATGTGACATTCTATCCAAGATGTAAAATAACCTCCCCATTCTGAATGTTTCAACTCTACATTAATAGGAAACACATGTCAAACACTTGTCTAAAACTGTGCTCTTCTATTCAATCTTCAGTGACCTGGATCACAATCCTGTTCTTTAAAGTGCTGAGCTTCCAATTGCAACCAATGATACCTCAATGTGATCCAAACCAAGAGAAATGTTTTAATAATATTTGTATCAAAAACAGTGTGACCAGGGATTTACCCCTTCTCCCAGGAACTAGAAACAAGATGAGAGGAAACAGCCTTCATCTGTTGCTGAAATAGTTCAGGTTGGATATCAGAAGGAATTTCAAAGAAAGAAAGAAAAGAAGGAAGGAAGGAAGGAAGGAAGGAAGGAAGGAAGGAAGGAAGGAA
>VRYO01002775.1:13971824-14032065 GCA_009812075.1 Sialia sialis | reverse complement strand
AAAGAAAGAAAGAAAGAAAGAAAGAAAGAAAGAAAGAAAGAAAGAAAGAAAAGTATTATACTGCCTTTAAACACCTTTGAGCACTAATTGGATTTGGAAGTACAGAACAAAAAACCCAGTAAAACTCCAAGTGCCTGAACCCACATGTTGGTCACAAGTGACAATGCTTACAGAATCCTTGGTCAGACAAAGAACTGCATTAATGTGTGGGATAACATGAAAAGATATCTCCCTGAAGACAATAATACTTCTTACAAGACAAAGCTTGAAAGCTTTAGATTATAAACTCAGAATTTCATTTGAATAACAGGCATAACAGAGGAAAGATTTGCTTCTGCCCTCCCAGCAGCATTCCCAAAGGTTGTTTCCGTGATGGCAATCCAGCCAGGACTATCTTCACATAATTAGAGGCTCCTGAGCTGTCTCCATAGGCTCTTGGTTTTTTCCAACCTGCCTGACAACAGACAGCTTCAGTGGATGCTGTAACTTTTTACTTCATGAGTGTCAGCCAGCCTGAGGATCGGATTAGTCACTCTGGCTACTTGCACAATGTTTTAGGACCACACAGATCAAACTGGCAGTTTCTGGCCATCTGCTTACAAGAATTAAGGTATGTCTGTCCAGCTACATTGTGACTAGCACATCAAGAGAGTATTAGAGGGTATTATCTTCCCCATAGAGTGTTTATCTCTCTTTTCTTTTTTTTTTTTTTTTTTTGTCTCTCTTGGTCCAGAAACTATATACCCTAGGGCATCCTATGAAAAAAAGAGAAACTTTTTCAAAAAGTGTCCAGGCTTTCTCTGCTGGTAACTTGCATTTCTGTGGAGTGGCCAAACTGGTAATGGAGAGAGGCCCAAGAAAATTTTGAGGAACTTAGAGGGAGGTAGATATTGCTGGTATCTGAATGTGGCATGAAGGTGTTTTTGTACAGACCATAGAATGAGGTATCCAGGTTGCAGCAGTCTCCAATGCTTGTCATTCCCATTTCATGAACCATTTCCCAAGGGAGTGTTCTGATTCTTGGCCATGGAAAAGGACTTTCAAGCAGATCTTCCTGCTGAGGTGTTCAACCACGTCCTCAAGTGGTTCTGCTGCAAGGCAGCATGCACAGACCATGAATTTGGCTGTTATTGCAGGTGCTCTGGTAAGGTTTTGTAGACACAATAGTTGAGATGAAAAGGCCCATTTGGGGTATCAAAGGAGAAGTTTCAAGAGCTTGAGGTAAATGTCACAGATCTTTCAGGCTGAAGTGTAGAGAAGAATTTTGATTCATTGTGCATGTAGAATACAATAATTTCATGACTATAAGGCGCACCCTTTTGACTAAAATTTTGATGCGAACCCGGAAGTGCACCTTATAATCCGGTGTGCCTTATATATGGACAAAGTTCGGAAATTTGCCAACCTGGAAGTGAGTGCCAGCAGCTGAGCCGCATGCTGCAAGAGCCACGCCAGCCGGTACCGGGAGCAGGTGGGAATGCTGGGGCCCGTGGCACAGGGAGGCTGCTTTGGGCTGCATTTAAAGGCTATGCCGATCTGTGAAAAATGATTGCAAATTGAGCACCTGCCAGTAAACCCCACACTACTAATTTGTTACTTTGTTGTGTGTGGATCCTTGCTGGGGAAAAAAAAGTGTGCCTTATATATGGACAAAGTACAGAAAATTACCGATCACCCAGAAGTACGCCTTATAGTCTGGTGCGTCTTATAGGTGTGAAATTACTGTACTTCGCGCTATTTCACAATAGAAAGGCCAACCTGATTCTTCCTGACAGTTTAAGAAATGAGTGATGACGCCTTTTATTTTAAATAGTAGTTCAGACATCCCCAAACTTTCTGTGGATTAACTTCAGCAAAGTATTTCCTAAGCAATTATAAATTATTATTCTACATGCTCATATGTCGATTAATTCTTTAGTTAATTTGTTAATTGGCTTTTCTTTCTACAGTTACCACTGTAATAGTCACTAGTTGTCACCAGACAAGAAAGGGATTCTTGCTATTGTGATATTCACAGAGGGACAGATTTTCTGTTTTTTGGAAAGAAATTAAAGGTATCATAATGAAATATTTTTTAAGCAGTACTGGCAAGAAAAGCAGCTGGCTGGTATGAAGAAAGTGTATAAATATTCTGATTTTCATTTTAATGTAACAATTTCCTGTTCTACTTAGTGGCTGAGAATCCAACTCTTGCAAGACTACATGTACATACTGATAGCATGCTCCGAAATGTGGATTTCTCATATTTGTTTTTAGATTGTTGCTCAAAAATGTAGGAAATGAGCAATTGCAGTAAATAATTTGAATAGACTGAGTCCACATATATCACAGTAAAGGAAGTCATTTACTAGTCACTAAAAGGGACTACTGAGACAGTAACAAGAAAGAAGCTGGGAATGTTTTTAAAAATTATTTCATTTACAGCCAACAGTTAAGAAAAGGGAGAAGAAAATACACAATTCTATTTGAATAACTTAGAAAATGGTTCAGGGTGATAGGGTATGGTGGCTAAGACTCAGATTTAAGCAAGATTTCTTGAAAAAAAATCCAGTAACTTTGCATGTCAAAGCTCTTAAAAATAGTTTTCATTAAGATTACTAAATAAACCATTGATGTGCTACTTCTCAAATCAGAAAAGCATGATGAAATTAAAAAAAAAAAGAAACTAAAACAAATGATTCCTGATACATTTTCAGGTATTTCTAGCAAAAATGACAACAATAAAGAAGCAGTAAAGATGAAAAAGGACAACAAGAAGTATATGAAGACATTCAGAGACAAAAATCAAAACTAATATAAAAGTCTCAAATGTCTCAACTTTCACTGAGAGCTGAGACCATCAAGTGTTTATATAGATGGTCCTATACAATGTTCAATATTTCAAATAAAAGACGGTCATGTTGTAGTGATCACCTGCTACACTGAATATATTAGTTTCTCTATAGAATGCATTCCTCTCCTGCACTGTGGACAGTGTTGTCAGGAGAAAATACAGTAATTTCACAATTATAAGCTGCACCTGATTATAAGCGGCACATCCGGATAGCCAGGCAGAGCACGGGATTTGTCCATATATAAGCCGCACATGAATATAAGCTGCACTGTTTTTTTTAATTTTTAAGCGAGGATCTGTGTGCAACAAAGTAATGAGTTAGTAACAGAATCCCACCAGGGCGGGGTTTGTTGTCAGGTACTCAAGTTGCAAACAGTTTTCATAGACCAGCGAAGCCTTTAAAGGCAGCCCCAGGCACCCTCCCCAGCTGGCTCTCACTTCTGGGTTGGCATTTTGCTGGGATTTGTCCATAAATAACCCACACCTGATGATTAGCCGCACTACTGGAGTAGGCTGGATTCTTCAATGAAAAAGGTGTGGTTTATAATCATGAAATTACTGTAAGTTTTCTAAGGAGCTGCACTGGGGGATGAGTTGAGGGCCTATAACTCCTGCTACCCATCATATGGTCATCCTGGAAATGGGTAGCAGCTGCCTTTTAGTGTGGGGTTCCACAGCCACATGATTCAGCTTAGTGGGAAATCCCTTCAGAACCTGATCTCCATCAATGAAGCATTACTTTTTTCACTTTTCTCTTTTCTGCTGTCCCTTTCTAGGGCTGGGAGACATTTCTGGGCAGGAGAGGAATGGGAAACAAAGCACATTTCACAATTCAGGTCAGGTAATGATTTCAAGCATTGGTTGCAGAAGGGAGTGAACAGGCAGCTAGGGAGTTAAAATACACTGCACTAGCCACCCTGCATTTCATCCACAGCCACATGCTTTTGAGAAAGACAGATACTTAAGGGAGTACTGACTACTTTAAAAAGTGTTCTGCTATTTAAAAGTCACTGCCATGACCCTCCTCTGCCATAAATGGAAGCTGCTTGCCCCATCTCTCTTTCTGTATAGTCAAGCCTTATAAAGGGCTTTACTGAGTGGATTCCCAAAGTTCCACAGCAGGGTAAGCAGGTTGCCCCAGTTTCCTCACTCTGGGCATCTCCACACCCCAGACTAGGGGAAAGATGTTCCTAGTAGATATGCTGTTATAACCATTGTGTAATACATATATAGGAAGGTCTTTCTTCAGCTGCCTGCATTCATTATGTACTAGTGGTCTTGTCAGGAGGAGCATCAGGTCTGTGGCTGGATGTGTGGGATAATCTCATGGTCTGTTTTTGGGCAGGAAATGCAACTGGACAGAAATGATATAACCTCCAGCTCCCCATGACTGACACCATCCTGTCACATCTCATCATTATTCAAGTGTGAAACAGCTGCCCGTCTCCATCCTCCTCAGGTTTTCAGCCAGAAGAATTGCTGAAATACATCCTCTTTTAAGCTTACAAGACTTTAAAACCTGCATAAGGCTTGAACACGGACTGTAATGCAATGATTTTTTATAGGCACCTTCGCAGTCTGTTTCTGCTCTGATGAGACATATCAAACATCTTTTAGAAAGCAGCTCAGGTCTTTGTACAGTCTTAAAGATGGAGTTTATTGCATTTCTTTTTTTTAGTATGCGTGTTTTACCATACAACCATCATTGATCTAATTCCTCTTAGCTGCATTTTGGTCTTAAAAATGAAGCTTAACAAGCTAATATTTTACATTTACATATATAAAACAGTTCAGCAGGAAGGTAAATTGCTATCTTAGTTGCTTGAAAGCAGTGAAAAGGAGAATTAATATGGTCCAAAACAGATAGTAAAAACTGAGTTTCTCAGTGGAGTTAGTAAGAGTTATTGCTTAATAAAGTTAGTTGATTGAATAAAACAATAGGTGCACATGCTCCAGAGTTCATGGTGTATGACTGAGGGTGGTGAATATACTCCAGATGAGCTCTATGCTGGTTTTACAGAGAGAACACCACTAGAATCTGGTGTGCATATTCTGGTTGAGTTCTACTCTGCACACCCCAATGCTGCTCTCTTACATGAACCACGGTTCACATTATTCACTTCACACAAAAAAGTTCCCAGTTTGCATCTACATCAGTGATTTAGTTTGGTGTATATAATCCAATAATTCAGTGTATTCTATCCATTGGATGAGTGGGAAGATGCTACTAAGGCAGCTTTTCCACTAGTTGTACCACTGCCAGGCATCTCAGGCAGAAAACGGAGGATCTGAATATGTCAGTGGATTTCCTTCAGGTATACTGGAACAATTGTTCTGGGACAATGTTCTTAAAATTCCCTGGCTGTAATCCTTCACATTGAAATTCAGAATGTAAAGGAGAAATCTTAACTTTGAAAGTGTTGCAACCAGGAGACAGAACATCTTTTGTTTTACTTTGTAGGTACTGTTTTTGTGGAACAGAAATATTCCCCATCAACTGTGTATTTGTTTGGTTTTGTTTCCTTGTTTGTTGCATCAATAAAATCTGCACCTGTTTGTTTTGGCACCAGGAACATTTAGTTATCTGGCCTGTGTAAACGTTTCCCACCTGCCTTGCTTATCTCTCCTCCAGTGATAAATACCCACTACTCTTGTTGTGGGTAATTAGCAGACCAGTTAATCCAAGAGAGGCAAATTCTTTAGGACATCTGCAAACACGTCTTTTTTACACGTGTGCTTTTGCGTTAGAAATTACAAAAGAGCTTTTTTTTTTTTTAAATTTAAGATGCATGGGGAGAAAGAAAACGCATTTCTGGATCAAGTGCTGTTATGATGAGCAGGCATTAATAATTGACACTGGTGGTGAGACAGAAGGCAGTAGGCACTCAGAGGGATTGTGATGATATCATGGTAACCATGAGAGCAAAGCCCAAGTGGTCTGTGATGACGGCAGATGTGTGCATTGCTTTACACAAGCTTTTCCTCTGTTGGGTACTTTATATTTGATGGAAATCCGTTTATTAAACTCATACGTAAAATATCTACATGTGCTCCTGGAAGTTTGCTGGGGACAGGTTTGGGTCAGCTCAGTTGCACAAGCATGGGGAGAATGAACAGCTACTCACAAGCATCACCCCAGTGAAATGAAGCCGAATTTCTGTCCTGATGTTACAAGGGAGGAACCTGCAGATGGATGAGCCTGTTTTCCAGAACCAGTAGGTGACATTTTCATCCTGTGTGCCCAGGATGTAGCCTGCTTTATAAGAGATTATAGATAGCTCCTATGAATTACTGCAGTTGCAATTTCCTTCGGTGATCCCAGTCCTGTCCCAAATATTGATAAAGTTGTGTCTCCTCTGTGGTCACTGGCATGCATCTCCTCGTATTTGTGCAACTTAAAGAGGGTAGGATCATACAGAGAGCTGCCTGTATTCCCCACACACTCACAAAACAGTGCACAGTAACTCCTGAGAAAAAGATTGTTTTCTCAGATTTTTTTTTAATTTGATAATCAATACGCTTATCAGAAGACAAATAGGTATTATTTTCACTCTAATCACTTAGCAATGCAGTTAACTTGGTGATAACCACCTCAAAGGGCAGCATTCTGACTCAGGTCCCACCTTTTCAGAATGGTGAAAGGGGCAGGTTTGGAGATGAGTCTGTTGCAGGACATGGAACCTGCAACCCACTTGTTGCTGAGGTGTTAGCATCTCAATTTTCTGCTGCCTTTCGTTTTCCATGAGGGAAGGATGCATGCTAGCAGTGATGCAGGGCATTATAGAGAGCTGCTTGTTTCAACATCTTTAACTAAGGCCTTTTTGTACATTCTTAGCTTTCACTGATGTTCTGCTGTTCTGCTTAGCTGCACGAGCTGGTAAAGAAACTGAATTTTCATATTTGAAAATCAGTCTGGTGTGAGAATTTCTTCTTTGGAAGAGAGATCTCTGCCTTCACAACAGCACTGTGACAAGGGACCACCCATCACTGGGTACTGCTGTGCTGTAGTTATAAATAGTGGGCCTGGAAAAATAAATACAAAGCATGATACTGCAGAGCACTTGTCATAAAACATGTTCTTGGTGTCTGCTCTGGTATGCAGCCCTGCTTTGTGAACCTCTGTTTTAGATAGTACCTGTTTGGCAGTAGTATTGCTTCAGGCTAAGTATGAGCAGGGTTGTCATATCTTGTTTGTCTTATCCTTTGCATAAAGGATGACAAAATCCTGAAAAGTTTGAGACATAAGATTTGTGCTCTTATCCCCAGCCTTACAAGACATGGACTGGGCTCTCAAGTGCTGCCATTAATTGAGTATTTTTGTTTGTTTATTTCTTCTTCTGCCTGAACACACTACTTAGGCAGTTTTAAAATTCTTTTTCTTAGCTGATAGCTTATTTTCATGGAAATATATTCACATAACTTTAGAGTGCATAAATCTGTAAACTCAAATATATGTGTACTTACATGTTTAGAGAAAAAGGAATGTTGGTTGGAAAAAAGACAATCTTTTCAACATTGGAGTTTTAGTTATCACTGCAATGTAAGGTATTGAATAATGGCAATTCTAGGTAGTTCTTTAAATTAAGACATGATCAGCTTAGTATATATGAAAATCTTTGATAGAATGGAAGTGAAATCAATGTGTTCTTCATAATTCCTCATTGGCCAGAGATATGGGTAAGGATTGCTGCCCGAGTTCCTCAATTTCTCCCCATACAATATCTGTAGCCTAGTTACATGGATTCTCTCTTAGGCTTTTCCTGTTATCATCTGTTTTAAAACTATTTCCACATAAGTTAAAGTATCTAACAAAAAAAAATTAAGTATGTATAACAAAACATAAATATAACAAAAATGTACCTAATTTCTGTTTTACTGCCCCTGATACTCAATCATTCTGTGTGAAGACAAAATATTTGAATGGCCTGAAGGATACAGGAAGAAAGGTTCAGTGACAGGAAATTTTGAACTCCATCTTTATGAATGACAGGCCCATTTCAGGTAAACACAAACTTTCCTGGTGTCTGTCCAGAGAACCTGTGGAGCTTATTGATCTTTTCCACTTGCAATTACTCCTCAGACATTCTTTGCCAGGAGGTAAGTCAAAAGATAGGTTTCTACAGAGTCTGAGAATCAGCCTTTAAAGTTGAATAATTTACATTGTATTTTCACCCTGTTTTCCCCCCAGGGTCAAAGAGCTATTACCTATGGGATTTACCTACCAAAATTAACATGTTTTGTTTCTATTGGCATTCAGATTAAGCTCAGAAAAAAGTATTCATCCATTTCAACTTTATGGTTTGTGCCAACCCAGCTTATTTCAGGATTGAAAGGCCAAAGTGAAATGCAAAAATTGGCATTAGTTTTCCCATTAAAAAAGCAGCAAACATACAATATTGGCATAAACCCTGTATTTCCTCTTTCAGAGCACAAGGTATAAGTAAACACAGGGTTTTTAGTCCAATAAATGAGATCTCTTCCAAGGAAATTAAATAAAATGTCTCTTTCTGTTGGCTTTGTATAGAAACCATTTGTTGAGAACCAAGCTCTTGTATCTGAAAAGCACAATCAACAATTATTTCCTCATTTATAACAACATTTTTACACGTTTCTCTCAGCAGGAGTGTCAGGTCAGGCTGTTCTTGCCACGATGTCGACGGTTCATTCCTGTCCTGTGGAGTTACTTTCTTTCAGGCCAAATTGAATTCCTGATGAAGTTTGCATGATTTCATAAGCAGTAGCTTGAGTAATGTGGTGGGTAACAAGTGGAGATGAGAAAGGGTCTGTTTAAAAAGATGGTGCTGAACTCGGGGGAATATCTGTGGAGCCAGGATTTCAAAACTGTCCTTGCTAGGATGGGCTTCATTCTTCCTACCCAAGTCTTACAATGAGTCCAATTAAAAAGGTTTATCTTGGAATCCAGCTCAGGTCTTTTGCTACACACAGACTCTATATTCTTTGTTTGACAGTCAGTGTTCAGTACTTTCTCATCTCACCAGGTTTTCCAAGACTTCTTATGATTTCCTTTTCATATTTTGATAGTTGCACTGATTTGTTTTGCTTTCTATGAAACCTTTTAGACTATGCTTTAATCCATTTCTGTGTACTGGGTGTTTTTGTCTGATGTTTCAGGTGCAACAAGGAAGTTTTTTTAAGTTTCCCAATAAAGTTATATTGGTTTCAAGAATATTTTTTCTTTAGTTTCAATACTACAATCTGACCACTTTTGTATTTTTCCAGGTTGTTTGAAATAGTAATAATACAGTTTTATGCATGGATACTGCAGGTATTCAAACAGATTTTACCCTCCAAAACCAGTTATGAACATATTTTATGTTGAAGATTAAATTAAAATCATAGAAGCATAGAACATCCTGATTTGGAAGGGATCCCTAAGGATCATTGACATGCAGCTCCTGGCCCTGCACAGGAGCTCCAAGAGTCACACCATGTACATGAGAGCAGTGTGAAAAATTATTCTACTAACATTTTGGAATTATTTATGGGTAGCAGATTTACATATTAAATATAAAAATTAAATTTTAAATGGGAATTATGAATTGAGGCTATGAATCTCTTTTTTTTCTACCAAGCAGGCGATACAGCAGAATTCTTAATGTGAAATATTTTCACAAATTGCACTATACTAGCTGAGGATGGAGTTGAAATTTGACTGATGTTGATGGACATCTCTGCATTGGTACTGAGTGGGAATACACACCAGCTAATTATAGCATAGAATAAATCTCCCTAACTTCTTGGAGCAGTCAGTGGAGAGAGAGCAAGGGATAGTTTAGAGCAGCAGCCTAGCATAGCTGTTCTTATTTGTGCCCTGAAGGATCATGTGGTAGAGTCCTGTCAGCCTCTAATTATCTGTAAAACTTAAGGTTTGCATAAGATCCAATGTTATAGCAGATAATCTTTCCCCATGTTAATTGAGTATTATGATATAAAATGACAATATTCATTTTCACTTTACGAGTTGCAATGTTGGTAGGTTTTATAAAAATGTCTGTTACAAAATCATACAAAGCACATTATTATTTTCAATGAACATACATAAAGACACAAAAATTAGCAGCTGAAAATTTAAGCTTCCTTTTAGGTGGGTGTCTTAAAGACAAATAAGGGGTCAGTGAGGGAAGAACGTGTCCCATTATTCAGTACTTAATAGGTACCATTACTTGCTATCCCTGATTAGTGAAGCCATGCTTCTTGGCTTAGGCATGCACACCACACACACATCTCCTTTTTTTGAAAAGAAGTCTGAAAGATTTATTGCATCTTGCCTTTGAGCTTTCAGGGAAAAGGTTAAAAAATTGTAACTCTGAGTCAAGGCATTACACGTTGTAAAATACGTGAAGTCTCCTGAAAGCATCACAAGTCCCAGCACTATCAGGGAAAAGAGTTCTTATGTTTTCTTCTTAAATCCCTGCAAATGTCAGTTTCCTTTCCTCAAATCATAACACTATGTATTCTCATTAAGACAATTTTTTTTTCCCCCAAGAATTATATATTTCACTCTCTTGGCTCATCTTACTGCATCCTGAGGCATTCCAAGCTTTGTTCTCAGTCCAGTGATCAGTTCCACATGTCATCAAAGGAATACACAGGCTTTGAGCGCCTGTTTAATACACTCCTTTTAGTTTCGCTTTCTCAATTTACCGAACAGCTGCACAGAAAAAAAAAAAACAAACCTGAAAGCAACCCAGATGTGTTTAAAACATGAAGTAGTATAAATAATATGCCTGTTAAAACATTAAGATCTAAGCTATCAATTTAATTAAGGCAAATATAATCCTATGGCACACACCTTAACATTGTAAAAATTGTGAGGTTAATCACTGTCTACAACCTAAAAATTGTGTTGAATGATGTATTACTGGAAAGCAGCTATCTGCTAAAAAAAAAAAAAGCAAAGTAAGCTTAGCACTGTGGTATTGTTGAGCATTTAACTGACATTCAGGAAGCCTGAGGCTGCTCTGGGATGTACATACTTTTCAAGAGCAGTGCTGGCTTAATTAGGCTGCATTAGGCTCCACCTTCAGCTGCTAATTCCTCTCATTCTCTTTCAGTGTGCTGGGGCAGCCAGTTGTGCAGCTGAGAAGTTCAACCAACTCAAGCCTATTATTTTCTCTGCTGGACAACTATCAGTGAGAGCAGTTCCCCACTTTGGTTCACAGTGTGGATGAGTAAACACTTATGCCAGGAGAAATAAAGAGATAATAAAATGCCAGGAATGAGAGGTCACAGTACTTTTACTGGTCAAAGGCTGTTGAAAGTTTTAGAGACAGTAGAGAAACCTTTAACACCTTCCCAGGTCAGCAAAGTTCAAGTATTTAATAATTTTCCTTACATGTACATCAGGAACTCTTTTACATATACATATATATGAAAGATTGTAAAGGACTGGACCAAATAAACCAGTCTGTCATGGTTTAGGAATCATATTCTCCATGCCTCTATGGAACTGCCATAGCATCTTTCTTTCAAATATTCTGCCACTTTAGTTGTTCAGGGATGAACTTCCAAACCACTGGAGCAGAATAATCCTTCAAGAGATGATCCATTTTCTCCCACATTCCATGCCACTCATGTCTATCCACTCTTGGGTCAGATCTCCCTAGAAATCTCTTTCATGTCTCTAAACATCGTGTGGACCCCACTGAGGAGACCTGGAAGACTTAGGAACAAGAATATGCTTTCCTTAACATGCAAAGGCAATTCAAGTCTCAAAAGCTGCTGTAACAGGCTTGAAGGAGGAAAAGGGGATTAAAGGCTGGGGAAAATTATCCTCCCGTTCCCTCCACAGATGTGATAGGATTATTAATGAACTCACAAAGGTAATGGTAGGAGAGCAGCACTGCATACACATCCCAAAATACTGTCATTGCCCTTGATGTCATCATCTCCTAAACTGATATTCTACAGTACAGCAAAGCAATCCTGATCCCTCTCCCTGCTTTGGAAAAAGCACCATGGTGGGCACATAGTTCATACAGAGTTAGGTGCCACAGCCACAAGAACAGGCCAAGCAACACCGTGACCATTGGCACCAGACCTCATACAGCAACTACTTAGATCAAACTTCTATCCATCCTGCTCTGGGCAGATCAGTTGTTATCTCAGCCCTTCATGACCTACACTGGGCATCAAATAAGGCTGTTCTGGTTTAGGAATGGTATTTCCCAATTTAGTGTTCCCACTGAAATTACTCCAAAATAAGCACAGCTTGCTCACTCTTCCCTGTCGCACTCCATTCCCTGCAAGGTACTGAGAGGAGAATAGGAAGCACAGAGGGCAGAGATCATGGGTTGAGAGAAGAACAATTTACTGGAAATGGCAGTGGGATAAGAAAATTAAAAGTAACCAATAATAATAACAACAGTAAATTTGTCCAAGAGTGGTGAGTGATTCCCATGTGAATTCTCACCATTGTACCAAGGATGCTTATAAATACCTGACTGCCACCACACTAGCTTGACCTGGAAAGGACCCTTTCCCACTCCCAGAAAATGATATGGAGTGGTATAAAATAACCTTTGGGTCCTGGCCACCGCCCCTCCTGGTTGCTGCACAAATTAACCCTGTCCTGGCCAGAACCAGGACACGGGCATAGCAAATAACAAATCATCCTTTCTGAAGAGCTAGCTTTTCCTTTGTAACTTCAGCCCACAAATTATTTTATCTGCCATGTACAAATATCTAGAGTTTTTTTCATTAAACAGTGCATCATTTTTTTCCCTATAAATATGTTGCAGATGTCCTTTCTTGCAGAAAGAAGGGGACAAGGTGAAAAAGTCTATTATCTTTGTTCTCCTAGTGATGCTCAAGGCAAATAAAGGGTAAGAATTGAAGGTCATTCTTTCTCTTGTTTATCCAGTTCTATGCATAACAACGGGATTTCAAGAGCCATACTAGATGTTCACTGTTAACATTATAAAAGAAGATTTTTTTTCTTTTATTCATGAGTATTTCTGTGACATGCCAGAGATTCTTTTTTTTGTATCAGCTGAGTGAGTTATACTGGCCCACTTACAGACTGTATTAGAGTATGAGTATCATAGTGCTTTTTCAACATCTCTGTTTAATGCAGCCTTCCTACCTGCATACTCTGATAGGATTTTTCTTTTAAACCAGAAAGCCAATTTTAGAGGCTTTTGTTTCTGTGCGATTTGTTCTGACCCCATGCTGCAGGTTTGGTTGTGCCAACACTCCTGCAAATGGAGTTGCCTTGGTTAGGAAAAAAGATTTCAGAATTTTTCATTTTGTTATTTAACCAGAAAATTTTAATTGGGTGCATCTACAACATATTTCCATAAATGCTTTGAATTGCCTCAACTCAGGTGACAATAAACTTTATCACAAGGGTGGGAAATATTGGTGAGGGTGAAGAGTGATTGAAAAGCAGGAGGGCATCTTATAAGATAGTTTACGATTGATAGGATATTTTAAATAAAGTTACAGCATTTTTGAAGTTATTAAAATTTAAAATCATGTTACAAAAGACAGAAAAAATTTTAATCATGCCTCCCCTTTTTCAGCACCACACCTTTTGGACATATCCTTAATAATTTTATTCCTGGTATTTTTGTTGTGTGCAGAAGTGGAACACATGTTCAGGTTCTTCCCTCTATCCATTTTTAAAAATCTTTTAATAATGTTTGTTATCTGGGAAAGTTTGTTTTTCTGCTCTTGATGGCCTGGGTCATAATTTCCATTGCACTGTTTGATCATGAATTTGGTGGCAGTAATACTAGCAACAACAAAACCCCAGCAGATAAGAAGTATAAAGCAGAGAATTTAATAGCCCCATCACCGAAAAACTTTTTTCATATTAATAACATGGTCCTGAAACAGCTCTCTTATATGACATGAAATTAAATTAACTAATATTTAAATTCTCCAAAACACCCATATTTGTGGAATTCAGATTTGGAGCTTTGTTTTTTCTCAGTTTGGGGCTGGGTGGTTATGATACACCTTTTTAATTCTTGCAGATGTGCTGCTTGTTCACTTGTCTGGGCTGTAGAGCAACACAGCTTAGAGCTACCAGAAAACTTCATTTTCCACTTCCCTTTCTACTGCTCAGGTTGAGAAAAGGGGATGGAACTTCTTGGACTAATTGCTTTCTCTACACCAATCCCTCCTCTTCTCCAGAAAATGTCTACAATTTTTTTCTGATTCATTTGGCTTTGTATGGGAGTGCTAGCTGTATAACCTTGAAGGAAACAGCTCTTTACACTTTGAAATCAGGAGAAGCTGTTTTTAAACTTTATTCTTGAAGCCACAAAAGAACTTGCTTTAATATTTTCTGTAATGTTTTCCCAAAATTTTTTTTCACATCAGTGCACTCTCTTCACACCCTCAGTGATTCCACTGCCTATTTTTTGATACTTAAAATAACCAGATATTTCTTTAGCTTCCAGCTCTACCTTTGGGAATGTAGTAGATTTTCCTCTCATTAATTCACCTTCTATTATTTAATCTCACCCATTTTTATTTTCAGTAACATGTCTTATTAAATGTACTCATTTGATAGCTTTCCTAGTCATCACTGATAATTTTTATTTCAGAGTTTGACATTTTCTCTTTAACACCTCTTACTTTTAATTTAACATAAATTATTTTTTTTTAATTATCAGTTTCCCAGTAACCTATTTTGCTGTATTCTGTCTTTTCCTATAAAATAAAATTCAACTGATTGTATGATTTAGCTCTTCATTTCTCAGTTATGAACTGTAGAGACTGTGAGGAGATGGACATGTTTTATTTGATATATATGATAGAAGGCAGGTCTTTGGTTGTGAAAATTAACAGGAATTTAAAAACTCATCAGAATTAAATTAAGCGAAAACCTAAATCCATATGCTAGGCAAAGAACCTACAGTAATTTCACGATTATAAGCCACACCCTTTTAATAGAAGAATCCAGCCTACCCTGGTAATGCAGCTAATCATCAGGTGCGGCTTATTTATGGACAAATCCCAGTGAAATGCCAACCCGTAAGTGAGAGCCGGCTGGGGAGGGCACCTGGGGCTGCCTTTAAAGGCTTCACTGATCTATGAAAACTGTTTGCAACTTGAGCACCTGACACCAAACCCCGCACTGGCGCAATTCTGTTACTAACTCATTACTTTGTCGCACATGGATCCTCCCTTTAAAAAAAAAAAAAGCGGCTTGTATTTAGGTGCGGCTTATTTATGGAAAAATCCCGTGCTCTGCCCGGCTACCCGGATGTGTGGCTTATAATCAGGAGTGGCTTATAATCGTGAAATTACTGTAATTTGTTTTGACATACATAACATAGGTTTTTCTTTAAATTGCCCTTCATCAAGAAAAATAGATATGAGAAATAGATATTAGTTCTATCAGAGGACATGCAGAAATATCTCACACTCAAGATTATACACACTTTAAATTATGTAATGGCCTCATACAGTCTCTCACTCTTGTAGAAACCTAATAATCGTCTCTCACAGGACTGCCTCTAGTCACAGCTGGCTAATGTTTGGAGAAATCACCACCAACTTTCAGGTCATAAAAAGGATGGCTCAGTTCTCATTAATAACTGTGTTCCCTCATTGTCACTGAAATCTGCCAAATCTAAAATGGAATCTTTGTATGCCAGTTATTCTGTTTTAATCCTTTGCTCTGCAAAGGGTTCTGGTGCTTGGTGTGATTAGTGGATTCTGTGAGCAGTGATGAGGGCTGGGGTGCTCTGTCAAATTGCACTGGTGCTGCACTGCTGGTGGCTTCCTGAACTGGCTGAAGGATCCCAAAACAGTCCCCAACCACAGCAACCAACCACTCTCCAGGATTTTGTTGTTGCCTTTCCCTTACTTCTTCATTCCATGTGCCATTGTCTGTGTATGTACAGTGATTGTTCAGACTTTTTTGATAGCATGAACATGAAATGAGTGCAATAAAAATATTTTTTTCTCAATTTCAGTAACTGATTTTTCCCTACTTGATTCTATGGCATCAGTTAGTACCTTCTGTGGTTTGTATCTGTCTGCACAAATGAGCAGACAAGATGTTTTGCTTCAGATATGAGAATTTTTTTTCAGAAACTGATCCTTTATTCCAACACTTGTTGATTTAGAAGCAGATAATTTTCAATGTAAGGTTTTAATTGTGGTCTCACTTATGGCAGTTAAAGTATCATAAAATTGACAAATGTCTTGGATATCCAATATTCTTATGGGAAGCATGATTTCACATGTGTTCAATACATATTTAATTTTGCTGATAAAGTCTGAAATTCATGTCATCTCACAACCTCACATATTCTTTCAATTTAAAAATACTCTCCTTCTATGTCTGCCCCTTTCTACACTGCCAGAAATGGCAAAATCTGGCTTCTGAGATTACCTTTTTCTCTTCTTTTTCAAGTGAAATGAAAAGGTTTAAAAATCACAAACATGAAGCCCTATATTATTTACATGAGTAAGAATTCCACAGATGGAGCCTGACATAAGGGTGATTCAGTGGTGTGGGTTAAGGAGAAATTTGTCCAAACCTTTTCACACCACTAGGGATATCTTATCTAGTGTTTTTCTGAGACTTGGAAAGAAAAATATCATTTTTTTCCTCCTATACTGTATTTTGAGTAACTCTGCTTTCCAGGTATTTTCTTATGGTCACCTCACTGTCTTCACTGGGCATTGCACCAGACCTCGCTGGCACAAGTCCTTAGGCTGGAAGTACAGATACACCCAGCTGTGCTATGGAATGTGTGAATGGAATTTTGCAGCTGAAGTGGTTAGATTGTGTTTTGATGAGGTTGTAAGCCTCTGTACAAGAATGAACATAAATGGTTGAAATTAATGCTTGCAAAGTACTCACAGACCAAATTCTTGTCAAGCAGTATAGTAGTCTGTATCACTTGAACCAAAAATACATATATTTTTTAACATTTCAAAACTGCTCTAGCATTTTCCTTATTTTTAACAAAACCGAAATCCAGGATTCAGCAGACAAATGAATACTGAGATCAGTAAGTGTTTTGCAATTTAATGAAAGAATGAGATAGCTGAGAAGTTCTGTGACTGTTTATTTTTTAGAGTAGTTTCAAATTGTGCAGTGTATCTTCAGTTCTACTCTAATGAGATATAAGAGTACATACTCAGCTTCTTGTTGATCTGAAAATGGCACAAATGAAATGCAGAAACTTGGTGCTTTCATTGAAACCATGGGAAATCAAGGGTCCTCAGCATCTTCTTAAAATGTGTGTTAAGTGCCCCAGGCTGATGAGAGAAATTGGAGTCCTATAAATGGAACATGAGTGCCTTTCATAAAATCTCCAGTACCTCCATCAAAATTACTCTGGTTTATAGTACTAGAATCAACACAAACTAAAAATTAAACAAAACCAGAACAATTGGTACCAAAATGGATATCCCAAATCTTCTGACTCATTGCCTCCTTCAACTCAAACTGGATGTAGCCTTCAGCTGATACTAAAATGCTCAGCACTAATCTATTGTTATGAATGTCACTGCTCTCTACAGTTTGGGATTAATTTTTTTGAGTATTACAATTGGCAATTTGGCAGAGCATAAAGTATGAGGTAATTAATTGAAAGAACATTCTGTGCTTGCAAATTCAAAGCATTTACATATGAACTAACTGAAATTTCTTCAGAAAATTTGTATTCTGAGTACCATGTACTGACCTCACTTGCAACTCCATTACCCCATATTCATGACAAGTAATATTTTCTGATAATTTCCCCTGTGTAAAGAATTATCTCATATTTTTAGCATGTAAGTCAAACATAGACTTAAAGTACAGTAATTTTATGACTATAGGGTGCACCCTTTTGACTAAAATTTTGATCGAAACCTGGAAGTGTGCCTTATAATCCGGTGCACCTTATATATGGACAAAGTTTGGAAATTTACCAACCTGGAAGTGAGGGCAGTCACGCGGGAGAGCTGGGGCCCGTGACATGGGGAGGGCGCCTGAGGCTGTGTTTAAAGGCTACACCGATCCTGAAAAATGAAAAATTTTTGCAAATTGAGCACCTGAGAGTAAACTCTGCGATCGAGCGATTCTGTTACTAATTCATTACTTTGTTGTGCACCAGTCCTCGCTGCAAAAAAGAAGCGCCTTATAATCCGGTGCGCCTTATAGTTGTGGTATTACTATAACTTTTGCTCTGCAATTTTTTCATCTCTGATGAAAGTGAGAAGGCACAGACTGACATGCCCCTTTTCTGTCTTATCTGACTTTTGTACATTCAAAACTACTGAAGATATTTTCTAAAATTTTAAGACTGCTGCTTTTGGCTCACTTCCCCTGCTGGAGCACACTACCTTGGTTTACACTTCATTCATTCACTGGAAACTCACCTTGTGTCCAGATATTTGGGTTTTGTGAGGACAAAGAGCAATATAAAAGCTAAAACGCTTTAGTCAAATAAGCAAGGGAGCTGGGTAAGGGTCTGGAGCATAAGTCTGATGAAGGGCAGCTGAGGGAACTCAGGCTGTTAAGCCTGGAGAAAAGAAGACTCAGGAGCAATCTTACCACTTTATAAACTCCCTGAAAGGTCAGTGGAGCCAGGTAGGACTTCTCATCTCCCAAGGAAAGGGCCTCAAGTCATATCAGGGGAAGTTTAGATTGGGTATGAGAGAAACTTTCTACATTGAAAGCCTGGACAAGCACTAGAACAGGGGGGTGGTTGAGTCATCACCCATGGGGGTATTTAAAAGCTGTGTAGATATGACACTTAGGGACATGATTTAGTGCTGGATTTGTGCTTGGATGATGATCTTAAAGGTCTTTTTCAGCCTAATGGTTCTGTGATTCTATAAGTATGTTCCTTATACTAAAAAGGAGAACTCTCCCTTCTCTTGGTTGATAAGGGAAATTTTGGCTCTATCTCGTAGCCTAGCTTCTAACTTTTTATATAGTATAATGTGTTGTCTATATATACTTCACACCATGGAAATCAAACCTATAGCAAACATTAGTAGACTTTATATTTTAATGAATCAAATACCTCTGAATTGTTCCTTGTTCACTTTTCAAGTAAATAAGCATTCCTAGCTTCAAGTTTGTCTCCATAGCAGCAAATGAAGGCATTTCTGTGAGATCCGTGTGCCCAGTTCCCTTAGTGCAGCCAGCAGCTCTGCCACACAGTCTGTCATGTACCCTGCTCAAACAGGCATTTTCAGGTCCCAGGACTTCTGTTAAAATTCTGATTATCATAAAACTCTTCCTAGTTTCCAGACCAGGTATCAAAACTCTGCTTTAATAATTGTGGCATCTCTTCAGTTACAAAATCTCTGTTAATCTCTGTTCTACAGCAAATTCATAAAAGAGATGGAAAAATCAGCCCTTACAGAGCGACTTTGCTCATACACTTAAAGGAAGGGTCAAAATTAATAACAAGGTTTAATTACACTTAGAATTAATTTAATTTTTTTATAGGCCAGTTTTATAACCAAAATAAAAAGAGATTCTAACTCGCCACATCCTTATAGGCCGATAGGCTAATTTGGTAGGAAGCTAGGACACATAATACCTGCTCTAAAAATACACAAAAAAGTTCCAAAATAATTTTACAGTCCATCCCACTTCTTATTAGCTATGTATTTTTGTTAAAATTCTATAAAAAAATAAAACCCTTTTTCCAAAGAAAAAAATCTGAATTTCCTTTACAAATCCTGAATTTAGTAAAACTTAAATGCCTTTGAAAATCGGGGATCAAATTTTAAAGGTCAAAGCCACAACAGTACCTAAATATATATTAGAATTTGTATTCTGATGCTTCAAACACTTTGCCTGGTAATGCTGTTATGGATGATAACACTGCAGGATTTTTATCGTTTCACATTCCTTCCCCCATGTAAACATGTGTCACCATCTAAGTGTTTATATTCATGACTGGGATCCACATTGGATTTGATTATGGTGTAGCCCAAGCCAGGATCTTCCACTGCCCAAGGTGTATCCTTCTAATGCATCCTTATTTTATTCCTTTTGCTCTGTCTAGTCTCTGTTACAAGTCAGCATTTCCAGGTATCAATATCAAAACACTTGCTTTTAAAAATGAACCAATGCTGTCTATAATTTAGAAATTTGCAATTTAGATTATTTGGAATGTCCTTAAAAAGTATTATATAAATGTACATGAAACTCTCAGTCATTTACAAAATTCTGGAAAAACCACTTTTGTTTGTTTTGGAATATGTTTAGCAGTGTCATTTACTGTTGTAATAACCGTAAATTATTTTATTTCACTGCTGAAAAGTGACTATTTAGATACTAAGATAAAATACCAAACTCTTCTGATAAAAAGTTTTCATACCACTATATCTACAAACAATTAAACCAGTTTGTTTTCTTGTCTTTTCTCTGTAGAAAAATCTTACATGCATACATTTAATTTTTAAACTCAGTTTTCTAAATCCCCTGTTTGGATTAATGAGGAACATAGCTGAGTTGATTAACTTGCTAAATGCATAAAAGCTTAATGACAGAAAAATTCATGACAGGAAAACTGAAGGCACATTATTTAGATACTTCTTTGAGGAGGCATATTCAAATTGGATTCAATAATGGCACTGAGGTAAGAGAAATGCAGTTCATACATTAACAGTAAAGGCAAGGACAAACATCAAATATTCAATATGCAGAGAAACAGAAAATGTTCAGTGTCTTTGATAGATGATGACTAAGAATGGGCAGAGTAATGGTATACAAAACAATGAAGGACGCAAAGATTCACAACTTCTATTCAACCCATTTTTCAACTCAAGCTGAAGGACTCATGTCATATGATTAGAATTTTAAGATAAGAAAAATATCTTAACTAACAAGCCTTCTAAAGGCTTATATAGAGTTTAAACACCCTCTGTATTGGGGATTTACAGAGATCATGAACTTCATGGCAACAAAAAATGGCCAGCTCCTTCGTGAATAATGAGACAACCTATTTTTTATATTTAACAGTAGGCTGGGTTTGGGACTGCTCTACAAAAACAAGCTGATTCACAAAAGGTGAATCTTAGCAGCAATTCACTAACTCACTGAATTAAGCAAGATATTGGTAAATTTTTTCATATCAAAAGAGTTATATATTAATAAAGAAGCCTGCTAAACCATTCTTCTATAGCTTGCTCCACATTATAGTAAGTTCACAACAATAAGGTGCACCCTTTTGACTAAAATTTTGCTCAAAACCTGGAAGTGCACCTTATAATCTGGTGCACCGTATATGGACAAAGTTCAGAAAATTGCCAACCCAGAAGTGCAAGCCGCAAGCCGAGCTGCAAGAGCCACGCCAGCCAGAGCCAGGGGCGGGTGGGAGTGCCAGGGTCCACAGTACAGGGAGGGCACCTAGGGCTGTGTTTAAAGGCTATGCTGATCTGTGAAAAATGTTTGCAAATTGAGCACCTGACAGTAAACCCCACAATCGTGCGATTCCGTTACTAATTTGTTACTTTGTTGCACGCTGATCCTCGTTGCAAAAAAGAAGTGTTTCTTATAGTCCTGTGGGCCTTATATGCAGACAAAGTTTTGAAATTTGCTGACAACCCAGAAGTGCGCCTTAAAATCCAGTGTGCCTTATAGTTGTGAAATTACTGTAATTTCCCCGTGTAAACAAGTATTGGAATTGATATGGGAGAAAAAAACCTAAAAAGACAATATAAATATCTCATAATGTGGGATTTACATTTATCACCTGTTGGTGATTATATCAACTATGCACATGTACTTGGCAAATGATGAGCTGGGTCCAGTTAGGTGATATTTATGCTCCTAAAGCTGGCTTGCCCAAGAAGCACAAACACTGATAGGCCACTGCTGTTTTGTGATGTTGCTTGCACCTACAAAACTTCTCTGTCTCCTGCGTTTCCCCTCAAGGCATGGCATTACTCTGTATTTGTTCGTCATGTATTTTCTGGAATCATGAACTTGACTTCTATTTTACTACTGCTTTTTCAAGGAAGCGTTGTGAGTTCCTGTGAAACAGTATGAACATGTTATGCACAAATATGTTTTCATTCTATTTGCAGGATGGGCTTACATTTCTGACCAGGTAAAACAAATGGAATACAGGCAAATTCCTAATGTTGCTTGCAATTGTAAAGAGCAGCAATTTTAATTTAGCAATTAAAATTTTGTGGGTGGTCCCTTTAAATGTATATTAACTTTTCTTTCCAATTTACTAGAAAGAGGAAACTTATGCTGACAGGGGGGCAATGTTCTGAGGTGGAAACCAGGCACTGTCCAATCAGTGAAGATGGAGGTGGGAAGAACAGCTGCTTCTTAAAGCAATGACACATAAGTAATATTAGTTCCATTGGTTTACTTATATTGTAAATTTAAACAACAAACATCTGTTTTCCATATTTTCATCCTAAAGGCCCTGACATTTACAGCATAAACAAATCTTATATGTTTTTCATGATAAAATAGTTTGAAGCAGTCAGTAGCAGGAACGTTATTAGTATTAAAAGAACACTCAAGCCCCAAAACTACCACCACCACTACCAAAAACCAAAAATCACCAGAAACCACAACCAAATTCAAGACAAAGATCCACAAGAAAAAAATAGTTTTCTTAGGGTTGTTAACATACTTTTCTATGTTATATTCTACAAAATGCAGTGGTGATCTTGTGGGGGGGAAGGTAGATTAAGATTTTGGGGTTTTTTCCTCCTTTTCTACAGTCTTCATGAAGGTTTGAAAAGAACAAGTACCTGTGATCTATGACACCTAGTTAACTTGTAGATACATTCTGTTTCCCATACAAAAATAACTTATGAATCACTGTTCACATCTCAAGCATATTTTTAAATTCTGTTGTGTTTTCCTTTCTCTCTTGTGTGCTACTACAAAACTAATAAATTTTTAGGTCCTGTATGCTTGGGGTATGAAGCACTGCTGTGCTAAAGGGTGACAGAATCTGCTAAAGTCCATAGGCTATATGGAAGGTCAGAGTGAATTGGAGAAAAAGGAAAAAACAATCATATAGGGCAAGGACTTGTTTTACAGTGAAATCCAGTGCCCTGAAAAGTGGTGTTTGATTCCACATATAAAGCGTCAGGTTCCTAGAAATACCTAATATGAGAGAGGTGGGAAGGAAGGGGGAAAGATAAGCAGGTGGGAAAGTCTTGCAGGTACAGTTATGTGCTTGTCTTTTAGTAAAATGTACCTAAGATCACAGATTCATTTAAGTTCAGTGGAATTTATCCACGGTGTAGGAAATAATTTTTGAAGGATGATTGCAAATGAAGAAATGTAGACAGGGGTAACTCTTTCAGAATGCTGTAAGTGGCATTATATTCATTTATGTCAAGGTGGGGTATGTGTTAAAGATGGAATTCAGATGTAAAATGCATTTTAATAATTAATGGAAATTTTTAAACTTATATTTATACATCACATGCATGATACATATGTGATTAGCTGTATCTGTGAAATTTTATAAATCTCTAGGAAGTGTAGATTCACAATTAGCTACATGACCCAATCCTCCAACTCTAATAATGGATTAACCACACACTTAGAAGACAATTCATTATTTTAAGTGTCAAATTAGCATATACTAATTGTCAAAGATTTATTAAAATATTTGGAAAATAACTGATTTAATATTGGCAAAAATATATGCAAATATATTATATTCCAGAAATGCTCTAACTGGAAAAATACAAAAATACATTTGGACTATTTTTTGCATATATTAAAAAATAAGAAGTTCATGCTTTGTTAAAAGAAAAAAAACCATTCCTCCATTTAATTCAAAAGGAGTAAAAAATATTTGGCATCTAGACAAAACTTTTCCAAAATCTTTGCATGACATTATATTTGTTTTCCAAGAAGTCTGTGCTGTCTTGAATGCAAAAATGGGTAATTCCAGCTACTTTCAGTCTACCTAGAAGTTGTTTTCAGAAACCTACCATAGATTTTGCTTATAAGCTCCTCTTTCTCCAGTATACTAAAAGTACCTTTACTTGCTGCTTCAATGACGCAAATCAAGTACCATACCAGAGAAATCGGCAAATCTTGCCTCAGATCAAGCTGCTCCCAGTGCCACCTAATTACTGTGATCCAGTTGTGGGTTTTTTTGAAGATTTTGTTCCTAACTATAGAGTAAGTTAATGCAATGTGCATCCCACCTAAGCCAGTGCAGTCCAAAGTGACATTTTAGCCTGACTGACTCATAAAGGTAGACACTAAGTTAAGGTTCTGAATTATGAATTGAAGCTGCAAAGAAAACAGAAGACATTGTGTTCTTCAGGTTACACTGCAGGGAAATAACCTGAAACAGAACAGAGGCATGACAAAAGCAAATTCCCATAACAAAATTTGTGGGTTCTTTTCTCAGTTGCTTGTCTGTCAGATTTGAAGTCTCAATCACAGGGATACTTATGAACTTGGATTCAGTTCTCCAGTCTTTCTTCTCAGTGATGAAGTCTGTGGTGCAAGGCTATATTTCAAATTGTGGTATCATTCTTGTGGTTTTATTTTAATTTGTTTTTCATTTGAAATTTGGCCATCAAAATTAAATGCAGGAATCTGCTAAGCCCACAAGATACCCCATCATTGATCCTAATCAGTTGTCTTCCTAGCAAGAACATCAAAATGAAATTAAATATTTTAGCAAACCATCATTTTGTGAGTAATGACACCCCCAGAAGTGTTGTATAAACAGATCCATGCCTTGAGAAGACATCTATCTGTATGCATTCTGTGAATAAGATTTATAGTTCATGCAGACATCCTCTTGCATCTAGCCATGTTAAAATGCAAGTTTGTTAAACAGCCATAGAATCTCTCAGTTTTAAACTGGCCCAATGAGATAAATGTTGAAATGAAGTCACCTGACTCCACTGGAAAAACTCCAATTAACACAGTGGCTTACAATCTGTCAGCATCCTCTGTTTTGTATGGATTTTACCCATCCATGTTCTTCAATGCTAAATGCTTGAAATTGCGAAATTTTATGTGAACAACAAACTAATCTGCTCAAAATTCATATATAGTTTGGTTGATGACATTTAATTTAATAAAATTGGAAATTATTTGCAACATGGCTATTTTTTGTATTTCAGTCCACATTTATTTTCTATTCCATAGTATCTATTTCTATGCTATCTTTGGCCCTGATTCAAAGATGTTGTTCTTAATACTGCAATATTTTCCTGGAGCTAGACATTTTGTCACAGCATATGCTGGGGATATTCTGAATTGAGATATGTCCTATTTGTGTTTTGGGTCTTGTTACACCAGATTATCTGGATTGCTAAAGATGGAAGCACCCCCAAGCACTAGATCCCTGATCACTCACTCAGGTCCTTGGTTTTCTGTGGATAATTCAAGAGGTAGAATTGGAGTACTCTCAAAAAAGCAGGATGAATCAAACCACTTGCATCAAATGTAGCTTCTTCTACCTGCATAGTCTTTAAAGAAAAAAAACAATCTCAGAGTGTTTAGTACCCTCAAATACCCCCCCATGCCAGTCCCTCAGTCCTTTCCATTGCCTCAGTTTTGTGCTATGTATAATCAATCTCTCTGGAAGGCTGCCATAGAGCCGTTGTGTTAACACAGATAGTCTAAAATTGTAGAACTGTGGAATAATAATAATAATAATAATAATAATAATAATAATAATAATAATGCTGTCTTGGGTTACAATACAGGATGTGATAAAAGGTATCCATTCTATCACCATCTGTTGAGGGTTGGGGGCAGTGATCCGTATCTCTTTGGGAGATATTCTGCTAATGGGCCATCCATTGAAACCAGGTGGGGCAGTGTTCTTTATCTTTTCACAACCCATCCTTCCTCCCGGAAGTTATCTTCTGCTAATGGCCATTGAGTCCCATGTGGGACTGATAAAATTACTTCATCCTATTGGAAGTTGCTCCAACCAGGAGGAAGAGCCCAAGATTTCTTACCAAGATAAAACCAGAGGTTTTGGGACACTAAGGTAGCCCTTTCTTCACTGGACTTCCAGAGGAAAACCAGACTTCTCCACATCACCACTGGATCTTCAGAGGAAAACTGCACCTTGTACAGGAACACTGCTCCAACTGAAGCACATCTGTCACTGCAGGAGGAAGCAGCCACCATTTAATGGCACTGCTGCCAGCATCCTGCCTGATGAGGTGTCAGGTTGTACTCTGACTCTGTCAGTGTCTGGGGTTTGTTTCTTTGTAGTATTGTATTTTTGCTTCAATTTTCATGGTAAAGAACTTGTTATTCCTAACCTCCATATCTTTGCCTGAGAGCTCCTTGATTTCGAAATTATAATAATTTGGAGGGAGGGGGTTTACATTCTCCATTTCAAAAGAGGCTCCTGCCTTTCTTAGCAGACACCTGTCCTCCAAACTAGGACAGATGCATTAGGGCAACAGAACACCACTTGGGGATCAGAGGATGGTGAAACCCAAAGCCAATCTACAGTTTAATTCACACATTTTATTTTGCTTCTCATTCCTAGTTAAGAACAACTTTTAATTTTTTTTTTTTTTTTAAGGGAAAAATAAAATCCTATCCTAAGCTCACAGGAATAAAAAGAAGTGTTTATTTTCTGTAATGAAAGGTGTGGTAGGAGCCACTTGTGCCATCATTGTGCCAGGCCAGTCAAATGGCCTGTAGTGTTGCATTAAGATAGTATGAAGGTTTTCCTTTTCAAGACTTTAGAGTTGTATGTGATGGGTCATTTTTGGTGACATTAACTTAAGAAAAATACGTAATTGCAGACTTTAGGGAGAAAGAGAGTTTGGTGGTTTTTCTAGATTTTCTCTCTTCACTTCAATATGAGAATCAAGTGGATAAAGAGCAGAGGCTGTAAAATCTAAAATCTCTTGGCACATAGTGGAGAAGTTTTCTATCAAGTAATTTGAATGCATGGACAAGAGTAATTTCAGACTGTTGCTGGGATCACTGAGGCTGCATGTTGGACATATTGGAACCTCTCTGTCTTCATTTACATGCCCAACTTGAACTATCACTTCTGTCTATTCTAACTCTTGTGAATAGTGAATCTTCATACCCAGCTCAAAATGTGTGGAGGGGACTTAATCATTTCGCATAGATGCTCTGCTGTGGCTCTTAAAATTCAAAAGTTATCAATAGAGGATGTGTCAGTCAATATCTAAAGATTGGGAGAAGATAATGAAAAAGATGAAAATAAATAGAGAGGTGACATCAGCAGTGATTTGGACTACTCTGTGTGAATAATATTTGAAGAGCAAGGCTGAGAAAGGGTAAAATTTGGGGAACTCAGTGGTATATCTGTGAAACTCAGTTTTCTTGGATGTTAGCCTCTCCTTGGCCTTCAGGTTTTAGGAACTTTTAAATTTGCAAATTCTACAGTAGAAAAAGCAAGCAAGCAAACAATAACTAACTAAATATATGAGCTCTCCAGAAGACCACATATGGCATTTTAGTGTGGCAGCTAATGCAATCCTAAGTTTTTCCTATTAAAACTCAAACAAACCCTATTTTCTTACAAAATAAGCTCATACATAGTAAACTGCAATCCTTACTCTCAATCAAACAATTACAGAAAAACAGTTGCAGAAGCAGCACTGATAGGTTATGTGCTTCACCCCTTTGTGCTGAGGAATGATCTGTCCTGTTGCTCCTCAAGCTCCATTTGTATAGTTCCTATTTAAATGTACTTAAATGTACTTAAAATCTTTCTATTTTTCTTACTGAGGATTTTCTGCGGGGCCTCATGACTGAACCACAGAATTTTTTCATTGTTTTATCCTAGGATAATGCATGCATTTCCAAGCAGACAACTTAACCACCTTCATTATATAATGCCAAACAATCAGACAATGGAAGCTAAGCCTGTTGTCAGATTGCATTAACAATTGACATTCTGTGAGACATTGGAAGTTGCTACATATATCTTTAGTGCATGTGGGAGTCATGACATTAAAAATGACATAAAACTTATTATGCAGACAGAAAATAAACATTTTTCTTCCCTTAAAGAATTTGAGATTGATAGATAATTACTTTGCTTGCCAAGGAGAGGCTTCCATAATCAGTATAAATCATAAGGTCATTAAATTGCTAGGGCAATGAGGAATAAATCAATGCCCTGAAGATGACTTGTAATTGCTTGTTGCAGGATACATGGCTGAATGATATTTTGTAAAGACCATACTGTGCATCTATTTAATTGTGTTGGATGTGTTTGCTAGTCTATAACAGAGCTAGCTGAATAAGTCAAAGACCACCCACACATGAACCAAATGACTTACGTGTCTGTGGGACACTCAGGAAAATCTGTACTTGCTGCTCCAACTCAACTTCAGCAGGAAATTCCTAGGCTGCCTTAGAAAAAGACAGAAAAAGAAACAAAAGTTTGATGCAATTCTTTTTGTGTAATACTAAATCCAGTGACATGGAGACAAAAATGAAATGCAGTCATATCGACAGCAACTCTATTTTGGAATGTTCTGCATGTACATGCTTCATAATTGGATTCAAATGAACAGAAAGTGACACTTCTCCCACAAGCAGCCAGGTCTTTTTTGTACCATAGCTAATAAATAGTTTGGAATCAAAATTGCAAGAAATTTGTAGTTCATGACCTTTTAGTACTGTGGGTTTATAAATAATACATTCATCAAAATCAACTTAATTAACACGTGCATCTGCAGGAAGGCATTAAATAACTATTCTCAAATTGCAGTAAATTGTGGTACAGGATTACCAGAGGGCTTCACATGCTAGAGAATTGCCTTGAGTCTGTTCCACAACCTGGGCAAAATAAAAATGCATATCTAAAATACATTGGTGCTATTGTTTTCCCTGTGGATTCTGGACTTCGTTGTTTTCAGTTAATATTTATATCCATCAGGATTAACTCCACTCAGAATAATAGGATCATTCCAGATTTATATCAGTGTCATTTTGTTTAACGTGCCAGTTATCAGTGAAATAAAATTTTCTATTAAATGTCATTGCTCAATTAACATGCTTAGTTTCAAGCAAATAAATTTGTTTAATATGGATGACAATGATAAAGTACTTATATGACATTAGGGCTTAATCAGTGTCTAATTCCTATTTCTTTCTGAGCTGTACAAATATGGAAGACATGTACCTTACTTCCAGATGTCTTAAGGCTACAAATGAAAATAAAAGGCTTGGCAAAGTGCAAATTAGGAAAAAATATTAAAATTAATATACTTTTTGCTCATTATATATTGTAGCTGAGGTTCTGAATTTTGTCTGTGTGGGTTTTTTGGGTTTTTTTTGTCTGGGAGGCAACACTTGAGGAAGTGGAGAGAGTAGGTATGGCCAGATTAGCTGCTGTGAAAATCCTGGAAAGAAGTGAGGGCTATATATTTAACCAGTAAGTTACTGAGAAGAGTGAAGCAAGTCTAAAATGATTATTTAAACCGAATCCTAGCATTTTATTGTTTGTTAACTGTGAATAAGCAGGCACAGAAGTGTTAGGGACTTTTCAGAGCACATATTGAAGCAGTTCACTGTCTGCAGATTTCCATGGCTACTATCCAAGCATGTATTTCAAAGAGCAGTGAGTATGATAGCATTGAAAATCCCAAACATTGTTCATTAAAAATTTATATATTACACCAATCTTTAGAAGGAGCCAATGTAAAAACTGCATCAGAACTCCAAAGCATACAGGCCATTCAAAATTGAGACTCATAATTCTGAAGGAAGCTGATCTTTCTAAACACAAATTAGATGAGAGAAAAGTAGCTATTCTATATTACACATTTCTCTAAGGGTTTGATCCAGTTTTAAATTTAATTTATGATTATCTTTCATGTTAAAGCTTTTATGTCAAACAAGTAAGAAAATAGCAAAATTGCCCTCAGTCTGTTAAATTGCAGACAAATTTATTTATCTGCTTTCAAATGGAGTCCTCAACTACCTTGAGGGCTTCATGGCTATCTCTATTTACCTGAATTATGTTCAGTTAGCCTTTGGAAAAAAAAATCCAAATGTTTTGAATTATGTGATAACATAAGGAATTAGAAAACACTCTGCGGTTTCAAACATGATCAGTTTTACTATGGATACTTCACTCCAGAAGTCAGACTTTGAGTAAAATTAATTTGCCAATCATAATAGAATTATATTATTTTAATTGCTTGATTATATTCTGTTTTCAATTTCATCCTTAAATCTTTTCTTGAAGTTTTCTATTTTTTATTTCCTGGTATATTTAAGCAATTATCCTTTTCTGTTATACATGACCAAGAATGAGAGAAGGAGTCCATGATTTTCTAAAATTATGAAGTTTATATTTTTCTGCAGTGGCTTCAGAAGATGTTGGGCCAGATTTTCAGGTGCACTGGTTCAGTGGTGTTCAATCAAATCTGGGTCTTTAAACATAAGCAAACAAAATATGCAGCCAGGAAGATGGTGCACAGGCAAGTTGAACAGGATGGGTCACTATGCCTCATGAACTTTGAATGTGAATGCCAAAAAGTAAATATATGGAAAAAAAGAGATTTAAAGATAGCAAGGCTTCAGTTGGCTAAACTAGAGCCATGGTATCTCCTGTGCTGTTTTATTGCTGGATCTCAATGCAGAGAAGGGATAAAGAAGCCTTAGAAAACTTTTCCAAATAATGGTCTTGAGTGTCTTTCTTGGACTTTAGCCCTTTCAAAGACATTTACATCATACCTGTAGTGAGGAGAATATTCTTTTTTCAGCACCAGCAGTGGACATTTGAATTTTCACCTGCACTGTCTGAATAGATAAGGGGAAGATCAGAGGGCAGTGAGGTGCCAGAGATTGGTAGTTGTACCCAATCTTTGTGGTTGTATGCTGGATAAAGAGGAGCTGCTCCTCCTTTTAGGCATCTGAACATGGATGCTTATGTGCAAAGGATTCAGAAGATTGGGTAACACTTTTGAGTCCCTATGACTAAATGTCTTTGATAACAAATATTTAGACAGGAAAATAGACTGAAATTTCTGTTTTCCACAGTTCTGTGATAGCCCTGTGCCATTCTTTTTTCACTTTCCACTTCAGGGATGACCTGGTAAAGGAATTGCAAACATAGCAGATGCAATTTCAGTGTTACCTGGAGAGAAAGATTGAAAGAGGAAAGCTAGAGCCATTTCTTATTTTATTTTGGGAATTAAAGTTGAGGATATGAGGTCTTTTCCCTTGGCCAGGAGGCGGAGGGAAAGGAGGGGTAGTGCCAGCTGCTCTGTTACTCATGAAAGCAAGATCTCACTAATTCGATGTGCTTCTCCACCTACATACAGAGAATAATCATAGCCTAAAAATATTTATATATCCATACTGATTTCAAATAGAACACATGCTTCCAAAAATGTAATAAAGAGATGTATGTTCCAATAATGAAGGTTATAAAATATTTAAATACTTCCTCCGCTTCTTTCAGGAGGAAATGCCAAACAGCTAAGAGGAAGGAGATTCCAACTTCTCTTGTTTTTAGTGTGAGGTTCTCATTCCCCTTTGATTTATCACTCTCTTCTCCCAGAATAAAAACCTATTACTATTTCGTGATGCATATCCTGATCCAAACTTCATACATATGCATTGCCATATGTTTTACACTTCATATGCTTTCCTTAGTTTAATTTCAGGTTCAACATCAACACTCTTTACCCATCATGCTTATATACACATACTTTGTTCATTTCACACATCTTCCTATGTTTGCAGAGTGGAATACAGGAAGAAGTTGAATTGGCTATATATCTTCAGGGGAAGAAGAGACTCCAGATCAAATATAGGCCCTTCTATGTCATTCTTACCACTTACTTGAAAAGTATAGCATAAGGTATTTACTGACTGTATAATCCAATCTAAACTTGTTCAGGAGTAGAATTTCAGTGAAAGTAAGAAAAGCTATTTTATTTTTTGTTTTGGTAAAGCTTCAAGATAAGAAATTGCAAGCAAATTTGGGTATTCCTAGGCAGCATCACATAACTGAATTTTAGGCTCCCTATCACCTGGTGGAATACCTTGTGTGGTTTAATGCTCATGCTATCTTGGGGACAGGTAAGGATCCCTGAGTAGGGATTCTCAGGACCACCTTCCTGGCACAGCCCAGAGTGAAGATGCAATCTGCTGCTGCAGGGAGAGCCCTGGATGCTCAAGACAAGGGACTTGGACATATGTTGTAGACTCCAAATAGTGTATCACAACATCCCAGGCAATCTAGTCCCAGCAGTATGAAAGGAATCCTGTTTCCTGATGAGTGAGTGGCAAAGAAGTTAGCACAGAAAGGAAATGCTTAAGGTGGGTGTGAGTGGGAAAGGAATGCTGTGGTTTACACAGCAGGTAGGCAGGGAGGCAATTTGTGTTGGTTTTTTTTTTGTTTTGTTTTGGTTTGTTTTTTTTTTGTTTTGTTTTGTTTTGTTTTTCATCCAGTGGAAATGAGATAATATAGCTTTCTCCTGAACTCTGCCTTCTTTGAATGCCTTCACTGTATAACTGCAGCAGGTTAATGTACTTGAAACAGGTGTTGCAAAAAGCAATTCTTATAATGTTTAAATTTTAGAGTCTACACTTAGGATGTATAAGAGGATCAGCAACCAGAGCTGTAAATCTCAGAAAATCCAGATTTATAGTAGCATTAGCAATTCCACCAATATCTTTAGGATCCTACCTGGAAATACTGCATGCATTTTCCACCCTGACTGATTCTGTGATTTGGTGATTCTGTTATACATGGGCACACTGACTTTTGGACCTATTTAGTTGTGGAAAATCAAATTTGCCTTTTTTTAGTTTCATTTAGTTATTAATCTAATAATTTTAGATGACTCATAATGAAGTCAATGTTCTTCAATATGGAGTGGCTAAACAAAAGTTTACTTGGTAGTAATTCTGTTCTACAGGTACCTGAGAAAAACCAGACCTGCTAGTTTGAGGGCCATACACAATTTAGATATATTAATTTGCATCTTTACTGGCCCTGTTCAATTATACTTCATTTTTGACTCTGTTTTACAGTACAATTTCAGAAAGTGGGAAAATGAGATAAAATATAAAAAATAAAATAATTCAGTGATTTGAGTGCTCACCTGGAAAGTGGCATACCTGAGTTCATCTCCCTTCTTCAAATCATGTCATGTACAAGCAGAATTTGGGGAAGGAAATAAGATTAAAGTGCTATGTTGGCTACAGGTACAGCTGCCTCAGAAAGATTCTGTAACTACGTCACTTGAGCACTCATGGCAACAAATCCCAGAACACAAGTGTGAGGTTTTGCTTTAGAATACTGCAATCCCAACCTTTGCCACCTCACTTGATCTTTACCCTTTCAGAACCCCAAATATCAGAGGAAACAACCATTCATTTGATATTTATACAGATAAGAATACAGCTTTATTCTCGTTTGACATTTAAATACAGTTACGTTATGGTTTTTCAGATAAATGTCAAACGAAAGGTTTCCAATTCTGACATTTTTTAATAGTATGCCTAAAAATGTTGCAATCAAATGAAGGACTGTGATTCATGTGGCACTTAGCATGGTCTGCCTGTCTTCTACACACAACTTGAAGGCTAATTCCAGCTAAACAGAGATCAGTATGGTAGCCTTTAACCAAAAAGGAGAACAAGAGAATTCTCTCTAGAATTAATCATGCTGAAGCAAAATTCTCCCTAATATTCAGATAACAAAAAAGTGTAAGTGTCACTATCAGAGAGGTAAATAGCTATTCTAACTTTGTCAGTCTCCAAGATTTTCTAACTGGGTTCTTCTACTCATGTCACACATGGATACTTGAATGTTTAATTAAAGGTTTTTTTTGATGCTTGACATTATACAGGATTTTGATTTAGCAGAGTGATACCACAACATACCAAAATCATAATGCATGAGCAAATTATTCTTCACAGAGCACAGGAATTTGCACCAGACAGCTGAACCACAATACAAGTGGTTTGAGACTTTATATCCTATCCCATGTGAGTGTGCTAGCTCAGACTCTTGATTAACTCAGACAGGAATGTTCACACAACCTGTTCCACTTAACCAAAACAAGGCCACCCTCTGGTTCCCTTAGTGTTGAGCTAAATTCAATTTTCTGACTGCTATGGTCAGTCACTCCTTCCACTTTTCCCTGAGCTACATGAGCATATCACATTCTTCCACAGCCGCTGAGTTGTCTCCATTGCAGAAGTTTATTGATCAATCATAAACCAGTCACAGACTAGCCCAATACTTTACTAGAACTGAAAGAATGGGTGTTTATATAAGAAAAAAAGGATAAAAGCAAATCAAAATGGTAGTGGCTCTTAATATAAGCAAATAAACGACCATATTTCAGAGATTCTTAACTATTTAACTAATAGATTAAATTCAATTTTCTCCTTAAAGTGTTCACTTGAGATCAAATCGACAGTTGTTCTTCAGCTGGACAAGCAAAGCAAGACAATATGTCATTGAGATTACTTCAGAAAAAGAGTTTTTCAAAGATGTATTGGTTTTCTGACAGAGTTTCTTCAATGTTTTTGAAATCCACTGTTGGCAGTACATTGTCTGTATAAGACCTTGAAAGTACGTGAGTAAATACTGACAAGTTTGGGGATTTATCAGTAAGTTACTTTGCAGTGTGTTTTACAATGATGTAAGCCCAAAAAAAAATTCAGTGAGATTTTATTGCCTTATATTCCTCTGCTCTGTGACAGGAGAAAAGGATCTAACCCCACATTTCTTTAGATACATACAGTAATTTCACAATTATAAGCCGCACCTTTTTCATTGAAGAATCTAGCCTACCCCAGTAGTGCGGCTAATCTATGGACAAATCCCAGAGAAATGCCAACCTGGAAGTGAGAGCCAGCCGGGGAGGGTGCCTGGGGCTGCCTTTAAAGGCTTTGCTAGTCTATGAAAACTGTTTGCAACTTGAGCACCTGACACCAAACCCCACACTGGTGTGATTCTGTTACTAACACGTTTCTTTGTCGCACATGGATCCTCGCTTAAAAAAAAAAAAAAAAATTAAAAATTGCGGCTTATATTCAGGTACGGCTTATATATGGACAAATCCCGTGGTCTACCCGGCTACCCAGGTGCACGGCTTATAATCAGATGTGGCTTACAATTGTGAAACTACTGTACAAAGATTGGAGGCACAGGACCATGTCATGAACTGCAAGCTTCCCAAACAAAGTGGTTGAGAAGCAAACTGTTCTGCTTTGGATTTGTTCTTTTGTCAGAGAGGGACTGGAGCAATTTGTTTCTAGTTTAGAGGCTTATCAGTGTATGTCATTAACATAACAACCACTTGGAGCAAAGAGTTATGAAAGAGAACAAAGAAATGAACCATCAGTATTGCTTCTGGAGCGGACTGTGAATAGCCTGAATAGGAGAGAGAGAAAGAGACTTGTAAACATGCAGATGCAAATATTTTCCTTTTTTTCCAATTACCTTCAGCTCAAACAGCTATGAAGCTGTATAGACTACCCTCATGTAAAATTTGTCGTGGGCAGTAGTTTGACATGGACAATTACAATAGGGAGCAATTCAACTGTGTCTCTTCGTTCCTCCTCTTTTCTTACTATCAACAATGTTGTTTGTAATAGTAGAAAGAAAGTTTACTTTTTTGTGACAAAGGAAACAATTTTGTGGAATTTTATTTGCAATTTTAGTCATAAGATTCAATTAATATCATGAGCTCTAGATGTGTCCTTTCAATAGCAATGCATATTCCTTGTGAGGTATTGTACTGAACCTCTACTGATGGTTGAAATCAAGTATAAAGAGTTAGCTCAGTTTTTCATGGGGCATTTGTTGTGGGAGCACAGGAAAAGTGGAGTTTCTAGCACCATTTAATTCCAAACCATCACTGGGGGCTTGGTTTTGGGAGGAAAAGACCAGAACCAGAAATGGGAGAGGAGTCATCCTCTTGTTTGGCGTTGTTTTATCCTGGTTCTTTGCTGTTTTCCAGATTTGGGGGAAGAAGCATCAGACTGCAAGTGTTCTCCTCACACTATTTCCTTTAGTCTGGAGACCACCACTATTTCTGGTAATAATAAATAAATAAATATCTATTATTATTTTTTATTATATTTATTATTTATTTGGTACTCCATGGTATGACCTCTATCTTTTGTGTGCTTTTTTCAATGGGCAGTGCTGTAGTTTTTGTGATTGTAGTAAATTGTTATTCCAATTTATGATCTCTCCTTATTGTTTCTTCATTATCAGAAGGGGAGGGGGTGAAGGGAGCAGCTTGAGTGGGGTGTGATTTTCCAGCTGGGTTTTAAACCAGAGCATTTTATTCAACTCACATACCACCTTTACCCTGGCAGCACGCCCAGAGGTATTTCACTGTGCTTCACAAAACTATCATTAAATGCCATTAATCACTTCCATGACACAAAGCAGAAGAAAGTCCAGAGTGAGCTAGTTTCTGTTTTCACCTAGCTCCATGTGATTTTGTTTCCTGGAATTGTCCACTGACAGAAAATGGGCAGCTCACCACCTCATTCTGTATCCCACCATAGTTGTTGTCAGCCGTATCCATCATAAGCCAAAGCTTCAATCCTTCAAGTCTTGGACATAAATAACTGTACACAGCTGAAGCTCGCTTGGTCCCAGTTTCCATCTGGACCAAATGCTCATCTTTAGGGTTATATGCCCACCCTCATGCCCCAGAAGAGAAAACTGAAATCAGAATTAAACTGTGAGTTTGTGAAATAAGAATATACTTTGAAACAATCCCTTATGAATTATGAAAAGGCACTTCTTTTGCTTTAAATCCTTAGTTTGAGGACGACTCATCTTGAAGATAGACAAAATTCTTACACTGGCATTTGTATTTTGTTCATGAAAAGGAGTTTCACCCATGGAGAATTTTTAATCCTACTGGGTGATTTTGCCAGCATTGGAGATGTGAGCAAGCATAATGCTTAAAGGCAGAAAGAAAATCTGTGGAGGGAGGACACCTTGATATGTGTGCAGGTGAATAATGGCAAGGTGGACAGGAGAACAAGAAAAATGGTAGAATGTGGAATTATGAAGCCAAGAAACTCCATATCTTCCAGCTGGTACCTCTTGGAATTTTATTTCTTGAAGCTGTGAATGATAAGGGAGGCAAACAAACCTTAAACCTATCCTTTCATGTTATTCACCCCAAAATATGTGGAAATGTGTCTTACCATTAAAGATTAATCACGAGGACAGAAATTTGCCACGGTCTCAGTACAAAATATTCCCAGAGTGGCTTCTGACCAGTATGGCACTGCAAAAAAAGACCCAAAACCAGATATGCCAAAAAATAATTTTTCTTAGTTTTAGACACAGAGTTCCAAACTGGATGGAAAGGTTTGTCTGAGATTTGTCAGCCATGGGAAGTCCATGGAAAAGACACAGTTTGAAACTGAGTCTAGATCAGAGTTAGTTATTGGACAGTTGTATTAATTCCCAGAGCATCCATAGGACAACCCTAAGGATACAATGATAAAATTGAAACTTCACTAAACCACTTCGCCTGGTTTTCTTTACAAACAGAACTTTTAAGTTTACTAGATGAAATGTGCATTACTGAACATGGTATTTAATTCTTTGTCTTGAAATGCATGGAATTTTTATTCCTCTTCAGTTATTTTATTTCATTCTGTGGTCACAAAAAGAAGCCCAAATATCCCTTATATGTAATAAACTAAAGTGTTTTATTTAATTTTATTTATTACCTATCCTTATGCAAAGAATCATCTTAATATGGACTTGAACAAATTAGTCTTCAAAAGTGTGTACTTTGAATGAATTTGTAAGGGAATGTAGAAAATCCACAGCAAAACATCCCTTTCAAAGATCAGACGGACCAGAAAGAAAAGAAGGGCCACTGCCACACTTGGAATTTTATTGCATGTCTGGACCAGGTTTGCCTTTTCACCTTGAAAATGAAATTCACATCTGCTTAAGTTTTTTTAGCAGTTTATAATCCCCACTACTGAAATTAAAAACAGGTGCCAGTTAAATGAAGGGCAACATGAAAAAAAACCTCCACTATATGCTTTCCATATGATGAGAGAAATGTAAAAAAAGAGAAGGAAAAGGTTATTTCAAGTCATACAGTCAGAGAATCAAAGAATCTAAGTTTAAAAAAAAACAAAAATCATGCATGTAAGACAGTACCTTTAACATTTCATCCTTACATATTAAGACCTGAGAGAAGGACCATCCAATTCCTTACTTCTAAAAAGCTCTGAAATGTCAGGTTGGGTAGGAGGCAATCTACATAACATGTTGTTCATTTACAGGCTATGCTGGAATAATAAAACCTTAATTTTTTACACTAGGAAAGAGCCAGTTTTATATCCACAATGACAGGGGAAATGGTACTGCCAAAGCAGAAATAACAAATAGAGCATTTGAGATTTCTTTGCTTTCCAGTGAATTCTCTGCATTCACATAGCCTGTAAGTCACGGCCAGGTTTCAAATCTCTTCAGAACTCCAGGAATAATTTTGTGAAAGCCCAACATATAACTTAATGTCTTTTACACACTTTCAAGGCCTTCCATATGTATTTCCTTCATATATGTATCTCATCTCTTGCCCTTTATCTATCTATCTATCTATCTATCTATCTATCTCCTTTTTTTTTCCAAGGCCTTCTGTTCAGATGATACAAGCCAACACTCTAAGTTCAGGAATATAAGAGAAGTCATAACATAGGACTAAATAATTGCAGACATATTTTAAAATATTTGAAAAAATGTAATGCATTTTTAATTATAATGATTATAATTATTATAATGATGTAAATCCTTAGAAAATGTAAAAATTAAAGTTGGAAATCTCTTTGGCCACATAGAAATCAGAATCAATACTTTTTTAAGGCTTCCAAACTCCTAAATTTGCCTTGTTTTACAAGAAAAAGTTATGAATTTACCATATGAAAATGGCATTTAATGGAAACTGAGTTTGACTCCTAATCACCTATTACAAGTACACACTAGAAATTTAATTTTTTTAATATTGCATTTTAAATAATGTACTTCTATATTCCTTTTAATAAATTTATTAAAAAAAATTAAAAGTATGGATGAAGACTATTTTTTCCATCCAATTTTAAATCGCATTATGCTATTAATATTTCTGTTTTGTGTCCAAGAATGTTAGACAGAATGATGTTTTAAATAAGTACTGAATACAATTGTTTTATCAAAGAAACTCCAAGCTCCATTAAATTAACCTAAACATGAAGTAACATTCTATTCTCTATAAATGAACAGTTTTAGGTGTTCAGTGATGAAAAGCCTTTATATGATACCAATATCTAGACTAAACATTGCTGACTTTGATTTTTAGCAGGTGAGGTAAATTTTATTTTCATTATATAAGTTGAAAAAATGAGGAACAAATTTTGCTTCAGCAATTTTCTAATATTCCTTTATACTGTTTCTAGTAGGAATTGAGAATTCCTACTCTATTCTTCCTATTCTACTAGTCAAATATTCTCGTAGAACACAGTTAGAATGTCTCATATTGTGCAATTTTTTTTTTCCTTGAACTAGGAAAAACATTTTTTTTTACTTATGGTCTCTCACTAGACTCTTGACATTTTCACAAGCATGGTCCAAGCCCTACACATTCAAGTGTAGTTAAGTGCCTACAGTTTTCATGTGTCAAAGAGAGGGAGTGAATTTTACCCATTTATTTAACAATATTACAATAGCTAGTGGTTAGGACACACTCCTGATAGTGAGAGTCTTGGACTTTTATCCTTGCTTTCATATTTTCTCCAATGACTCTACGTGTATGCAAAATGCATTCATGAGCAGCAATACACAGTACAGTCAGAGTTTATTTTCTTCCAGATTTTCTGGGATACAGTAGACACCTTGAGATCTTGGATCTCTATAAGTTTAAGGACTTGCTGCAGATGGTATCAGCACAGAAGCAATGAGTTTAGACACTGGCATCTAAATTCTCATTTATGTCCTAGACAGGTAAGGCCTTTACCAAATAAAGTAATTTGACAACTATAATGTGCACTTCCGTGTTGTCGGCTATTTTCTGAACTTTGTCCACATATAAAGCTCACTAGACTATAAGGCGCAACTTTTTATTTCCAGCAAGGATTCGCATGAAACAAAGTAACGAATCAGCAACGGAATCACGCAGTTAACTGGCAGGTGCTCAATTTGCAAATATTTTTCACGGATGGGTGCAGCCTTTAAATCCAGCCCCAGGTGCCCTGCCTGTGCTGCGGGACCCGGCACTCACCCCTGCACTCGGCACTGGCTGGCCTGGCTGGCGCTCTCGCAGGTCTCGTGTCTGCTGCCAGCTCTCGTGGCTCGCACTTCTGGGTTGGCAAATTTCCAAACTTTTGCCATATATAAAGCGCACGTCTGGGTTTTGATCAAAATTTTAGTCTAAAGGGTGTGCCTTATAGTCGTGAAATTACTGTACTTGCTAAATACCTAGATGATGTGGGTAAAGTTTGAATTTAACAGAGCTGGAACACAGGGCAGAGGAAAACAAACAGAAATTTATACCAGTGTCTGAGTCAGGAAGCATCGGGGCGCAGGGCAAAGATCTTTCCTGATAAAATAAAATCTGTTGTATTCAAGCCAAAACATATGGTGCAAGGAAGAGGAGGTGCTTCTTGCAAGCCAAGTATAAAGAGGCTCCTCAATTTAAGGAGCAGCAGTGGATGGGATAAGAACTAAAATGACTTTTCCGCTCATAATTTAACAAGTATTTGTGATAGATCCTCCTTAGAGCTAAAGGGTTTATTGGAAGAACACAGTGCTCAGCATTTCTTAAGAATAATTACCTTTTTCCCTATTCTGACCACATGCTTGATGCTGTTTTGGTATAAAGGAAGGTATAGCTCATGTTCGAGTCTGTAATTTTTGGTTAACAGAGCTGTGAATCTTGTGACAAGTGGAGCAGCAGTCTTTAAACTGCCCAAATGAGAGTTTCTACCACTTATTCAACATTCTTAATTACCTACACTAGGTTCTGAAAAGAGTACCACAGCATAAGACTGGATCTGAAGATAAGATCATACATTTATTTAAGGAATTTGGCTGCAAAACAGCGATACTCTGCTCTCAAATCTGCTTTCTATTACATTTTATTGTGGTTCGCCTTTCAGCATATGGATTTTGCTGACATCTTAAGGAAAACAGAATTATAGTTTTAGGTATATGGTGAGGTAGCTTCATTGATGATTGGATATTTTGGTGGTCTCAAAGATTTTCACAAAATCCAATGCATGGAATTTTTCTGGAATGTATAAAATTAAAAAAAACTTTTACCTGAAATACCTGAAATACCTTAATGGTTTCCATATTGTATAAAAATGGTCACTTTATGAATAAAATTTTAAGAGTAGTTTTTTATTTTCAGTATATCTAAATTAGCACATTAAAATAAAAAAGATGTCTCACGTGAAATTTTGGCTTCTTTAACAGCATGGTTTTGTGATGCCATTTGTGAAAGAATGTAAACTTTTGAGAAGACATCTGCAAGCCACAAACCTAATAAAATTTCTCTACCATTTCACTTGCTGATGCAGAATCATGAAAGAGCAGCACAAAAAAAAAATCACATCCCTCCTCTAAAAAACCAAATGCACTTTTAAGTTGTTGTGGGAAAGTTTGCAATTCAGTTTACTACTATTCACACATTAAGTACAGGATTGACCTTTGGTCAAAGTCTTGCATTAATCTTGATTATCACATTCAATCTCTTCCTCATATTCTCTTCTGTTAGTCTATATTACTTTGGTTTTTCTTCCAAAAGAACTTCAGCAGTAAACTGAATGTTTTCAGCACCTCCAACAACGACAAAAAAGAAGTAAAATTTATTTAAGTGTATACATTTGGAGAAATTCCCAGCTCCAAGACTGGCATATTAGAACAAGCTCTACATGCAGAATGTGGAATGAAAAAACCACAAGGTAGTGATTTTTGCATCTTAATTTTAGTGTATTATGTATTTTTTTCCTTTGGTTGAAGCTCATTTTTTAGTTTACTGCATATATGCTGAAATATGTGTGTACTATCTAATATGCTGTTTCTCTCACAACAGTAATTTAAGATGAATCTCATTAAATCCCTTCTTCCTGAGCAGATAAACAAAATGCTAATGTATTTTTAATGAGGTAAGGTGATTTCTTGCTGTGAAAATGGGCCTAGACCTTTAAAAACACTGTTTTCTTTCTACCCAATGAGGATAATGATGAGTTTTTATCAATGCATCATTGTCCTATTTGCTGCTAAGACTGACCTAGTGAGCTACATATACAAGCTAGGGACTTCTCTGCCAATAAAAAATTCATTATTGCCCTTCTGAAATTGAATTGTTTCATTGTTTGAATTGCTATGAGGCCATTATCATAAATTTCCACAATCTTGTTTGAATTACAGATTACAGTTTTGTCATGTTTCTTTTTTTTTTTTTAAATTTAGGTTTCCCAGCTATTGTTGCTGGTCCCATTCAAAGGGATGAAGTGGGGGGCATTTATTTTTGGGGAGTTCATTGTGCTCTGAATAATTTCTCATGGATGGAACAAAATCTGACTGTCTCTTTCTAAAAAAAAATTCTGTCATTTTGAAGAAGCTTCTTAGGAAATATAGAATCTCTCACTTGGCAATTTTATTTCTTTAAAAAATAATAAAATTATAATAACAATTAAGAAATTCTTTTTTTTTTTTTTTTTGAGAGAAGCATGGAAAGGATTGAAAAAGAGCAGGAAGAGTGTTTCTCAAAGCACAGCATCACAGTATGTTTAGAAAATAAACACAGAAGGAAGACTGAAAATAAGTGAAATGTAACCTCTGAAACACAGAAATTGCCTCAAGACTGATTAAAAACAAAAAAAAAGCAACAAAAAAACCAGAAAGGTAAATTTTACTCTTTATCCAAACCCTTCAGAACCTCTGGTGTCACTTAATACAGAACACTCTGGGTACTTTCAGAAATTTCTATCATCCTTATATACTTGACACGTCAGATTGAAATAAGACAATGACAAAAACATGCATGATTTTGTGTATTTTGACATTATGCTGAGGTATTTCAAGTTTTTTTTTCCCCTGAATTAATTAAATTATTTTCTGAAATTTGTATGTTATTATTGCAATGATTCCTAAGAATTTGGGTTTGGCTTTTGTTTGCCTTTTACATTTTAGTCATGGGAACAGATATGACAGACCTGTGGAAAATTTGTCTCACAATTTGTCTGCAGAGAATATTTTGTCTTGTACAATAAATAATTCCACGTATTTCTTATTTTCTTCCTAATTTTTAACTCATAATAATTGGATTATTTCTTATACCTAAATTTAGTAAAGTTCTAAAGTACACAGCTATTTAATTTTATACAAGGCATTGGAGAAGTTCAAGTTTATGCAAAATCTCTGCTTTTTGTCACAGTCATAATGTGAGGTATACTTTTACCAATAGGCATATAAATAAATATCTAAATGGTTAATTTATGTTGCATACAAAAAGATAGATCTGAAACAACATTGGAAGCTCTTTGCCTTCCATTTCCTGCTTGTAGAAAAACTGCTTCCACAAAAATAATTATTGACTCCAAATTGAACTTCAATAAGTTGCAGGAGTATTTTGTGAATTATTGGCACTTAGCCTTTTTCCACTTGGGACTTCTTGTGGAAAAATACATATTTTTAGAAATAACTGAGGCCAATTTATTACTTCATTGGTAATAACAAATAGTGATCTAAGTGTGCAGATCTAGACAAAGACAAAGGAACTTTTTTAGGAGCATTTAATTTCATTGAATGGACATCAGTTTTGAAGAAAATTGAGCAGTGCCATCTTTTGTTGGAAGAGAATAACTGCAACTCTCAAGTGTCAGAATATTTAGATCAGTTTTGGTTTGAGCACACAAATTTCAGTCAGTTTTGTCTATCACTAATAGGACACAATTTTTTTCTAACTAAACACAAGAAAGGAAGAAAGGATGCTTACTGTATTTGGTGAATTTGCTCACTGGGGGAAAAGACTTCAAGAATGAAAATTGTTAAAACAAATGTCAGCACCTACCATTATACTAGACAGATAACCTTCTATAAATGAAAACATTTGGGTCAAATCTATAAGAATAGGTTATGTCTTTTTTATAATAAAGACAATGCATTTGAGTTTACTGAGATAACTGTAGCTGATGTTTCTAAGAAAAGGAAAAAACCTGCAGCTGTAACATTTAGTGCTGCTGAATCACACTTTTCCGAGAAGAGAGATCAACTCGAGGGTGGTCAGAAGGTTTTATTTTCTGCTGGTAACTCAGGGAGGAATGAGAAAAAAGAAAAACAGCAGGTAAAGAACATAAAAACACAGAAAACTTTTCATCTTTGATTTTACTGTTTGTTTGTGACTTAGCAGGGACGGTTTTTAACAAATAGCTCAGTGAAGTTTCATATTGTCTTTCAAAACTGGCAGTTCTGTTTCTTTAGAATGGCTATCAATTCCTCATTTTCTTAAGTGTAAAGACATGTCAGATCTATTACTTTTTACCCAATTTTTTGGAATCTTTACTTTGTTATAATAGTCCTTTGAGATCTTTCTGTAACTTTTGTAATTGATTAAATCAGGACTCCTAAATCTGGATTATGGAAGAGTGAGAGAAGTGAATGTGCCAGAACAGAGAAAAATCCTCCTTCATATGAGTGCAAGGCATAAACCATCTTTTCATGTGAATATCCCTATACAATAATATACATACATACTTACATGTATATAAAATAATATATACAGTAACTTTTCTTGAGCTGGTAGAACTGCCATCAGTCATCTTAAAATGCACTAAGAAGTACAAAACTTGAATCGTCCTCTGCATCTGTGGCTGCAAAAACTTCTGTATATTCTCTATTCAGATACCACCGGAGTTTGAACACTGGTCATGTCTGAAATGACAGCCACAATATTCTTGTTCTATCCAAGCCCCAGATGATCTAAGCTTGATTTTTCCCCTGGGAATTTCCAAATCTTTACTGTAAATGTGTCACTTCTCTGTGAACAAATTTTTTTCATAAACCACTATCAATACTTTAAAATAAAATGCATTTTCCCTCTAAATTTACTTTCTAACCTACTTGATAAACATTGTTGATTCATTTAGTTCTTTAGAAATGGTCTGCTTACTTTAAAAAGGATTTAATCAAACCATTATTTTGTTTTATTTATATTTACACATGCAGGAAACTATCATTTATAAGACAAATAACAAACACTGTAATACATTAGTCTTTTTATCTGCCAAGCCCCCAGATTAAGTTATATTCCAGTAGCTTGTATGAAGGAGCTTTGGAAAATGCATTATTCATCACACAGCTCATCTTGTAAAAAGAAAAAATAAATCAGAGATATAATATTTGGATAACAAACAGTCTCATAAGACTTAGACGTATTATTCTTAAATATTTAAAGTCTAAAATGCAATTTGTGGAATAGAAATCTCTCCTTCCAATTAATTTTGATAAGAAATAATTAGATTCAATTCAATATATATCTAATACATTAATATGTTCAATCAATGAAATTATCATTTAACTTTTATTCTTGGTTTTCCCAGCAGGCTTTGCTGATGACTGTTTCACAGTCTCAAAAAATGAACTGTGAAATATTTGGTTGTACAAGTAAAAACTGTGTACACAAATAGCAAAATGGTAATGAGCACACCCTTATCAGCCTCTGTGTCTTTTGTAGACACAATTTGTTCACCAGGTTTTGCATGAAAATTATTAAGTTGTTTCATTCTGTGTCCTTAGCTTTCTAGGATATATGAGCACTGAATTTGGGAAGATCTGAATGTCACTTATCTAAGTCTTCTTTATGTAACATTTCCATATGTTTGGCCATGTCAAATCTTTCATCAATATTAGTACAACTACACATCAACAGAATGCCCAAATGCCCTGATTAAATTTTTTACTAAAATAAACTTACTGGAGGTAGAGTTTAATACATTCAGACCTTCTAAGAAATTTCTGCATAAAATAGGGTGGTGCTGTTGGTGGTCTTTAACTTAATAACATAAGCACATTTGTGTGATATAGGAAAAGTATTATTGTCCACAATAAAAAAAAAAATTAAAAAGAGTTTGCACACGGAATGCTCCTTTCTAGAGCATCTAGAGCAGGAAGAGTTGTTTTTCTCTTCTATAACAGAATAAAAGGAATTCACAGTTTTGGGGTGATGCCAAATGGTGATGCCTTTCCTGCTGAAGTGAGTGACAGCTGGCACTGCCCACAAATTTACATTGTAGCTCCCAGTTGTAGTTTGTTAAAGATTTCCATAGTAAAATCATAAACTAAGGACTTGTTTGGGGTATTTTTTTCTTTTTGACACCGGATACAATGAGCTGTTTATGAGCAATGCAAAACCCTCCTCATAACAGCATGTATATGACAGCAGCAAAATCAATAATAAAAAAAGATAGTAAAAATCTCTTTTTTGACAATTCTAATTCATATCCTTTCAAGACTGGAATTTTCAAGCTGCTCCTCCATATACTGCAGAATAAGGCAGCCACCTTCTGCTGGAAGGAGAGTTGCTACATTTGAGAAGCCAAGCATATCCTAGTGTTCTTCTAGATCATTCATGATCCTGCACTTTCCTCACTGAGTTGTTTCCCAAGTAATTAGGTGATCTCTACTTATATGCAGTAGACTAACCCCTGTCTCATGCATTCATGCCTCATTTCCTCATTTAATGCTCTTTTCAGCCTTGTTATTTATTTGCTTTAATATTACACTTCCAGCTCTATAGCCAGATGAGTCACACTCATTGCCATCCACAACAGCACTCTCCAAGGCCTGTGAAACAATTAAGTAATTTATAAAAGCTTTTCCTTTTTTTTTTTTAAAATATATATACAGAGAATCTAACCTTTATTTTAGTGGTACTTGAATTATGATGAAGTTCCATTTAGAAAAGATTGTTCATAATAAGGAATAGAAGAACATAATGTATATTATACTATGGAAAAAAGTAAAAAAGAAAAGAAATGAACCCACAACACCACAGCATAGCAGCAAAATAGTGTGAGACACAGAAGCTTACAATCACAAACTCTTCTTCATTCAGAAACAAAAAATAGACTGAACATTTCTGAAAAATTTTCTTACTTGCCATAGAAAATGGAATATCCATTTCTCAGAAATTTCCATATTAAGGAAGGTATCTCTTAACTTGCTAGGAACATAAAAATTAACTAACAACATATGCATTCAGAATTCAAAGTCTAATATCATGTAGCTCATTAATTCTGTTAACTTGGGTTTAAAATGACAAAACCTTGAACAGACAAGTACTGCTGAAATGGAAAAAAAACCCAACAAATATATAATTCTTCCTTTATGTAGTATAGAAGTTGGAAATGAAATTCAGGAACTAGACTCCTACACTTCCAATTTGAAGTTTAGAAGACATATAAAATGAAAGTATTTGTCAGAGCAAAAAGATGACTAGTTAAGCAACACAAGACCACTAAGAATTACAAGCTGACAGTTTTGTCCATGTTGAGATCATTCAGTTCACATTTCAGGAATATTTGTTTTCTTCAGAATTAAACTAGTGTGACATACAAATTTAAATAATGTAATTTTTCACCAGTTTAAAAGAAAGAACATAAACACAATAAAACATTAAAAGTATCATTTTAATAGCACTGCAATGCCATTAAAAATCAGAGCACATTTCATGCTTGCAGAGATAATGAAGAGGAACACATAAAATATACTACCTTAAAAATCTTCTTATCTTATAAATTGTGCCATGAGAACTATATAATAAATTTTCATTGATTTTTGTTTTTTCATACCTGAATATTTCTGGAGACCATGGCATGTTACAGGCCTGTGCAAATATCACATACACATTTTTCAGTCTTCCTGTATAGCAAATGGTAAATTTCTGTAATATTGTCTTTGGCTGTACAGTGTCATTGTTATCAGAGCCCTTTGCAACAATAGTCTACACTCCGTAATTTCCCCCAGAGCTGAAAACTCTTTCAGATGAACATGAGTCAGGCAGCACTTTTGGGAATAACGTTGCAAAGTTGTAAATGTTGGTTACTGTTCCCACGAAGGAAACTCATCCAGAGTCAGAGGCAAACTCCAGCTTGCTCAGGTACCTGTGGAATAATGACACTTTCAGCTTGCTGAGGCACCTGTAACATAGTGATGTTTTTAAGACATTGCTGTATGTTGTCTTGCCAGCTTTGAAGAGAAGCAGATGTTTAGATTGGCAAATAAAACAAGGGTTTCAAAAAAACCATGTGCATGAAACTGATAATGCCTCACTCAATGATTTAAAAATGGATCTTGATCCAAGGCTTATTCGCTCTTTTTGATCTGAGATAGTTTTATATTAAATATTGGTTATTCAAAATCAAACACCAACCTGTTTACTAGAGAAGCACCAACAATAAATTTATATTTCAGATGATAATTCTGCAACCTCTTTAAGCTTAAAGGCATGCACTCAGCTCTTCCACCTTCTTTGAGGAGCTTGCACACCCATAATTGTTCCCTGTATTTGGAAGTCTCACCATGTGATAGAACTCATGGTAACAGCAGTAATTAAACTCTTATCAGAAGCAGGAGAGAGCACAAGATGACAATAAAAAACTTAAATAAATCTGAATTCAGCATAAATCATTTACTTCTTTCTTCAGATATGATTACCCTTCAGGGAAGCTTTCTTCAGATTGATGGTGCTATCACTGCTGTTTCTGTTGGGGCTTCATTATTGGAGTAAATGCTGTCTCAGATTTCTGACAGTTTTCTAATTTGTGCCAATAATGAATTTAGTTAAAAAAAGAAAAATTCTCATGTTTCAAACAAGTACAAGTTTCAAACAGTAATTTCACTATTATAAGCCGCACCTTTTTCATTGAAGAATCCAGCCTACACCAGTAGTGAGACTGATCATCAGGTGCGGCTTATTTATGGACAAATCCCAGTGAAATGCCAACCCGGAAGTGAGAGCTGGCCGGGGAGGGTGCCTGGGGCTGCCTTTAAAGGCTTCACTGGTCTATGGAAACTGTTTGCAACTTGAGCACCTGACACCAAACCCTGCACTGGCGCGATTCTGTTACTAACTCGTTACTTTGTCACACATGGATCCTCCCTTTAAAAAAAAAAAATTAAAAATTGCAGCTTATATTCAAGTGCGGCTTATATATGGACAAATCCCGTGGTCTACCTGGCTACCCGGATGTGCTGCATATAATCAGGTGCAGCCTATAATTGTGAAATTACTGTATTAAGAATATGTCACTGTGTGACAAGATCAGTATTTCATAGAAAGAAACTTGAAGATACATGCAATATTCATAGAATGGGTGAAAATAAGGAGTTTATTTTTTGTAATAAGCATACTAAGAAATTGTTCTTAAAGGACTTGATATAAAGCTAAGTTTTCCAAAGTTGTGTATGGTTACATTTTCAAAATCTCTTGTCCTGTATATGCTTATGCTTTACATAATGTTACTAGTCTGAGTTTAATGAATGATACATGAAGGGTTGTTAGGAAGTTGTGCTGTAGGGAAAGACTACTCTGAGTCATGCTGAACTGTAGACTCATTAATTTGATTAAAAGCATGGCTTGTTATAGGCCACCTGGTTATGCAATTTTAAAGTAACACATAGTCTGAGATCTCATTAATGGAACTTTTATTTATTTTCATTACTTTTGATCTAAACTGTCACATTACTATATTGCTTGCATCAACACATGTGTAACACCTGCATGTTTGCAAAATAATCCTTGTAATGTCTACAAGGAACATAATAAAGTTTTCAGCTCTGGCAGGGTTTGGAATTATTGATCATTCAATACATGCATATATTACATAGCTTTGGTGCTGGGCCCATCCCTGCATCCATTTTGGAAAATAATTATCTAACCCAAAAGTTAATAAATGCTAATAAAGCAGCTTATAACAGAATTTAAATAATAGTTTGAAACAAGCTTCATTTCTCTTTTTCAAAAAGTAAATTCAAATACGATGCAGGTAAAAAAAACCAATCTAGTTCCAGGACTGCTTTCCTGAATGTGCTTCTTTCCCTGGTGGACAAAGTTATTAAGGTCACAGTGATAAGATTATTCTTTCTATGAATTACTCAGTATTACAATCCACTAGGCAATCAGCAATAAATAAAATATTATTCTGAATCATCTCAATAGATGCCAAGTCAGTAGGTAGCAAATAGACAATTACAGCTAAAATAAAACCCCAAAAAACATTAGCAGTGCAAAGCCAACTCAATTAAAAGTTTCAGTTTGTATTATTCTTGTATGAACTATTAGCACCATTTTTAGAAGGCATATGCAATTATTTGAGCCACATCCAATCCACTCTCTCTAGTGACTGCAGAAAGTTAATCTGTGTCATAAAAGATGCAGAAAACACCCTAGAATATGACTCTATGTGGAGAGAGCTGTAATGGAAAATTTCCTTCAAGACCTAAGATTTCTTATTTGTGGAGCCCTCGCTGTCAGGCTGGTGTTTGGCATGTCTGGAAATCTTGCAATTACCTGGCTCTCTTGTATTGTACTCCAATTCTGCAGAGAGCTGCTTCACAACTCAGAGTTCACTGGGAATATAATGCTTACTAATTAGGAGATGTGAATGACAGACAAATTCTTAGCAGAGGGGTGGGCTCTAGACCTTTTTTGTCCAAATTGCATGTAGTTCTCTCTCACAGACAAAAGCAGCTGTTTTAGACACAGCAAATGCTCTTTCAAAGCTTGACATTTTTTCCAGTCACTGCAAAGTTATATCCTGAAGGTAAAATAGAAAAGGAAATTTTGACTCACTGTATGTATCTTTTAAACAAATTCTGAACACTTAGAGACAAATATTCTGCTAGTGTTGAAAAGGAAAATACAAAGTTAAAATAATCCCATATTAACCAAGACCAAAGGAGTTTAAATAGAAAACAACTAATGCTGGTAAGGTTTTATTCTGAACACTGAGTTTAGCTCAGCAGATTGATCTAAAATATGTCAAATACTTCTCTACCTGAGCACTCATCAGCTTACACAAACAGCAAGATAAAGATCTACCAAATAATGCATGAAAAATGTGGCAAATGACACATTAGGGCAAAAATCTTACTGAGATGCATCTGAAAAGAGAAGCGCAGTCAAACAGCAACAGAAACATCTAAATCATGGAGCTGAAAATAATTTTGAACAAAAGATGAAGTACTTCAACAGAGTGATATTGCTTCTCTGTCCTGTCTCAGAACATGCTGTTGAACCTTCATCCAAATTAACTTGCCCCTTTCTTTGACACTGATGGACCTTTGATCTACAGTTCCTCTGCATTTCAACAAGAGATAATCTTGTCTTTAAATGAGTTAGGCAGACCAAGTTTGAAAGATTCATCCTCATGGACCTTTGAGCTGAGGATCATACTAAGTCATGCACAAGACTGATCAAGTAATTAGTATGAGAAAATGCTAGTTTAGAAGTATTTTATTAACTGTTTCAATACACAACTACAAAATGTTGGAATTTACAGGATTTAAAGCAAACAAACAAACAGACATTAAATGCAGCGTCACCAGCTGGGCAAGGGAGAAGCATTTGGACAAGGCTCTTGGGCACATATTTGGGGTGTCACATTTGGGGTGTCCTGCAGCAGGCCAGGAGTTAGACTTGATCATCCTGATGGGCGCCTTCCAACTTAGAATATTCTGAAATTCCGAAAATAATACCAAAATAAAAAAAACTGACTACTAAAATTTTTTTCCTTTGATGAGCATGACAATATCTCTCTAACACACATGGTTATTACATGGATAATTTAACATTATGCTGCTTTTATTTTAAACAGACTTTATTGATGGAATCAATAACTCCGTGGACAATGGAATGGTTCCAGTAGGAGTAAAGTCATTGCAATTTTGCACCTGTAAATATATATATATATTTAGCATACTTATTATTAACTGATCAGAGTTCACAAGTAGTTCTAGTTTACAAGTAGTTCTAAATTTGCTCCAGAGAGCTCAGCTGAGCTAGTTTCCAAGCTGTCTGACAGCAGCTATTTTTGTTTTGAGTCTGCTTTTTCACTAGGCAGATTTTAATGATTTTTTTTTTTCTGCTATTGCTGCTACAACTCTTAGGGAAGCATAGAGTTAATTCTTCATCCAAAAAAAGCCCTAGAAATTTACCTGCTCACCACTGCTTGCAATTGAACTACATGACTGTTGAAGGTTCCTTCTAACTGGATCTGTTGAGGTCTGTCTGTTCTTTAAATAACTTATGAAGTTGTAGCAAATAACTGGCAGGTCTCTATCTAAAATATTACTGTTTTGACCATTTTCATTGAAACTGGAATTGTAGTGTCCAAAAAAGTTTTCTATATATGAAATTACCAGCTCCAAGTCTGCATCCATCTCTACCAGTAAGGACTTCCCATGCTGCAGCCTGCTACCAAATTACCTGTGGGAACACTTTGGATTTTCTGGAAGAACAATGCCAAAGTGAATGGAGAGCCTGTTTAGTTTACAGGACATCTAATTGCATAATATTTCTATGAAATCTAAGCTCTGCTATCCTAATTGTGAATTTTACCCATCACTCAAATTGACAATTAACCACAGAAAAGCAATGGAACATGCCCCTAAAACAATAATTTCACAATAAATTCCCAATATTCCACAGGAAATAGCAGAAAGAAGAAGAGTTTATTGATTGACAAAGAACTAGTCTTTCAAAACCAGTTTCTAGAAGGCAGCAATTTTGTCATCAAGAACTGGTGTAGTGAGTTAATGAACTGAAGATAATTACTTTTCACTGACTCTGGCTGATCTGTTTCTCAAAAGAAGCTTGGATGACTTCTTTTTCCTAGAAAGCAGTGGAAATGTGAAGTAGAAATCAGAAAATAGAAGTTCAAATTTTATTTTTTTTTTTTAAGTGAAACGTCAAAGTACCTGTTTGGGGAAAAAAGAAACTTAATTGAACTTACTTTCTAGCAAAATTAACATGCTAAGGACAAAAAGTGTCCTCAGCTCATTTTGCATGAAAACTGGACCATCCAAGCAAAAAGCATCTCAAGATAAAACTCTCCTTTATAAAAATACTACAAGAAGACATTTATCTATTTTTGAGACAAAATATTTTGTTAATCTGGAGGTGGCTGGACTTACTTGGATGGAAAGATGCACAAAAGGAAAACTGTCTGGCTTCAAAGAATCATGGCTAAGTATTTTTATTTAATTATATTTTATTAGAAGGAGCTTCTTTGGTAAGGTTGTGTTTGGTGCAGTTACATCCTTCTGACCAAATTTCTATACAAAATACATCTTGGAAGAGAACGAGAATTACTTTTTAAAGATACAGATGACATGGAGTGCCTGAGCTCAAGAAGTGTTTGGACAGGGTTCTCAGGCGCATGGTGTGATTCCTGGGGTGTCCTGGGCAGGACCAGAACTGGATGATCCTGATGGATTCCTTCCAACTCAGCATATTCTATGATTCTATTATTCCATATAACAAACACAAGTTTGTCTTTACTGTGAGTCTGATTTTCCCAGACAAAGGCAGAACTTGTCTCTAGGCATAATTCTACCCATAACATTGATCTTTTATAGAGGACATTAATTAGGAAACATTCAGTACTGTGAGAAATAGTTATCTTTACAAATTAGTTGATATTCATGTATTATTAAGTGAGGTATGCAAACTTTTGGGGGGGCTATATGCTTTGGACAGTTTTTGTATATAGAACACAGAGCCACAAAATGATGTAAATCATACAGATATTTGTTGTTTCTATAGCATTGTTCCTTCCCAAGTATCTCTGATCTTCTCAATATTATCAGACTTGACTCGGGTGAAAGAAGAGCCCTGTAACCAAAGACACCAGAGAATTCTTACTTTTATGGTACACGCAGAGCCTCTATTTAAAGTCTCATACAAAAGGTTTCTATAGAAACCTGAAGGACTCAGCCAACTGGTGCTAGAAGCTGGACCCTGAGGCCTATACAAAACCCACAATAACATTTATCAGTTCTACTGCTTCCTGAAGTCACTGATCTCTATCATGCTTCAGCATACATCCTTTATGCACACCTTTGAAAATAAAACATTCTGGTAACTATTAAAAACACGGCTTTAGCTCAGGTCCTTAACTGATCCCAAAGCTGGTGAATTCAAAGTTAACTCTGATCTCCTTTCTGGTCTCCTAGGACAGGTGATATGAGTTTTACTTTTTTTGAGGAGCCTTTTGTCGCATATATAGTTATGCTTTAAATTGTTACTCACTAAAAGAGCAAGTATCTTTGGTTGCTTCTGAAAGTCATATTTCCATAGTGATGCTGACAGAAATATGCAATACATCATGGTAAGTGAAACTTAACTCACTATCACAGATACTGTTACCAACTACCATTTTTAACCCAGTCTGGAATATTGTATGTGCAAAACTAGTTTTGTTTTTTTTTCTTGAACCCTATTTTAAGATACATTTATTACAAAGAATTTGCTTTTCTTAATTCTCAGACTGTTCCCTGTTTCTGTGTTGGTTTGTTTCAGTTAGCTGTCAGGGTTAAAGCAGTTAATAACTCGTGTCAGTTTCAGCTTGGTACTGCTGTAGTCCTACAACTGTAAATTCAGAATGCTTCCAACCCTATCCTTGGTAGAATCTCTTTCCATCATGCTTGTTTTCATACTCCAGGACCACCAGGATCCTCATACCTGAAATAGTGTTTCCCCATGTTTCTCTCCTAGAATGTTTTAAAAGGTGCATATTTTTGTCCTAGTTTGGAGGACAGGTGTCTGCTAAGAAAGGCAGGAGCCTTTTTCTTGAAATGGAGAATGTAAACCCCTTACTTCCAAATTATTATAATTTTGAAATTAAGGGGATCTCAGGCAAAGATATGGGAATTAGGAATAACAGTTTTTTACTAGGGAAACTAAAATAGAAATACAGTACTATAAAGAAACAAACTCCAAACCCTGACAAAGTCAGAGTACAACCTGACACCCCGTTAGTCAGGATGTTGGTAGCAGTCCCATTAAATGGTGGCTGCATCCTCCTGCAGTGACAGATGTGGTTCAGTTGAAGCAGTGGTTTTGTAGAAGGGTGCAATTTCCCTCCAGAGGTTTAATGGTGGTGTGGAGAAATCCAGTTTCTTTCTGGAGTCTAGTGGAGAAAGGGCTACCTTCATGTGTCAAAACTTCTGATTTTATCTTGGTAAGAAATGTTGGGCTCTTCCCCCTGACTGGAGCAACTTCCAATGAGATGAAGTAATCTTATCAGTTTTACTGTGGGACTCAATGGGCCATTAGCAGAAGATACCTCCCTGGAGGAAGGATGGATTGTGAAAAGAACACTGTCCCACCTGGTTTCAATGGATGACACATTAACAGAGTATCTCCCATGGCGATAAGGATCACTGCCCCCACCTGGTCTCAACAGATGGTGATAGAATAGATACCTTTTATCACATCCTGTATTGTAACCCAAGACAGTTTTGTTGGTTGTCAGGGCCAGGTAGAAATCCAGAGATCCACATCTATTAGGTTGCCAAATATGAAACCTTTCAGTGAGCAGAAGGTGTAGCACAAGAAAGATGGAAGTCAACTCACCTCTGTCACTTGGGGCAGTGCTTTCAAGGTGCTAGAAAACACAAAATATACATTTCTTGTATCTTTTTTGTGGGATATAATTCTTGCACAACAACTTTCTTTTCCTGGAAATATTATTAGAACTGCAGATTCCTTCATTTCCCTACTTCTAATATTTCATTATATCTCAATTTTGGTTAAAAAACATTTCAACAAGAACTTCTTTCTGCTACATCAAGAAAACCTGCAAGAATGAGAGAACTTCAAAGCTCAACAGCAAAGCCAATGTTCAACAAAGAAATAGCTCTATGGGGCATCCATTTCTCTCTCAGTTTGCAGAGCTGCAATAGTAGGACATACCAGAGATACCAATCCAAAAGATTATTCATACCATCGATGAACAACTCTCACAAATGTTATGGAGTTTGAGGCAAGTTTCTCTTTATAAAGAAATCATGACATTCCTCCTTTCAATCATCTCAGGTCCACCCACACTGACATTTCACAAACCACACTTATCTGTAATACCTCTCAGCACAAGGCATTTTTTACACATTTGTTCAGGTCAGCAGCAAATGTTCTTATTTTTCCAGCCTTAAAAAAAACCCATAACCAACCCCCTAAAATAGAAAAGAATATACTCCCTCATCCTTGTAATAAAGACTACTCAAGGTCAAGAACAAGGAAAAAGGTTTTTATCATCATCTTCTGTCGCCTCCTTAGCTTGTGCAATACCTTCTTTCACAGAGTGCACAATACATTTCCAATTGGAACTTTGCAACTCCTGCCAGTTCTTTTTCCCGGAGATAACTCAGATCAGACCGAAACAAAATCGCAGATATTGAATATCTTCGTCTATTGCCCATTGCAAAAATAAGGAGCTACCACCACAGAATTTAACTCTAAATAATTAAGTTATAGGCAACAAAACACAGTCTATTTCTTAAGTCCTCACTGTACTTTATTTACACCAAGAAGTACAACATGAGTTCTTCTTTTTTGATTATTGCAGATAACTATTACATTGGATTTTCTTGCTATATCTTAATCACCCATTGCATTTTCTAGACCAGGTTGCGTTTTTTCAACAATGTTAAAAACTGCTGAACATTCCTTCCTCCTAATTCTGAGGCAACAGCTGTGCTTTTTTCCATGGATGGACTTCAGCGATGTACTTCAGTTGCCATAAAATGACAGGAAAGACAACTAGAGAGTTAAAGTTGCCAAGGAGATATGTCTCAGCTGAAGACAAACTTCTATCTGTGGTACTTACTATATTCGATGAGCTGCATCCAATGTTGGAAAACTACTCACAGAAAGTAGTGTGGTACTTATGCAAAACCATTAAACTGACAAAAAGATGCATATCATTATTTTTTCTCTCTCTCTCCCTCCTTAATATGGTGCAATGCTAATTCATATGTACTGGTACACCAAGAAAATTATTTTACAAGATTCTGTTAGTATTAAATATCATCGTACTTCAATTTATGGATTTTTGTTTTGGAAGTAAAGTCACTTGCAGCTTGCTGCTGTTTCATGGCATCAACTGTATTAAAATTAATTGATATTAAAATGAACTATTACCTCTAAACAAAGTAAGAATCCATTTTTGCAGTTCCAGAGAAAATTCCTTCTGAATTTTATTACTCTAGCCCTTCAGCACCATGAAGACTTACTCATGAAAATTGCTTACAAAAACCCATGTCAAAGAATGCTGAATAAGGATTTCAGAGCCTTTTAATTAATTTTTAATCTTTGTTCCTGAGTATGGAGCTAATGTCAATAAAATGTCCAGGAGGTGTCTTATTTTAAGAAAAAATATAGTCGGGTTTATGCCAGTATTTGCTCCCATGTACAGCTGAAATGTTTCATCTTAAACAGCCCAACAAAGTCAGCTTCAGGCAACTCATCTCAAGTTAAAAACATCAGCTTTAGGAATGAAGTAGAAAAAAAAATCAAATTAAAAGGGTGGTGTTTGTAAAGCTTAGCTACCTGTGCCACTGCCAGATCTCTGTGCAGCACAAGACACCACTGAACTCCTGTGGGAAGTGGGGCTTTGGTGGCCCATTCTTGGGACTTCCACCCCTCCATAAATATGTGACTGTTCACGTTTCTACTCCAATGTACAATCCTGAGCACAGTAATTTCACAACTATAAGGGCACCGGACTATAAGGCACACTTTTTTTTGCAGCGAGGATCCGCACACAACAAATTAACAAATTAGTAACGAAATTGCATGATCGTGGGGTTTACTGGTAGGTGCTCAATTTGCAAACAATTTTCACAGATCGGCGTAGCCTTTAAATGCAGTCCCAGGTGCCCTCCTCGTGCCATGGGCTCTGGCTTGCAGCTTGCACTTCCGGGTTGGCAAATTTCTGAACTTTGTCCATATATAAGGCGCACAGGATTATAAGGTGCGCTTCTGGGTTTCGATCAAAATTTTGGTCAAAAGGGTGCGCCTTATAGTTGTGAAATTACTGTAATCACCATACTCTAGTTTGGTAACTGTGCTCATGACATGGTGTGTCCATTGACTTCCCCAACTTGCTCCTAAGGAATCCTTGCCAGTTCTCACAGCAAAGTTCAGGAGACAGGAAAACAGGACTGAAATAACAGAAAAACCTTTATTCAAGATTCTACAGTGCCAATAAAATTGGTGCATATTCTTGCAAAATTCTTGAACACATGTATAATTAAGAACTTAATTAATTCCACTGAAGGAAATAAAGCTGCATTGTTTGCATCATTTTTGAAGGAATAAAACATAAGATTTCATGGAATGCTGCTGAAGAGTATCAATTATAATTTTCTGATTACATGAGATAAAAACTAACCCACCACCTAAAAAGTACCCTCTCACAAATTTAAACAGACTTAAACAAAATGGGTTTTTTACAACTTAAAATATATTTAAATGCAAATAATTTGAACACATTTAGATCTCAGTTAGAGAAACTAGTTAAATTCACTTAGAGAATCTAGTCAGAGTTTTTTAATGTATCAATCTACACTTTGAGGAAAGGCTCTTTCATGCATTCAGAGCAGGCATTGCTCATATTTCTTTGCTAAATATCAGCACATGTACAACAGACTGCAGAATGACTGGTGCTGCTGAAAAAAGATCTCAAAAAGGGGTCATAAAGGGAACAGGCATCAGATTTGATTTAAGGACAAAATCTCCTAAAAATAACATGCCTGCATATGATATCACTGCAGCAAAGAAGAGATGGTTAATTATAACAAATTAAAATTGAAGTCCCCAGAAAGGAGCACTATATGGACAAATTTGGCATACTGGAAAAAAAAATAAAGAGAAATAATCTCAAACTAACACATACAAGGAATGTTTTAGATGTTTTTTTCTGGATATTCTTCTAGGGGTAGTAGTATTTTTTTACTTTGCCTTATGAAGGAATGAATGAGTGAATGAATGAATGAATTGATTAGTAATATTTTTTAAAATAAATTTAAAATAAGAATTAATTTGCTTGCTGAACAGAAGTTAAACAGAAAATCCTCTTAGTTTTTCGAAACAAAATAATTGAATTAAATTGAAAATGGATCAATTTATTTAATACAAATCTTATTCTGTGGTCAAAATACTCTATCATAAAACCAACATGATCTTTAAAGTTTGATAAAACTGGATACTCTGACAATGTCTTGATTTTCTAATATTCAAAAGAAGGCTTCTACTGAAGGCTGAGTAGACTAGAACCAATATTTTCATCTTAATTGTCTTGGAGAAGGAGCTTAGAACAGGCATTTCAAGAGGGAAGAACAACTCCAATAAACAGGATTTCCTATTTAAAGTTATCATTCCTGACAGAGCAGCAGCAGATTGAATGCTATGGCTAAGGACAACAAGTGTTAAATGTGGAAAATTAAACCTGTAATTTTCTAATAGCCCTCTAATGAGAGATCAAATACAATTTGAAAGCTTTGCTAATAGGATGTTTTTAAGAAACATTTCAGAGAAATAGTACTGTAGTAGAGGATTAATGAAGGTGCAAGTTACAGGAAAAAAAAAGGAAATTCTCCATAGTGCAACTGGCTTTTGATACGAGAATGTAGGTGAAATTGAAAAATACTAATTTAATAATAAATAATACTACTACTAATAAAATTATACTACAACTAATAAAATTTAGTAATAAAAAAGTTAATACTAAAAATACTTATTTACACATTAACACATTCCTCTAATGAGGAAAAAAAAATTAAACCATGAAAGAAAGAAGAGAAGCTTTCTTGTTCTGAGCTGACAAACGTCATGCAAACACCCAAAGTAAGGACAGCACTGGAGACTGTTTTAGTTTTAGCACTCAGCAATTACAGAAGTCAAGAATCTTGTCTCATCTTAGGCAATGCTCAAGGAAAAAACTCTCACTTGTCAATGGGTACGGCTTCAGCAGTAATAAAACAACTTCCTTTAGGTGCCTGGGTCCAGCCCAATAAACTCTTCCATGTCTTGCTTCTATGTGCAAATCCGAAATCCCATTTTATGGGTAACAGGATCATGAGCATACCCTGGACACACCAACACAGGAACCTTGCCTCAACTTCTTGCTGAACATCCAATTTAATGGAAGTCAAACTACAGTAATTTCAGGAATATAAGCCACACCTTTTTCATTGAAGAATCCAGCCTACCCCAGTGGTGCCACTTATATTCAGGTGCGGTTTATCTATGGAGAAATCCCAGTGAAATGCCAACCCGGAAGTGAGAGCCGGCCAAGCAGAGTGGCAAGTGGGCAGGCCAGTCCCTGTGCCGCTGGCAGACGCCGGCAGCGTGAGACTGCCAGGAACGGGGGCTGGAAATGTGCGGGCCGGCCCATGTGCCACCGGCAGCCACCGGCAGCTTGGG